>CM042151.1:54555389-54600389 GCA_023376005.1 Doryteuthis pealeii | reverse complement strand
TATTCATATATATATATATATATATATATATATATATATATATATATATATATATAGAGAGAGAGAGAGAGAGAGAGAGAGACTATGGTCTGAAGATTGCATTGGCAAGAAACTGTCAGTAACCAGGCGCCATTGACTATGTATTTGCTCCCTTAACTTAGATATAAATGCTCTATCAATGATATTGAGCACTATTTACTCATAAATATACCACCCATATTATATATATATATATATATATATCATATATATATAAATATATACATACATATATATAAATATATATATACATACATATATATGCTTAAATGAATTTAGTCCCTAGAATAAATATGACAACATTAATATGGAAAATAGTTTAAAAAATTCTATAATTGCTATAATGAATAATATTTAAAAATTCGACTTCAGTGTTTCAGTATTTCTGTCTTGACAATGAAAATCAGTAAAATCCATACCTTTATAAACTTTGCATATATGCTATTTCAATCTTATACTTGTATAACAAATACAATAATATTAGAAACCTTTAAAAAGGAGTAATAAAAGTTGTTATTTTTAATAAAACATACTACATATAGAAATCTTTGTGCTATTCTTTGAAACATTTATAGTGAACTTTCTCTATGGTATCAAGGATTCTACTCCAGTTAAATCAAGATTATCATATCTTATACAAATTGAACTATTTTCAATAGCACTTAAGAAGCTGAAACAAAGCTCTTAAATGTTGTAATAGTTAGATTATCATACCATGGTATATCCACAGGTCCTGCTAGTTCATATTAAATCAATCATTACTAATTAAGTTTATAAATATTTCTTCAAGCAGAAGATGCAAAATAATTACATCAAATTATTGCTTAATTAGAACTTTAAAAAAATAACATAAAAATAGTTGTTCTCCCAGAGAAAGTAAGGTTCTCATTGGGAGGGTGTTTCTAACAATGAAGCTCTTAAATGTTGTAATAGTTAAATTATCATACCATGGTATATCCACGGGTCCTGCTAGTTCATACTAAATTGGGAGAATGTCTCTAACAATGATCAGTAATCAGTAGAAGGCCATGTTGCTGCAAGATGTAATTACTCATACACAATTTAAATTTCAAAACTTCTTTAGATTTGGTTTGTTTTGTTTTACGGCATATCAACCTCAGTGGGTCATTTAATGCCGATAAAGTTTTAAAATAAATCAATTCTTAATGGATAATACAATTTTTTATAAATACATCTTTCTATTTAACCCATAGATGGGACCCTAACAGGTACTACCACTCCAGGTCAGAGTGGACCAGGGAGCAATGGTGATGAAGGGCCGCTCCACATTCCCCAAACCTCCAAAACTGGAACCTCCCCATCAGATAGTTTAACGTCATTCCCAGGACATGTAGACCCGCTGCCACAACCTTCTAGCACCTATATGATAAAAAGTGGTTGGGGCTTGCCATAAGGGCAATAGGGTTGGGAAAATCATATAGGTGCTAGGGCTTGACATCACCAGCCGATTGATAGGAGGGGGCCTCTCCGACCGCCCATCTAGCCCAAGATAGGGCCAAAGTGGAGTATTGCATGTCATGAACTGCTCATCCACCTGGACTCTATCCTTAAACATCACGGGTCCCCACCCACGGCTAACAGGTGGCCCTATTGGTGGAGTCTTACCCCTCTGCAGAGGTGCAGTCGGGGCATTCTAACGCCCCAGCCAACAGAGCGGAAAACTTCTTTAGAAAATATAGTTAAGGAGTGAGAGTGAAAAACATCAAAGCCTTTACTTTAACTGCTTCATTAGATATTATGATTATTTAACTTAACATCCTGTTGAGAATTTTCTAATTTCAGAGCATTCCTATAAGGATATATAAAAAAAATGGCTAAAATTGATCTTTGCATCTAAAGTTACCTGTTATTTTCCTTAAAATAAAGACTTCTAAATATGTTTAATATTAAATTTAAACAAAGGCTATTGTTTGGGGTGGATTAGGAAAACGAATGAGACTTCCGGTGGGTGGATTGAGGTGGTATAGGATTTTAAAAAAAATGGTGAGTAAACCAGGTAAACCCTTGGATTGAGCATTAATTTACAAGACGACAGTGACTTGAAAATGAAAATAGAATAAGATACATGGTACTAAGCTACACAGAGTGTACATTTTGCCCTGAGTCAATTCAGAATCAAAATTTATTTTTTTAAATGTAATGTGTACCGGTCAAAGCGATGATCCTAATAGATCATATTAAGTTAAGAAATAAAACATTAGTTAGATGGATCTACTATTGCCACTTGCCTAAGCTTACTTGAAACACACAAGAGTCTGTTCAAATGTATATGGTATTTCTCCTGCACCCAATATATATATAAAGAAAATTTGAAAAAACAAGTGTTCCGAAAATAGGACGATGTTTAAACATTTCAGTTTCATTAAACCTTCATCAGGATGTATCTTGGGGGTGAAGAAAATTTGTTGCGTCATGATATCTTCGCGTGTGTGGATCGCGACTTGCCTTTCAAAAATATAATGCTGATCAAATACAGTTACACAACTAAAAAGATTTTCATCTCCTATGATCTATAAAAACATCTATCATTTTCTTCACCCCAAGATACATCCTGGTGAAGGTTTAATGAAACCGAAATGTTTAAACATCGATAATTAAATTCATCCTATTTTCGGAACACTTGTTTTTTCAAATTTTCTTTATATTGTCAGATTTATTTTCCATATTTACTCCCATATATATATATATATTTGTAAAAAAAAAAAGGCTTAAAGACCGGGTATAAAGCGATTATGATCCATTTACACCTGTGGGTATCTGAGACCCTCCGAGTTTCCTCAGATCACTTTCTTTATTGAAACTGGTAAACAATTAAATTCAGCTTATATTTATACATTCTCTCCTGATCCCAGTGACGGTATCGGGTTTCAATTCATCTTATCTCTTTCAAGGTTGCAGTGCTTTGATGTTGTGCCAGCTCCCTTCCTTATAACCCTTTTCCTTGGTATATATTATGTTTATGAAGAGGGAATGGTCTTGGAAATATTACTAAATTGGGGGAATTTGAAAATTAGTGAAAATCTTTGTTCTGCATATGAAATTTTTCTATTTACTGCTGTCTTTCTTTCTCTTCCTTCTGACTATATTGGACAGTATGCTTTCTTCTTCCAATGCAGTTTACCTTTATTTCTTGTTTATCTTATTATAATGGAGATAGTGTATTTTCTTTCTGTAACTGAAACTATATCACTACTCAAGTTACAATTCCCTTAGTTATTTACATTACATTCTTCATAATTTTATTTTTATTTAAACATCAATTATCAATAAACTTGTTTTACATTATTAATACTGTTGGCCTTATGTATATATTGATAACATGCAATTGTATTTTTATAAACAACAAAATAGCAGTTTACATTGTGAATAGGAAGGCTAATTTGCATATTGATATTAAAAATTTGATTTTGACAAATATATGCTTGGCATTATTGATTTCTAATTGTTTGGTTTTATCGTAATGAATATGAGCAAAAATCTCAGAGATAAATCTTAAAAGAAATCCATTAACAAAAAGAAATAACTATGATTTTATTCTTTACTTCCTATTTTAACTAAATAGTTAAATTAGGAAAATTTAGCAATGAAAGACAGGAGTGATGGAAGAGTAAGTTTCAGTTGTTCTATCTTTAAATTACACACTCCTCTGTTTGAAATCTTTTTATCTAAATTCTTATTTAGTTTCATCAGCCTTTCTAATTTGATACAATATTTTACTCCATTAAAACAAATACTTGCACCCAGAGGATGCATATATTTGCTAGATCAAGTAATATATGGGGGTCCGGTTTTTCTGTGTATATATATCTTTCTTTTGTTTATTCTAGTCATATATATATATATATATATATATATATATATTAGGTATACCCAAAAATCTTTTGCTACGTTTTTAAAAACGAATTAAAATTAATTAAATCTATTATTTAAGGTCAAACTTTTGTCTAAAACGATAAGTAGTAACATAATGACCATCATTAAAAAAAGAAAAATATCATTACATATGCAGTTTATTTTTAATAGATTTAAAAACGATTTGTTTTGGTCAATTTCGGCACGATCCGCCATTTTGTCTCTTTTTCAATGGTTTCAAAGCGCTTGTTTACAATTTTAATGTAACATTCGCAATTGCAAAATAATTTACCAAAAATCAGGTAATTATCTGATTTTAATGAAATTTTCAGTATTGATTTATCAATTAATGAATTTTATAATGCATCAGGTATTTTATTTAAAAACTTTAATTTAGTATATTTGCTATGAAATATTAATATATAAAATTCATTTAAAATATGAAAAGCCTGATGTTAAGTTTAAAATGTTATATTTTTAGATTCTAGAAATAAATATCTATTTAATGCAAACCTTATTTTATTATATCAAAGTATACTTTTTGAAGAAAAACTCGACTGAAAATGTACCCCCCACATTTTTAAGCAGAAAAAATATCGATGTATAATTTTTTTCTTTTATAAGATAATAGCCAATTAAATAATTATCAAAATGAGTAAAAAAGAAATGTCCAAAAAATTAATTATTTATTATTTTTTTACATTTTATTTTTCAATTTTCGTTACTTATTTTCTCATAGAAAAGCCACCGTAAAAAAAATTTTTTTTCTATTCATAACTTCGGACTTTTATTTCTTTATTTATACTGTAATTAGTACAGTATAAGATCGACTTGAAAAAATGATACACCCCCAACATAAGGGGGGGGGGGTCAAAATTAAGTGAGCTGAAAAAATGAGAAAGTTTTGAAATAAAATAAATAATGCATTGTAAAGATCATTCATTGATAAATAAACACTGAAAATTTCATTAAAATCTGATAATTTCCAGATTTTTGGTAAATTATTTTCTCTGTGTGTGTGTGTGTGTGGGGGGGCTAAAGTCATTTTGTCAAAAACGCATTTTAGGACCATTTTGGGTATACCTAATATATATATATATGTGTGTGTGTAATTATTCAAGTCATATATATATATATATATGTGTGTGTGTGTGTGTGTGTGACAGTAACCTAGTAAAAACATAACATTATAGAGACATTTTTATTAGAGCACTTGACTTAAAAACCTCTTAGAAAATGAAGGTTGGTTGTTTTGTTTTATGGCATATCAACACTGTTTGGGTCATTTAATGCTGAGTCAAGTCATTTTGATAAACAAAGGATTTAGGTTGCTTACAGTACCTGCTATTGCTTAAGTATTCTCCCAATTAAGTATCGAACAGGCTCATTGCTGCATAACTTCAGTGATCTAACAGAAACCTGTGTTTGCAGTATGACTAGACCGTAATTTAGAGAATGAAACAAATTCCAATACGATTTGCAACAGAATTATAATTTTGTGGGGTCTGTCATTTTTTTTTTTGATCATCCAAAATCTTGTTATGAATTCTAATTACAATATTTCACACATTCCTCAATACAGAAGCTTCAATCTCATTATGAGCCACTGTTAAAATGGAGGCATACTTTGTGTAATGGTTATAATTGTAGGAAATGGAATTGGCAACTCCGGTTTAAATCTTGGATGTTCGCATTTCACTTCATGCTAATACCCTTGGGAAAAGCATGAATCCATCAGTTCTCACACCAGCTATGGTTAGGTAACCAGTTTAGGAGAAAGAAAATTCTGAATTCAAATCAACTTTACTCTTAAATGACCTTGTGTCACATCCTACTTGTATCAGAGGGGTTAGGTACAATACAATGCGAATCTGTTGGGTGGTTGGAATTTTACGGCATGTCAACCCATCTTGAGTTATTTTATGTGGTTGTCATTCTTTTATTCATTCTTGTTGGCTATTACAATATTTTTTAAACATGTTTTTTTTTTAAAGCTCATTTTTTTATTAACCCATAAATGGGACCCTAACAGGAATTAACACTCCGGTTCAGAGTGGATATGGGAGTAATGGGGATAAAGAGGTACTCCACACTCCCCAGGGCTCCAGAATTGGAACTTCACCACTGGAGTAATCCACTGGATTCACATGTCACATGTTTAATTCTCAAAGATATTAAGAAAAATGAAATGAATAATTTTTTTTTTTTTAAAGATTTCAACAAACAATATTTTCACAAAAATTTTAAGATTTTTCAGGATTCTATAAATCCAGCAATTTTGCATAAATATGGTTAAATATTTCTTTTTTTCTTTGGAAGTTTGAAAATTGAAATTCTGTATGATTAGTTACACCTTGCAGCAACATGGCTTTTAGCTGATCATTGCTTATTATTAGAAATCCCATCTCAATGAGAAACCTTCTTTTCCCCAAGAGAATTAAAAAAAAATTTTTTTCATCCAGTTATTAGATTAAAATTAAATTGGTAAAGTAGATCACTAATTAGGACTGAGCTTATTCTAATAGTGACCACCCCAAGCGGAGTTTTAACTGGTTTGAATTCAGAGTTTTCCCTCTCCTATACTGGTTGCCTAACCAAGTTTAAAGTGCCCAGTCTACTCTACTATTTACCCATAGCTGGAGGAAGACTAGTTGGATTCATACCTTTCCTAAGGGTATTAGTGCTAAGTAAACTATAGCTTTGTCCAGAATTTGAACTCGGGTCGACAAGTCCATTTCTTACGACTCTAACCGTCACACCACGTGCCCCCAAATAAATCCAATAAGTTTGTAGACAAATTTTGGTAGCTCTACATAAAAAGCTTGTCTGCAGAGGACAGACAAACAAACTTTTCTCAATTATTCATATAGATCAAATATGTGTGCCATAGTTTATGTAGACAATTACTTTTGCAAATGTAGAACATCATGAAGTTTAAAAACAGCTGCCTTTGTACATTAATGAATGATCTTCCTAAAGTGTTATTGTTAATTCCAAGAGAAAATAAATAATGTTTTGATTTTTATGAAATACTTAAAGAGTTCTCTTCATTTAAAGACCGTCTATCGCTTCAGGTTTAAAAAAAAAACAACATTTTTGTTTGCTTCTTCTTAGTTTTGTCCGTATTACATTGAACTCTTAGAGATTGGATTAGATAGTAACAGACAGGTTAGATTTTGAGCATTAACATTCTGACCTTTGTTCTGATAATGAAAAACTTTTATAATGTCATTTACAAAGCTTAGTCAAGTTTGGCACAAGGCCAGAAGTATAAGGCACCCAGTGAGAATCAAATTCACTACTAATGATCCACTAGTGTACCTTGCCATTATATATTAAAAAAAAGACGCACAAGAAATCTTTTGTGCTGTCATATACTAAACTTAACTTAGTTTGGCACAAGGTCAGAAGTACAAGGCACCCAGTGAGAATCAAACTCACTATCAATAGTCTACTAGTCTATTTTGCCATTACACCAAACTAGGTAATATGGAAATCTGTGGTCATGTCATTTGCTAAGATAGCTTATTTTGGCACAAGGCCAGAAGTATAAGGCACTCAGTGAGAATCAAACTCACCAATAATGGTCCACTAGTCTAATTTGCTAACTATTACACAAAGAACTCTGGAAATCTATTGTGGTGTCATTTACTAAGCTTAACTTAGTTTGGCACAAGGCCAGAAGTATAAGGCACCCAGTGAGAATCAAATTCACTACCAATGGACCACTAATGTAACTTGCCATTATATAAAAAAAGACGCACTAGAAATCTTTTGTGGTGTCATTTACTAACCTTAACTTAGTTTGGCACAATGTCAGAAGTATGTGGCACCCAGTGAGAATCAAATTCGCTAACAATGATCTGCTAGTGTACCTTGCTATTATACCAAACAAAGCACTTGGGAAATCTTTTCTGGTGTCATTTACTAAGCTTAAGTTAGTTTGGCACAAGGCCAGCAGGATAAGGGACCTACTGAGAATTAAACTTGCTAACAATGGCCTGCTATCTGAGTTCAGTGATTATTACTAGACTCCTAACACCTTTTCTTGAGGTGAATAATTTCCAAGGAAATGGTAAAATGTTTTTTGTTTTTTTTATCAACCATAATAACACGAAGAAAAATTTCAATTGCCCAAAATGAGTTGGGAATATTAATGGCGATTTTCAAATTTATAGACAATATATTTCCAAACATTATTTTATAGAATTTGAATGAAAGAACATGGGAGATTGCCAATAAAAATACCATGGACTCAAAGATTCTTGTATGGTTTAAAAATCTTTTATAAATAATGCAACAGATATCTTCTATTCAATAAATCCTTTGGACAATTAAACTCCTTATTTTTGTAGTTCATACTCTTTTTTAACCCTTGCAATCAATGAACTTTTTCTGATATAATATGCAACCAGGGTCGGTACATACTACCCCTGGCCTGGACTGGTGTGTAGGGAAGTCTGCTTGAAGAATCAAGAATGTTGGTTTTCACAATATGAAACCCACCATCCTTGACTCTATAAAATCATTGTCAAATCTGAAAGAAATTTGTAACATATTCATTATATATACTAGCAAAATAAAAAATGCCCCCTGAGCAACGTAAAATAAGTATTGCCTGAGGGGATGGGAGTTGAAAATTTAATATCAGAGAGTTTTTATCATAAGTAAAGTAAAATCATCAAATTTATTAAAGGAGTAAAAAATAAAATAAATTTATTAAAGGAGTAAAAAATAAAAAAATTGAAATGGAAACTTAGTTCTGATAACTTTAAATATATATTAAAATTAAACAAACTATATATAGATAGACAATACCAGGTATGTATTTATTAAAACTTGTTTAAAAAACCAATGAGGACTGTCTAACATTGCATGCTCAAATTTTGAGTGTATTCTATTTATGACGATTTTAGGCAGTGTGACGTAGTTTTTGTTACAGACAAAAACTGGAAGTGAATCTCCATTATTAATAGATTTTATACAAAGATAAATATCATAATGCAACTTGTCTCATCTAGTATGAAAAAAAAACATATGAATCATGTTTTTTTTATGAATACTAGATAAGATGAATTGTATTACAATATTCATCTTTGTATAAAATATATATAATGAATATGTTACAAATTTCTTTCAGATTTGACAATGATTTTATTTGTCTTTCTTCTAAAATTTTCTTTCTTAAAATTACCACAGTATTATATATATACATATATATATATATATATATATATATTAAGAAGTCACGTAGACAAAAAGTCCGTCAGATTTCAATCCTGGGCATAGGTAGTTGTTGTGTTTAGCTACACTAAAGAGGCGTGAAATACCGAAACATGGTGGCTGTGTATGACTTATTATTATATGCTCTCAAACTTGGGAGATCTCTTTAGGGGTGACTTAAATTAACTTTCACTGACAGCATATATAAAGCAATAATCGTCTGTAACAGACTTGATCTCTCTGGTTATCATAAATATATAAACAATCGTATTTAATAGTTTAAACATCACCCCATTACGGCAGCTCCCAAGTGGCCAAGAAGTTAAGAAGTCAGGTAGAAAAAAGTCAGTCTGATTTCGATCCTGGCCATAGGTAGTTGTTGTGACTAGCTACACTGAAGAGGCGTGAAATGCCAAAACACGGTGTCTGTGGATGACTATATATATATATATATATATATATATATATATATATATATATATATATATATAGAGAGAGAGAGAGAGAGAGAGAGAGAGAGAGATAAGAATACAACGACTTGTAAGATGTTGTAAATTTCTTAAAATGACCACTGTCTCACTGACAGGTTAAAGCGGCAATTCTTCTAAGCCGTAGTTGTATCAGTGCTACTGTACTGCTGCACCACTTGGACCCTAACAAAGTGCCTAGAAAATAAGCTAGATGGGAATTGCATAAGAATGCTGTGTGGAAGAAGCACCCCACACGAAAGCAGCTTTATGGATAATTATCTCCCATCACACAAACCATTTGTGTAAGATGGACAAGACATGCTGGACACTGCTGGAGAAGAAAGAATGAACTCATAAATGATGTTTTTCAGTGGAAACAGCACATGGACACGTCAGTGGGTTGTCCTGCAAGGATCTACATAGATCAGATCTGCACAGATTCTGGATACTGCACAGAGGACCTCCCAGGGATGATGATCGATAGGGATGGATGGCGAGAGATTGTCATGGATATCTGTGCTGCTAGCATAACCTGATGATGATGACTAGATATACCCATCATTGGTTTCGTAAGATGATTTGGTGAGGAGGGTACTAATCATTTTGTTTGTTTTGTTTTATGGCATATCAACCTCAGTGGGTCATTTAATGTCGATAAAGTTTTGAAATGAATCAATTCTTAATGGATAATACAATTTTTTTATAAATACATTTTTCTATTTAACCCATAGATGGGACCCTAACAGGTACTACCACTCCGGGTCAGAGTGGACCAGGGAGCAATGGTGATGAAGGGGTGCTCCACATTCCCCAAACCTCTAAAGCTGGAACCTCACCATCAGATAGAGTTTAACATGATTCCCAGGACATGTAGACCCGCAGCTACCGCCTTCTAGCACCCATATGATAAAAAGGGGTTGGGGCTTGCCATAAGGGCAATAGGGTTGGGAAAATCATATAGGTGCTAGCCGTGACCAGCCGATTGATCGGAGGGGGCCTCTCCGACCACCCGTCTAGCCCAAGATAGGGCCAAAGTGGAGTATTGCAGGTCATGAACTGCTCATCCACCCGGGATCTATCCTTAAGCATCACGAGTCGCCACCCACGGCCAACAGGTAGCCCCATTGGGGGAGTCTTACCCCTCTACAGAGGTGCAGTCGGTGCATTCTAACGCCTCAGCCGACAGGGCGGGGTACTAATCATGTAGCGCATCTTGGGCAGTAATAGCTTAACAGAGGCCATCCCTCTCCAGCTCTACAAATTAATTTTTCATCTCCTAGACTAAATAAACCCCCAAATCAAATCCGGTGTCAGAGTCCCTAAGGTGGAGTAACGCTGAATTTCATTGCTACACAGCACCTCCTGTGACATTGCCATTGCCAAATGGCATTGGTTTCTTACCTTTTCTTTGGATGATAGTGGCAGTGTGGAGATGAGTGATCTGCTGCTTGGGCAACAGCACATCCTCCATACTAACCCGGCCAGGCTATGTAATTGAAAAAAAAAAGATTTGGACACTACATCATCATCTTTTGCAGAAGGAAGGATGCCAACCAGACCAGTAGCCATACCAAGGTTAAAGAGCCCAGTCTTTCTTACTATTTACCCATAGCTGGAGGGAGAATAGTTTCGACCCATTCTGCCAACTTTACTTACTTACTATACATATTAAAGTTGTTCAGCAGTGTGTCTTTATATAAATTTTGAATTTTTTAATTTCTAAAATTCAGTTTTCATTTATTTTTTTTTCTTTCTCCATCACACCTTGTATATGCTGAAAAACGCGCATGAAAAGAATGCACTTTTTTTTCTTTTCATTCAAAACAGACCAGAAATAGTGCATCATACAAATCTTTACTTTTTACTCCCATAAAATTCTCATTAATTCTATGAATAAAATTTTATGAAAAACAAAAACAAACTTGGTTTTTGTTTTTTTTAAATCTTATAGATCTTAAGCACTGGCAAAAGTGAAAATTAATTCTATATTAAAAGCATTCAACATATTTCATTACACAAAGTAAAACTAATCTATACATATATAAAGGACAGTTGTGTGCATGTATGTCCGGAGGAAAATGCGAAAATTAAAGAATTAACGACAAAGTAAATATATATACACATTCACTATCACCACATCTTGCTTTTTGAGCAAAAATAATGAAGATTTGATTTATATTTGTGAAGTTAAAAAAAAAAAAATTTAAATGATAACAGCATGGATTTTTTTTTTTTGCATTTAATTTTGTTAATAGTAGACATTAATCTTTCTTTTCAGAGTGGCAGGATCAATGTTTTTTTTGTGTTTTTTTTTTGTGTAGGGATTTTAATGGGGCATCATACAGGGATCCAACTCATGATTCAGTAATAATGGATCTGTGAGACTAACTTGAAAAAAAAACTTCTTCCCCCTCTACCCAGCCACCTCTAGTTTTTATATAAAAATCCAATTTCCATGAAGAAAAAAAGATGTGTGCATTTTTCTTCAAAAACACGTGCTAAATAAGATCGTATCTTTTATGCTGAAAGATAATCAATATAACCATGCGAGAATAAGGATATTGGAAAACGGAAAGCACAAACAAATTTTCAAAAAACTATAGATAACATTTAGATTGGTACAGATGATAACTATAATTATGGGCAAAAAAAAAAATATATATATCAATAAATAAATAGATTTTCTTAATTATTTTATACAGATAAATATTTTACAGATGTATTTAGATATGAAGCCTTCATTGTTTTATTAATATTGATTTTTGGATAAGAATAAACATAGATGAATAGAAATAGAATTTAAAAGTGTATGTGTGAGTGAGTGTGTTCGTGTGTCTGTGTATTTAATTCATTTGTCTTCTTAATCAAAGAAACAAGGGCTTTATTATTTGTCACAGAATATTATACAGTCAAAATGGATATTATTAAAAACAATCTCCCTGGTCTAGCACTAGGGAAAAGGGGATAGACACCCTCACTGTTTAGCTGATACCAGAGTAGGCCACTCTACCAATTTCATATATATATATATATATATGAAAATTATAAACATTTGTTGATATCTATACATGTCTCACCTATATTTACATTTAAATCACACTCTAAATCTCAACAAATATACATGTGTGAATATATTTTCTTTGGTTATTTCCTATAAGTCTAACATGATCAAATGGGAACCACTCTTGACTGATAAATTATTTATTTATTTTCTCATTAAACTAATCCTAGACCCTAACCCTAACCCAGTCTTCTTTTTTCCTAGTAGATCAATAAATGAATAAACAATTAATCAGTAAAGAGTGGTTCCCCTTTTGATCATGTTAGACTTATAGGAAATAACCTTTTCTTTTATTAATAAATTTATTCATAAAGCCTTTGTTGTTTTATTAATATCAATTTTTTTAAAGAAAAATAAAAGTTTATTATATATGTCAATAAACATGAATATAAATGTAGAATAATACTAAGTCCAATTAACGTTGAATTGGCAAAACAAGACAGCAAGCAGTCGTAACCCAATATGATTCTGGTATGCTGTAAAGACCACTGCAAAGTGGCAGGATTTATGGAGCCTCAGAGGATCATACAAACCAAGCAGCCAATCAGGACTCAGGGAATGGAATCACCCAAATGCATGAGTGGACTGTTCTGAATTCCCATAAGTACCAGTTGTCTTGACACTGGTTCAGTTGTGCTTGGCCAGTCACATTGTTCAAACCAATTGTTGACTGACTGACTGACTTCAATAATAAATACATTTTAAAAGTGTATAATATCAGTGTGTATATAAATCCCTTTATGCCTGTCATATCCACCATCACTGATAGTCCACCCTAACAGGGGAACATGATGTCAGGTATTCCATCACCAACCATGTTGTCTTTTCTGAAAACATGCTGCATGGCCACCCTCAAGGACAAAAGGCACAGGAGAAAGAACCACAACACAATGCGCCATCAGACCCTGATCAAACCTTGCCTGCCTATCCACATTGGCTTTATCAGCTATGGGCATGCCTGCAGACAATGTGGACCACACCCTTATGTTACATAATTTATGCTACCGCATAAATTGTTGACAAACCCTGTAGAATAAGGGGCCATTGGCTTTCAACTCAGAGAGTGGAAAATACCAGTAATAGTTATAGCTCTCTGACCCCTAGAAAACACGTCACAAGGAACACGTGACTAGATTTAGATTTCAGATTTTCAATTTCAACTATTGGCAAACCCTGTAGAATAAGGGGTGATTGGCTTGCAAATCAGATAGTGGAAAAATAAGACTAACGGTTATAGCTCCCTGACCCCTAGAGATAATGTCACGAGGAACACAGGACTAGATATAGATTTCAGTTTCAACCTGATGTCAAGCAGAGAGGATGCCTATCTCTCTGCTGGGGCTGATATCTCACACGGAAGAATGAGCAAAGCAGAAATAAATCTTGATCAAGAAAATAGAAGTCTTGTGAGTTGTTTAATTGCAAGACTAAAGAGTTAGCCCAGATGAAGCCCTTAGTTACAAACAGCACCAAGAAGACTAGACAAGATAACGGGGAAAGAAGAAGAGGAGAAAACATGGTGACTAGACGTAGCAAGAAGAAATAAGAACAAGTAAGACTCAACTGTATATCTGTCTCTCTCTATCACACGAGTCTCATCTCTTATATATGTATATATATATATTTATATATATATGAGGTTAAGTAAACAAACAAATGTGTTTATTTTTATATGGCTTTAAGCCGACAATTTTTGGAGGATATGTGCTTAATTGAAGTCATACCTAATTTTGAAAATTAATTAGTTAATGGTTAATGAATTTAGGCGGGCATATATGTTCAAATGTAAGGCTAAACAAATCGAGAAAATGTCAATCCCTGAATGTACATTTCGACCTATTAGGTCTCATCAGCAAGGTTATAGACATGGGAGACTGCTCCGTGTGTGACTTGAAACCTCGACTGTCAAGCTGACAGGCGAAATCTCTAACCGTTACACTAGCTTGCCATTCCCACATTCTTTGTTTGTTTTGAAACTTTTTATTGACTTGTATATATATATAGATGATGGGGAAAGAAGAAGAGGAGAAAACATGGTGACTAGACGTAGCAAGAAGAAATAAGAATGAGTAAGACTCAACTGTGTATCTGTCTCTATCACACGAGTTTCATTTCTCATATATGTATATATATATATATATATATATATATATATATAGATGATGGGGTATATAAGACTTATTTCTCATTTACAAAGCCAAGCCATGAAATGTGTGTACGTGTGTATTTATATAAGATAATTTTTTAGTCTATGAAAAGCGAACACTTTTGTTGACGTCTACGTATATATATCTCATCTGCATTTTTATCACAATCACGACGTACATCTAAACAAATATGACATCTAAAAAAAACTGCATGCATTTTAATAATAAATTACATGCGTGTGAGTGTAAATTTTTGTTATCTTGATTCATTTATAGCACATTTTTTTGATATAGCGATAATTCTCAGATTTCATCTGCAAAATCTATTTTTCTTTTTTTATTTTACTTCTTAATCTTGGAAAGTTGTAGATGGCATAGTGGTTACTACTGCTTGAAAATCGAATCAGGAGAACAGGGTTCAAATTCCAAGCAGTTTGCATTTGCTTTGCTCTTATAACTTAGAAAGGCCAGTTTAGCTCAGTCAGTAGAGTATCCACCTGGGAACCACAAGGATCCTGGTTTGATACCGGCCCTCACCAACTCAGCATATGAGTAGCACAGGGAGTGGAGTTTAAAAGGTTTGAATTCAGAGTTTTCCTTCTAGACCGGTTGCCTAACCAAGGTTAAAGAGCCCAGTCTGCCCTGCTATTTATCCATAGATGGAGGGAGAGTAGGATTCATACCTTTTCATCTGTAAAATCAATTTTTCTTTCTTTCTTCTTACTTCTTAATCTTGGAAAGTTGTGGAGGGCATAGTGGTTACTGCTGCTTGAAAATCGAATCAGGAGAACAGGGTTCAAATTCCAAGCAGTTTGTATTTGCTTTGCTCTTATAACTTAGAAGGGCCAGTTTAGCTCAGTCAGTAGAGTATCCACCTGGGAACCACAAGGATCCTGGTTTGATACCGGCCCTCGCCAACTTAGCATATGAGTAGCACAGAGATCTATGCAGTAAAGTGAGGAACTGATGGTAGGTATGGCGTTCCACCTCATATGCTAACAAAAAATTTCCTTGATCTAGCACCAGTGAAATGGGGATAGACTCCCTCGCTGTCTGGCTGATACTGACTTTTGGCCCTCCTGATGACAAATTGATACCTTGGAAAAAAAAGCATGAATCTATCTATTCTCTCCCTCAACCCAAGCTATAGGAAAGACTGGATTATCTAATCTTGGTGGGCATCCAGTCTAGGAGAAGAACAACTAGCAGACTTTTATTATTTTCAACTTTGCTCTACTAACTCCTGTGATGACACATGACATGCTTTATTGATCCTTTGGATAAATATTGGTTTGGTTTCAATTTCTTTGTTTAATGCTACATCAACCTCCATGGATTATTTAATGCCGAAGCTATTCTGGTAGAAGAACAATAGTGGTACTATTTAACCCACAGCTGGAGGGATGAGGGGCTTCATACTTTTCCCAAGGGTATTAGTCTGAAAATGAATGTAATAAGATGATGGGAGTTTGAAATCGCTTAATATTATCCACTATGCCACAGGGATTTGGTTTATTTTGTTTTACGGCATATCAACCTCCGTGGGTCATTTAATGCCGATAAAGTCATTCTCAATTTTGTTTATAAACTCATGTTTTTCTATTCAACCCATAGATGGGACCCTAACAGGTACTACCACTCCGGGTCAGAGTGGACCAGGGAGCAATGGTGATAAAAGGGTGCTCCGCATTCCCCAAACCTCCAAAACTGGAACCTCACCATCAGATAGAGTTTAACAGGATTCCCAGGACATGTAGACCCTCAGCCACCACTTTCTAGCACCCATATGAGGATGTCACTTATGAGTTTGTCCTTGCTACTTCATTTCAGAATTGAACAGCTTCATTGGTAGTTAACTTTGGTGGTTATTCACTAAGTTGTGCTTACAGAACCTGTTATTCCTATGCGGTCACCCATTTCAGAATTGAACAGGTTGATTGATGCTCAACTTAAGTTGCTATTTACTAAGCTTCATTTAGTCACTTGCATGTTGCATGGGTCACTGGTGGCTTACAGCACATGCTGTTGTTATTAACTAAGCACTGCTTAGTCTAGCACACAGGTCACTAGTGGCTTATAGTACATGCTGTTGTTATTAACTAAGCACTGCTTAGTCTAGCACACAGGTCACTAGTGGCTTATAGTACCTGCTGTTGTTATTAATTAAGCACTGCTTAGTCTAGCACACAGGTCACTAGTGGCTTATAGTACCTGCTGTTGTTATTAATTAAGCACTGCTTAGTCTGGCACACAGGTCACTAGTGGCTTATAGTACCTGCTGTTGTTATTAACTAAGCACTGCTTAGTCTAGCACACAGGTCACTGGTGGCTTATAGTACCTGCTGTTGTTATTAACTAAGCACTGCTTAGTCTAGCACACAGGTCACTGGTGGCTTATAGTACCTGCTGTTGTTATTAATTAAGCACTGCTTAGTCTAGCACACAGGTCACTAGCGGCTTATAGTACATGCTGTTGTTATTAACTAAGCACTGCTTAGTCAAGCACACAGGTCACTAGTGGCTTATAGTACATGCTGTTATTAACTAAGCACAGCTTAGTCTAGCACACAGGTCTCTGATAATTCACAGTACACACTGCTGTTATTAACTAAGTACTGCTTAATCTAGCACACAGATGACTGGTGGCTTACACTACCTGCTGTTGTTTACTAAACTTATAAATATATTTTCCTTTAAATGAAGAGAATGGTGCTGAGTCAGAGAAAATGAAGGAATGGAAAGGATGCCAAGAGAGGGGTCAGTAAAAAAAAAAGGCAGAAGTAATAATGGTGAAAAGTAACATAAGGAAGTGTAATTAAAAACGCCAACATAAAACCCGGTAACTTAGATTTATGTTCAATATATAATGAAACATTAATACATTACAAAAACAAAACATTCTAAGCTATTACCGATAGAAGTAGCAATAACTTATGTCTCATTTAGGAAAATATCATCAAATCTACATCCATGAATACAAAAAAAAATATACATATATAGTTGAAATCTGGAATAGATTGATTTAACAGTGACTCCTAATAAATGACCGACAGCAAAATACAAACTGGGCAAGATTTTAATCTATGACGATGGCTGATTACCTTCCAGAGGGGAATACACAGAGGAACACAGGACTATAAAAAAAATCTGTTTCCAACTTCCTTAAAAGTAATAAGGAATTTATCATTCACATCTGATGATTGGGGTTTTTAGACACTTTGTCTAAGCTTCCTGAAATAGGCCATTAACCAAAAAATCTAAATTTTCTGTTATATTTTTTACTTATATAATTTTGCTCTGTAAGTGACAATATGAGCACACATTGAGCTTTCTGCAGTAGACTTTCTGACTATTCGGGCTTGTATTAAGTTACAACCGTTTGTTGCCTTGTCTTCCCAGTTCAACGGTAATTGGAACTTTAATTATTCTTCAGAGCTCTGCAAACCATGAAAATTAAAAAAAAAACTTCTATGTCGTAAGGAAGCTTTCTTCTCTGGACTTTTGGATTATATATATATATATATATATATATATATATATACATATATATATATATATATATCTTACTCTTCCTTATATCAACAAAAGCCCTGAAGAAGATCTACTTAACAGATCGAAACACTGCAGCATCTGCTAATAAACTTACCACTCATTTTATTTAAACCCGTGTTTTTTCAAATTTCTCACTATACTACATATATATATATATATATATATATTATATATGTAAATGAGAAAAATGGAAATGAATGAAATAGATATGTTGAAAAGATAATAGGAAGAGAAATGTATAACTTTAGTATGGATAAAATTTATTATTTTTATTTGTTAACGTGTGTTTTGACCAAAATTTGCTTACACACAGAAAATTCTATTTAAAACTATTTTAAATATAAGAATAAAAAACATTTGTAAACTTCCCTGTCTTAAACAATAAAAACTTTCTTTTCAAATTTTCAAAACAAACTGTTAAAAATATTTCCATGTGTTTTTGAACCAGGAAACGGTTTTGAATTTTTAAAAAAGATTCCTTTTATGACGTAATCAATTTTTGAATGTTTCTCTTGTATTAATTGTTTTAAAAATAAAAAAACTCTGTCCTGAATATGACCTTCTGTTTGCATGCTTAATCTTGTGTTTTCTATTATTATTATTATTATTATTATTATTATTATTATTTTATTCAAAATAATCTTAAATAGAATCCTGTGTGTCTAAGTCATTTTGGTTGAAACAGATGCAACAATAATACCAATAATAAATTTCATATTTATCAAAGTATATTATTATTATTATTATTGAACACATGTTTCGACCAAAATCACTTACACACACACAATATTCTATATAAAATTATTTTGAATATAGAAATAAAGTATATATATTTTTCTTCCAATTATCTTTTCAACATACACACACACATATATATATATACATATATATGAAGTGTAGCAGAGGCTCCAGTCCAACATATATAACGAGGAGATAATCAAGATACATATAGAGGGGGAAAGTGACAGGCAGAATGTGAATTAAGAGACAGATCAGTTTTTGAATTACAACAAATTAGAACCAATTAAAATAGATTTTTTTCAAACATAATTCAATCCTAGAACTAGTGAATATTTTGATATGAATTCAGTGTCATTAAATAAATAGGAAATAAGGCTTTTGCAAACAATCATTGATTCACTCAGCTTCATTATAATATATATATATATATATATATATATATATATATATGTGTGTGTAGTACAATTATGGATACTATCTTCTGTCTGAGGATTGTGTGAAAGACATGAAACTTCACATAACTGATGTATAGTATCCATAATTCTATTATGTATAGATTTTATACCTGCCCATTTCAAATGGTTTGCACTTCTCAGCCACCAAAGATTTAATGACAGACCTCTGTTCAACCCTGGAGCACTCTGATTTACATCATTTTGAATAACCTCAAAACAAATATTTTTTGCAAGATCAAAATAATTTTTGTTATAAATCAATTGGAAACAATGCAGAGTTTACATTTATAGAAAAAAACAAAACATTTTCCTTTTTTTCACAAAAAATTACCCTTATTTATTGAATGACTTTCAAATATATATATATATATATATATATATATTTGGGAGAATATGTGCTTAAATGAAGTTGTACCTAATTTTGAAAGTTAATTAATTAATAATTAATCAATTAATTAGGCGGGCATGCCTATTAAATGTAAGGCTAAACAAATTGAGAAAAATCAATCTCTGTATGAACATTTCGGCCTATATTTTTCTCGATTTGTTTAGCCTTACATTTAATAGGTATGCCCGCCTAATTAATTAATTAATTATTAATTAATTAACTTTCAAAATTAGGTACGACTTCATTTAAGCACATATTCTCCCAAATATATATATTGTCGGCTAAAAAAAGCCATATCATAAAAACACATCACTAATGTGTACTTACTTATCATATATATATATATATATCAGTTGGTAGAGTGTTTGACAAGGTTCTGTGTTCGATACTGGCCCTTGCCAACTTGGCGTATGAGTAGCACAGGGATCTGTGCAGTAAAGTGAGGAGCAGATGGTAGGTGTGGTGCTCCACCTCAGAAGCCAAAAAACAATCTCCTTGGTCTATTGCTATAGACTCCCTCGCTGTCCAGCTGATACCGACTTTAGGCCACCCAAACTTTACTTAGTTTATTTCATATATATATATAGATAGATAGATAGATAGATATACATTTACATACAAGCATCCATACACGTGTGCACACACACATGTAAATGCATATATATACATATATATATACACACACATATGTATATCCATTAGTCAATAAAGGTATAGTTTTCATCTAGAATTATTGGTAAGTACATGAAAATTTGAATAAGTGTTCCATATTTGTTGGTCACAGCGAGATACAATTGTATATATTTGCATAAAAGATTTGTACATATCTCTCTCTATGTATGTGTAAAAGGTACTCCAATTTGTATAGACATGAAAAATGCATGAACAAGAACGCATATACAGAAATATCCACATGCATATGACTGTCCTTGCACATTTTGCTAGACGTGACTCATGTGACTGTAAGTGCATATGAATAAAACATCCAAATGCAAATGGAAACACTCAGTGTGTTTCCACTCAGACACTTTCACAATCAAAGATATAATCAGTTTATTACATGTGGCATTTTGTATGTGTGTTTATGATATACGGATAGATAGACTGATACAAAAGACATGGCATAATGGTTATTATGATCAAAGGAAAATGGACACTGAAAAGCCAAGTTCAGAATTCTGTACAAAGTTGTTTACATTTCACTTCATGTCATGACTCTTGGTTTGCTAGTAATAATAATAATGATAATAATTTTATATGTTTCATTCTCAAGAACAGATTCTGGTTTATGCATATACTGCATATACCATTTTGGGATTTTGAGGTAAAGATGGATCGCCTTATCTCAGCCAAAAAGACTAGACCTGGTATTGATTAACAAGAAAAAAAAACTTGACAGTGGGAGATTTTACAGTTCCCGTAGATCACAGAGTGAAGAGGAAAGAAAATGAAATACCTAGACAAATACCTAGATGTTACTAGAGAATTGAAAAAAACTGTGGAATATGATGTTGAAAGTGATACCAATAGTAGTTGGTGCACTTGGAACGGTCCCCCAAAAGCTTAGAAAAGAGACTAGAGGAACTGGAAATCAGAGGAAGAATTGAGACCATCCAGACAACAGCATTTTTAAAATCAGCTAGAATACTCAGGAGAGTCCTGGAGACCTGGGGGACTTGTCACCTAAACTCCAGTGAAAGACCATCAGCTAACGCTGGTGTGAAAAAGCCAATAATGATGATGATAAGGATAAGAATAATAATAACAACAACGAAGGAGACATTGGCCAGTTTCCTATGATAAAAGCCAAATTTTAGAAGTTTGGTTTGGTTTGGTTTATTTAATAACTGAACTGATTTTTGATGAGAAACACATGGACTGTTCCCCACCCCTGGCGGTTTGAGCCCTCGTGAGAGGATGTTCACTGCCGACTATGCTTAAAGGCAATGCTCTCCTACCAAATGGATGGATCACTCTATGGCAGCCTTTATATACATAGATATGTATATATTTATCACTTGATAAAAAGGGTTGGAGGTTGCCATAAGGGCAATAGAGTTGGGACAATCATATAGGTGCTAGGACGATGTGACCAGCCGATTGACTGGAGGAGGCCTCTCCAACTGCTCGTCTAGGTCAAGTAAGAACCACAGTGGAGTGTTGCATGCCATGGACTGCACATCCACCAGATTCCATCCTTAAGCATCATGAGTCACGACCCACGACCAGCAGGTGGCCCCATAGTTTTTTTTACCTCGCTGCAGAGGTGCAGTCAGTGTATTCTAAAGCCCCATCTGACAGGGATGGTTTACTTTATGTTTTCACTAACCTAACATATACATATATATATATACATCCTCATGTGGTTTGGTTTGGTTTGGTTTGTTTTATGGCATATCAACCTTGGTGGGTCATTTAATGCCGACAAAGTTGTGAAATAAAGTCATTCTTAATGCATAATACAATTTTGTTTATAAACTCATGTTTTTCTATTCAACCTTAACAGGTACTACCACTCCAGGTCAGAGTGGACCAGGGAGCAATGGTGATGAAGGGGTGCTCCACATTCCTCAAACCTGCAGAACTGGAACCTCACCATCAGATAGAGTTTAATGTCATTCCCAGGACATGTAGACCCTCAGCTACCGCCTTCTAGCACCCATATGATAAGAAGGATTGGGGGTTGGCATAAGGGCAGTAGGGTTGGGGCAATCATATAGGTGCTAGGGCTTGACTTGACCAGCCGATTGATCAGAGGGGGCCTCTCTGACTGCCCGTCTAGCCCAAGAAAAGCCTAAAGTGGAATATTACAAGTCATGGACTGCTCAGCCACCTGGGTTCTATCCTTAAGCATGACGGGTCGCCACCCATGGCCAACAGGTGGCCCCATTGGGGGAGTCTTACCCCTCTGCAGAGGTGCAGTCAGTGCATTCTAACGCCCTACCCGACAGGGTGTCATCCTCACGTGGTGTAATAATTAGCAAGCAAGATTTGCAAACTGTTGTTAGTAAGTTCAGTTCTCATTGGGTGCTCCATACTTCTGGCCTTGTGTCACATCTAAGCTTAGCTTAGTAGATACATATATATATAGACATACACCGTGGTACTTTTGACTTACGAGTACCCCAAGTTACAAGCTATCACGGTTGATTTTGTGCTTTGTGTTGTGAGCTAAAATTTTAGTACGATTATATCTATTTTTTAAAATTTTCTTTCTATTCCAATGTTTTTGTTGTTGTTTTAAATCAAAAATTGCATTCAATAAAAACTGATAAAGTTGTGATCATCACTGTCAGTTAAACGTAGAAGGTTCGTAAATGTTCAATATGTTTTGCAATTGACTTTTTAATTCGTTCATTAAGATCACTTGTTAAAGAATTTTCAAAGTTGAACTGGATCAATTTTCCTTTTTAATTTAACTATAATAGTCTGTCTATATTTAAATCTGAGCATGTTCATATCTATCTATCTATCTATCTATCATAGATTATATCTATTTGGATATACCTATGTTTATAAGTTCACTAAAATTATTTAAGTTTTCAAATTTATTACGGTAAAGAAAAATATTATTTATAAAAAAATTAAACATTAAAACTGTTGTGGAGTAACTAAAACCCTTTCAGCACTGACTAATTTTAATTGTAAAATATCCCCAAAAGTTACACATCATATATATATATATATAAAGTAAAAAAAAGTAAGTAAAGTCGACGGGGCGGCCTAAAGTCGGTATCAGCCAGTCAGCGAGGGAGTCTATCCCCTTTTCAATAGCGCTAGACCAAGGAGATTGTTTTTAGCATTTGAAGTGGAGCGCCACACCTACCATCAGCTCCTTACTTTACCACACAGATCCCTGTGCTACTCATACGCTGAGTTGGCGGGGACCGGTATCGAACTAGGAACCTTGTGGTTTCTAGCCGAACGCTCTACCGACTGAGCTAATATATATATATATATTGGAGAGAAGGGCCTGGCCCGATAAAGGTACAGGTGTTGTTATTTTAGACGGCTCTGACTATATATTTAATATGTCTTCTATTTTTGATGAGTTATAAGGCGTGTGTCAAATGTCCACTTCTACTTATAGACTCACCGACAACCATGTGACCAAGCTCTTGGCCAACCACTGGCAGTACTCTGCTGCTGATATTGTTATTTATATTGGCTGTTCTGATCTTAGCTACTAACAACTACTTTGAACCTTTGTGGATGACGGAACATAGGATTATATCACTGGACCTTTGATACTACGTAGGATTCCATAACTCAGGACTTATTCAATTATCAAAGGATTCCAAAGTTCAGGACTTACTTACTTTAAGTCCTTTTCAACTGGCCAAGGATGGCGGTCAGAAACTTAATACAAGCAAATTCCAAAAATTAGGGGACTTGTCTTATGACGATATCCTAAGGATGGAAATAAAAGTAGAAAATACATAAACCCAATATCCCACTTAGACCAATTTTGTCTTTGAGCCATTCTGTTCAACATTCTGGTTTTAATAGTTAGGAACGATTTAAACTAGGAGTACAAATTTACTGAGTAAAACACAAAAGAGGCCTCAATAGTAACTTGGAGAATAAGTCAGATGGACTGACTCATAGCCATAAAATAATCTATGATTAAAGTGGATTAACTAGCTGAATACTATTCAGACTGACTTTGCTGCATTGGCTATACCAGACTGACCCTCCTCTATTTAGTATAAATTTTGTCTTGTTAATTGTTTGTACTTATTTATTCTCTGTTTGTATGTATCCGTTTGGAACTGGATGCTGGTGCTTAAGAAATGTATTAAGAACACCATTCCTCTGTGTATCTTTTCACCTCACAATACAACAAAAACGTATTACAGCACAAAATTCATGACATTCTCTATTTCATTGTTTTTATTCAATACAATGTAATTTTTCTAATCTAAAAGAATTTGTTTTTTTGGGGGGGAAGGAGGGTCTGGAACAGATTATTGGTATTTCAGTTTATTGATGTGATATACAAGAAAATTGAGCTATGAGTGAAATGAATTGAGCTCATAAGTCAAGGTAGCATTATATATATATATATTATATATATATATATATATATATATCAATCAGTCATCCACAGACATGTGTTTCAAAGTTTACTTCTCTTCAGTGCGGCTCGACTTTTTAACAGCTACCTCTAGCCGTGATCGAAACCCAACAGAATCTTCGTCTGCCAAGTTCCTTACCCTTTCGGCTATCAGCAGGCCATTAGTCTAGGGGGAACAATTAATTGCTACATACTTTATGGCGGTATGTTTTTACAATCACCAGAGAACTCTAATCTGTAAACAGACGGGTCACGGCTAATGCCAAATGGTGAAGTTACAATTAATGTCCCCCCACAGTGCTCAACCATGGGAGTGGGAAGCATACACACACACACACACACACACACACAGTGGTACCTTGACTTACGAGGGAGGGCATATGGTGTAATGGTTAGTGTCTTTGGAAATGGACTAGTTAACCCGAGTTCAAATCCTGGATGAGGCTGTTTGCTAATCCCCTTAGGAAAGGTATGCACCCAACTATTCTCCCTCCTGGTATGGGTAAAGAGTATGGAAAACTGTGATCTTTAACGTTAGCTAGGTAACCAGTCTAGAAAAAGAAAACTCTGAATTCAAACCTGTTAAACTATGCTCAAGAAATTGACCTTGTGTCACATCCCATTTGTGCGGATGGGATGGTGTGTGTTTGTGTATATGTATATATATATATATATATATATATATATATATATAAACTAAAAGTAATTTAATTTTAATTAGCGAATGTTTTAATTGTGGATTAGGCAAAATTAATTAATCAGCTCAGATTAATGTTCCTCCAGGAAGTTATTTTAGTTCATTGCTGAACAAAGTATTGCACTTAAATTGTTTATAGTTGTTCAAGGGCCGGTTTAGCACAATCCGTTAACCATCTGCCTAGGAAGTACAAGGTTCCTGGCCCTCGCCAATTCAGCGTATGAGTAGCACAGGAATCTGTGTGGTAAAGTGGGGGGTTAATGGTAAGTGTGGCGCTCCACCTCAGATGCTAAAAAACAATCTCCTTGGTCTAGTACTGCTGATAACGACTTTAGGCCACCCCCCCATGACTTTACTACTAATAGTACTTATATCAAATTATTCTTCTAGTGAATTTGTTTACACTAAGTTACTTTATTATCTGCACAAAGAAATCATGAAATCTAAATATTTTTCCCAGAAAATATGTTGAAGAAACCCTAAAATATCCAAGGTAGGAGTGAATAGGTTACTATTTTTAATTAACATAATAAAATATATATATATATATATATATATATATATATATGATTTTTGGATCTTTGTTTTTTAGAAGCATTGTTGAGAAAAGTATATATTATATTTTTGCTTGAAGGCAATTACAATGCATGTATCAAATAAAATTCGATAGTTTTTTTTATAGAAAATGAAATTGACAAGTGTAATCCCGGCAAAAGATTGCTCGGTGTATAGTTATATGTAAGTCAATCATTGACTTAATTTTGTTGTTTTTTCTAAACTATATATATATATATATATCTTCTTATTATAATGGAGATTGTGTGTTTTTCTGTCTGTAACCAAAACTATATTACTACTCAAGTCACAATTCCCTTTGTTATTGACATCACATTCTCAATGATTTTATTTTTATTTAAATCTCAATTCTTAATAAAATTGTTTTACATTATTAATGCTGTTGACCATATCCACATATTAATAACATGCAATTATATACTGTAATTTTATTCTTTACTTCCTCTTTTAACTAAATACTTAAATTAGAAAAAATAACAATGAAAGACGATAGTGATGGAAGAGTAAATTTCAGTTGTTCTATTTTTCAATCATATCCCCTCTGTTTCAAATCTTTTTATCTGCATTCTTATTTAGTTTCATTAGCGTTTCTAATTTAATACGATATTTCATTACATTAAAACTTAAATACTTGCACCCGGAGGGTGCATATATTTGCTAGTATATATAATTGATATTGATAATATTGTGTGCTATACTTATAAGTAACTAATGCTCAATATCATGGACAGAGCATGTATATCTAAGTTAAAGTAGCGTGGAAATGAACTCAACAACTCTTGGTTCCTGAGTAAACTTAGTATGGCAATCAGTCTAGGAAAAGAAAAACTATGAATTCAAACTTGTAAAACTCTACTTAAGAAATTGACCTTGTGTCACATCCTGCTTGTGCAGAGGGGTTGATATATATATATATATATATATATATATATATATATATGCTCCCAAAATCTGGTAGAGCTCTCTAGGGGTGACTTAAATTAACTTTCACTACCAGTATAAAGCAGTAATCATCTATTTACAGATTGGATCTCTCTGGTGATTGTAAAATATATAAACAAATGTATGTATTTAATAGTTTAAACACCACACTTTTACGACAGCTGTCAAAAGGCTGAGAGGTTGACGAATTGGGTGAACGAAAAGTCAATCGCGTTTTGCTCCTGGTCAGAGGTAGTTGTTGTGTCTAGCCACACTGAAGAGACATGAAACGTCAAAACACAGTGTCTGTGGATGACTTTTATATATATATATATATATATATATATATAGGGCCGGATTAGCTCAGATGGTTGAGGGTTTGGCTAGAAACCTCAAGGTTCCTAGTTTGATACCGGTCCTCACCAACTCAGCGTATGAGTAGCACAGGGATGTGTGCGGTAAAGAAAGGAGCTGATGGTAGGTGTGGCACTCCACCTCAGATGCCAAAACAATCTAGCGCTATTGAAAATGGGATAGACTCCCTCGCTGACTTTAGGCCACCCCGACGACTTTACTTATATATATATATATTTATGGATTTAAATAGATTGTTTTTGAATGCATAGTATGAATAGATATCTCTGAATAATTTTGGCATGTGAAAAGAAGCAAATTAAAATTTCATCTCTAAAAAGAACCCGTGTATTATATATTTATATCTTCATGTAAAACATTTATCCCAATGCAATATAAAAATTATTTTATTTTCATATTATCCATTTTTTATTATTATATCTAAATTATTTGCCTCTTTTTCACATATAAAATATATTTACATTGATAAATCGATGCAAAGCATCAAGTATTTGTATAAGATATACGTCTGTATACAAAATGAGATGTTTATGAAATATGTTGTAAACATAATACAACATAAAATGTTTTTAGATATTTAGATATTTGCAATATAAGTATTTGTATAAGATATACGTCTGTATACAAAATGAGATGTTTATGAAATATGTTGTAAACATAATACAACATAAAATGTTTTTAGATATTTAGATATTTGCAAATGCTCTCAGACTTATATACAAAAGTAATTGGTAATTTGCTTGAAGCATTGTTAAGTATGTTATAATATATTAATGATTTGAAGGCAATTACAATGCATAATTGCCTTCAAATCATTAATATATATATATATATATATATTATATATATATATATTGGAAGCACTCTCAGTGTAATGGTTAACATTGTAGGAAATCAATATGGTGACCCAAGTTCAAATTCTAATATATTTTGAAATAAATGAATCCAGCTATTCTCCCTCCAGACTGGGCTCTAAATTTGATATGGCAACTGGTCTAGGAGAATGAAAACTCTGAATTCAAACCTATTAAACTGAAGTTCCCAGTTATTAGCTTATGTTACAATCTTATGGGCCATCCTGCAGGCTTTAAGCAAGAGCACTTGTCCAGTGGAATTGTATCCTTGGTAATCCTCTGATAAAGAATCCTTTGGTTCTTCTGGTAAAGAGTCCTGAGTATTGTAAGTCCCTCCTCAATGATTGCAAGTACAGTTGTGGCAAGTATCAGTATTTAAGTAGTGTATCAGCCACGCATTATGGTTGTTGATTGTCCAGAGGAGTAAACTGCATGACCTTGGCTAGTCTATAAACTCAGGTGGGGAATTGGAGCATACCTTATATACAAAAATATTCCAACAGCTTAGTTATTAGCTGCTGAATGAAACCTTCAAGCAATCCTTGTACTTTATTTTTGACTTACAGTCATGGTATATATGTTAATATTTGTGATGAGGTTATTATTATTCTCAGCACATTGAGGACTGGTCTCTTTATCTTGGTTACTATACTCACATCTTGGCCTACTGCAGGTGCTTTTTGTCATACTCGGTTACCACTTGAGAATTCCAAACTTAAACCTTTTTCGAAAAATGGAGTTAAACTGTCTGCATTTCCCTTTGTGCTAATGCCCTTCAGAAATGTGTGAATCCACATGTTCTCCTATGGGTATATAGTAGGATAGACATAATTCTTTAGCCTTGATAAGTCAACCAGTCTAGGAGAAGGAAAATTGAATTCAAACCAACTTTTGTCATATCCTGTGGTGGAAGAGTTTGGTAAACACATGCAAATCAAACCTTATACAGTGAAAATATCAGATCAAAATTTGGTTTGTAACTATATATAAGGCTATGTATTTAATGAAACATATGCGGTAAATTCCATGTATTCCTATATTTCCATTTAATAAAAATGATACACAAAATTCACATAAGGCACATCATGAAGATTATGAGTTATCTCTCTTCGACTGTTTCACTTGAAGGAACTCTTTAGCAAAAGAGGAAGAAAGTTAGTTGGCAACAGACTACATATACAATGATCATCCACCATTAGAGTGACTGCCATTCAACTGCCTTTCAACAATTGGTAGCAGAGTTGCGCAGTGGAAGCGTGCTGGGCCCATAACCCTACTTCTGTCCTATAACAGTTGTTACATTTAGGGACTGAAATTCACATGCAAATGGAACAACTATCATGGGACAGGGGTAGTATTACTTAAATCAATTAGATTACCATCTGTGTATATACAAGATAAGTATCCTGATTTACAAGATGTATTGAAAAGTTCTTGGTCCAACTAAGATGAGAATAACTTTTTTTTTTGTTGATAGGGCTGGTTTAGCTCAGTTGGTAGAGCATCCAACTAGGAAATACAAGGTTCCTGGTTTGATACTGGCCCTTGCCAACTCAGTGTATGAGTAGCACAGGGATCTGTGCGGTAAAGCGAGGAGCTGATGGTAGATGTGGTGCTCCGCCTCAGATGCCAAAAAAAATCTCCTTGATATAGCACTAGTGAAAAGGGGATAGACTCCCTCGGTGTCTGGCTGATACCGACTGGCCATCCCGGCGACTTTACTGAATATATTTGAAAAGGTTAAAGCAACTCGAGAAATGATGTGCCAAATGTGTTGAACTTTTGGTTGAATATGTGGAACAGAATGTATGTAGGCCATTCTCTACTTTTCAACACCCCCCTGAGAGAGAGAGAGAGAGAAAATATTTAAAATAGCAAGGGTAAAAAATAAACCATTTTCAAGACAAATTCTTGTTTAATGAATTGTGACAGGTACATTGAATCCTTTATATATATATATATATATATATATATATATATATATATATATATATGGTAGAAATAAGAGGAAAAACAAATAAAAATAAATAAATAGAACTCCCACTACCAACTTAAACACTCCTGCTAACACCAACAATTGACCACCCCTCCCCTATTCACGACTTCCTAATTCACCATTATGAAAATGTTCACCGTTGAAGCAAGAACTCAATCTAACATCCTGAAGAAGGTCAAACAGATTCAATATATATATATATATATATATATATATATATATATATTGAATCTATTAACCATCATCAAACAATTAATGTCAAAGAATGTTATTTTCAAGTGAGATGAAACAGAAAAACAAACAGAAAACAGAAATTTATTTATTTATCATTAACAGTGTTCCTTTTTTTTCTTTAAAAATGTGGTGATACCCTGAGAGTATTCAAAATTGTCATAAATTTAAACATATAAAGAATAAGACTGTAGTCTTGAGAAATTAATCAAAATTATTAATTTCTAAAGCAAACATTTAATGTTTTTATAATATGGGTAATTCCATGTCAAATCATCCAGGCCATGTCACCTACCCACTTGGCAAACCTCAAATTATCTTTTTGGTACAAATAATGTTCAATATATGTGAAATGATGATAGAAAAAAATGTTGTCTTAGATTCAGTGCCACATCGGGATATTGATCTTGCTATGAAAAAATCAGAAATCATCAATAACATTTTTTGATACATTTTTGGATTTCTTCAGTAAAAATGCTTTTATAAACCAATTTTTAGGAGTAGGGAAGCTGTAGAACTCATTTTATAGACAAAAATAGAATACAAAAAGTCACCATTTTTCGCAAACCCCACCAAATTTGCAGAGCTAAAAATCAACATAACTCCGCCATATTTTGGAATTAGAAACTCAAATTTTGGGGAATGTCTAACTTTAACACAGTCCACAACTGTACAAAATTTCAGAAAAATCAAAAAGGGTGACAATTTTACTTTTTTCTGGATTATTTGACATGGAATTTCCCACATATATATATATCTAAGATAAAATAAGATTAACATCCACTGCTGTGGTTTGTAAACAAAATGAAGTTTCATAATAGTGTGTATGTGTGTGTGTGTGTGTGTGTGTATATATATATATATATATATATATATAGTCATCCACACACACAGTGTTTTGATGTTTCATGTCTCTTCAGTGTGGCTAGACCCAACAACTACTTCTAGTCGGGAGCGAAACCTGACTGACTTTTCATCAGTTCAGTTCCTTGACCTCTCAGCCATCAGTAGCTGCCTGAAAGGTGCTGTGTTTTAACTGATAAATACATACATCTGTGTATACATTTTATAATCACCAGAGAGTTCAAATCTGTAAACGACAGACAAGCCTTGCTTTACTATGCTAGTCGTTGAAGTCAATTATAGTCTGTATATATATATATATATATATATATATAATATATATATATAATATATATATACATACAGACATTGATGATATCAACTGAATAAAGACAACCAGATAAATATTATAATATACATGATACATAACAACAAAAACAATAATAATAATACCGCCACTATTAATAATAATAATAATGATAATAATAACAATAATAGTATATAACATTATACATATGCTCACTTACAATTTTAACAAATCTTACCCTTACAAAAAATTTTAAAAAAAAAAAAAATCACACAACATACCAACCACACACATATAACTTAACGACAAATCCAGTTCCCCATCACATATAAACAAAAAAACAATTAAACTGACACATACACATATTTAGTTAACCAATCCCCACAATCTAACACCTGTGGTACCACCATCCACCATTCCGGCACTCCCCATTCCAAAGAGAAGAAGAATCCACTAACCACCCTCAACCACACCTCCCCCTGACTGACGACCTTCTGTTTTCAGCATTTTGAGAATTTCCATCATTGGAGTAAGAACTATATCCAAGTCTGAAGATGGTCTAATAAGAGACCGAAACATTGCATCGTCGACAATAAACATCAAGTTTCTATAACATCCCGTGTTTGTCTACTTTTCTCCACATACTGTCAGATTAACCTCCTCACATTTCTAACATATATATATATATATATATATATATATATATATATATCTTATAAGTGTTGTGTCAAGTATTCATTCCACTTCCACACGTTTAAATTACAATTCAAATATCCAGCAGTTTATGCCAATTAAGATCACAAGATCTTCCCAAAATTATGCATATATTTTTTTTCATTGTGCTCTGCAATTTAAAAATATGTTTGTGCTATATATACGGTAATAAAAGTATCTTTATCAAAAACTTTTTTTTAACTTTTTAAAAAGTTTCATGTGAAGATTGTATTTTAAAACCAAACCAAAAAAGATACATGAAACTGACAGTAATGAGATTGCCACAAACAAGTGAATAAGCATTAATTTCAGGTTTTACCCTGCTCTATTTGCTGGTATCGAGCACTTTTTGATTTATATATTCAACTACACATACTTCCAGTTAACCGTTTTTGGTTTGGTTTGGTTTGTTTTGTTTTACGGCATATCAACCTCAGTGGGTCATTTAATGCCAATAAAGTTTTGAAATAAATCAATTCTTAATGGATAATACAATTTTTTTATAAATACATTTTTCTATTTAACCCATAGATGGGACCCTAACAGGTACTACCACTTGGGGTCAGAGTGGACCAGGGAGCAATGGTGATGAAGGGGTGCTCCACATTCCCCAAACCTCCAAAACTGGAACCTCACCATCAGATAGAGTTTAACGTCATTCCCAGGACATATAGACCCGCAGCCACCACCTTCTAGCACCCATATGATAAAAAGGGGTTGGGGCTTGCCATGAGGGCAATAGGGTCGGGAAAATCATATAGGTGCTAGGGCTTGACGTGACCAGCCGATTGATCGGAGGGTTAACCGTTTTTATCTTGAATTCAAAAGTATACATTGTTGTAATTTTTACCGGATGTAGAACAGACAACATTAGATAGAAATAAAATAAAAATTGAATCATTTCTCAACAGAACCTCATAAAGGTAAGACACATTTTATCTTCTCCAATATCTTATCTAATAATTATATTAATTCAATGCTTCAATAAAGAGTCCGGTGGAGGTGAAGAAGGTTTTTCCATTAGAGAAAAATTATTATTATTTTTTTCTTTTAGGAGAGGTCCTTTGGAAAAGATTTTTTTCATTTATTCCATTCCATTCATTCATTTTTTTCATTAATTCTTGCTAATATTGATAATATATTATGGTATATTTATAATTAGATAGTGCTCAATATCATTGATAGAGCATGTATATCTAAATTAGGGTAGTATGGACATAAAGTCAATGGCACTTGGTAGTTTCTTGCCTATATGATTTTCAATCCAAATCTTGGTTTGTGAATCACATAGGTGTCAATTATCAAGTGCGATTGACTTCATGCCCAAGCTACCCTTTATATATATATATATATATATATATATATATGATAGTCATTCAATAAATGAGGGTAAATTTTTTGAAAAAAGCAAAATAATTTTTTGGGGGGTGATGGTGGAATTTTTTTTCCATAAATGTAAGCTCTGCATTGTTTGGAATTATTTTATAGTAGAATTATTCAAATCTCGCAAAAAATATTTGACAACAAATCAGAGAACTCCAGGCCTGAACAGAAGTTTTTCATCTAACTTTTGGTGGCTAAAAAGTGAAAACCATGTGAAATTCATACAAGTGTGTGTGTGATGTATATGGAGTAGCATGTTTTAGTCAAAGAATTTTTTTTAATGGGCTAAACATGGGTGTGTCATTAAAAATAGTAAAAAAAGTGTCCATGGAAGGAAAATATACAGACCCTCTTGTAATGAAAAAGTTCCGGGTACAGTGTCAGTAAAGAAGGTCATGTCACCCACCCCTTTCAATTTTTCTGAAATTTTGTTCAAGAGTGGATTATGATAAAGTTAGACAATCCACAAAATTTGAGCTTCCAATTTCAAAAACTGGTAGAGTTATGTTGATTTTTAGGTCACAAAATTTGGAGACCTAAAAATCAACATAGCTCCTCCAATTTTTGGAATTGGAAGTTTAAATTTTGGGGATTGTCTAACATTAACATAGTCTACACCTGGAAAAAAATTCAGAAAAATTGAAGGGGGTGGTTGACATTTTTACTTTTTTTCTGTATGATTTGACATGGAATTACCCAAATATGAAATATCAAAACAATTATGGGACAGATGTAGAAAAACTTTCAAAATTACATCACAATTTTATAGTTCATCTTTTTTTTTCTCATCACATTTTTATATCATTAAAAAAAAAAGAAAAAATATAATAAACTAAAAATTGTACTCACCTGGTAGACCCCATCTGCAGTTTTTGGTCCCTTATTCAACTCTTCAGTAGGATATTGTCCTCTTGCAGATCCCCTTGACAATGTTCTTGTTGATTCATGGTCAGCTGTGAGAGCTATGGGGTCATCAGGCCAATAGGCTGATTGCTGAGATGGACACATGTAGTTCCCGTGCTCCATTGTGCATTTGCAAGGAGGGTTTACTCTCTCTCTATGGGCACTATTTCTCCTGTCCTTACACCGAACGATACATATCGAAAGTCCAGCAGTAATGGACACTGAAACCGAGACGGCTACCACCAAAACAACAATCATTAGAAAAAGGTGGACACTGTCGTCGGAACTCATCTGTTCAGAATTAACCATTTCCGAAGTCTTGTTGCTAACAGTCAGCTTTAAGATCATATCAAGTTTGGCCGAGAGGACAGGGGTGCCGCTGTCCTTAACAACAAATGCTAAGTTGTAGGATCCGGCATCTTGTTGGGTGACCACACGAGAAAAGGACAAGAGACCAGTGTAATGGTTGATAGTAAACAGCTGGTTGTCGTTTCCTCGGACAATCTCATATTTAAGAAAGGCATTTTCCCGACTGTCAATATCTGAAGCTTTAAGAACGGTGATATTATTTGTGTGATGAGGATAGTAGACAAAATCCATCGTGAAAGGATTGATACTGGGGAACGTAAAATAGGGGGCATTATCGTTTTCATCCTTAACTTCTATAATAACATTTACAGTGTTGTTGAGAGGCGGAGATCCGTTGTCCTTTACAAAAACTTTAAAATTATAAATTTCTTTAAATTCATGATCCAGGGACATTACCGTTGATATTAATCCCTCGTCTGTGATTTGGAATGGTAAGAAATGCTTGCTGTTGGTTAGCAGGGTATAGGTGAGCTTGCCTCCTGGCCCCAGGTCTGGATCCGAGGCATTGATGGCGCCCACTGGAAAATTGGCCTTTTCGTTTTCATTGATTGATAATTTGAATATCCCTTTGGAAAACTGCGGTCTAACGTCATTAACGTCCAGTATTTTTAGTGAGAACTTTCTTTCACTCTGTAGAGGTGGAGAACCTTTGTCTTGGCAGCTGATGGTGATCTCATGGTGGTCAAGGGTTTCTCTGTCCACTGGACTCTTTACTGTTATTTTATACTCTTTTGTTCCAAGACTCTGCAGTTGGAATTTATTATGGTGGAGGTCACAGGTGACCTCTCCATTCTGTCCAAAATCTGGGTCAGTGACTATAATGTAGGCAATAAAACTGCCAACCTCCACATCTTCGGAAATGGCTGCAGTGTTCCCTGTAGACGCAGAAAAGAAGTTTACGGTTATACCTGGTGCGTGGTTCTGTTGATTGAACATATTTATCAGAATCATGGCTATTGAGCTCAGGGGTGGGTTCCCTCCATCTGTGGCTTTCACAAACAATTCAAATGCCTGGTTTTGTCCCGGTGTGAATGCCTTTTGAACAAAAATTTCTCCTGTTTCCGCATCTATCTTAAAGTGTGTTTTTGCCAACTCAGAAGTCCGTGAGCTGAACTGATACAATATTTGTCCATTTTGACCCGAGTCCAAATCCCTAGCTGACAGAATAGCTATTGGAATAGCCTCATTATATTCAAATTTGATAGACACGTTATAGACGTTTTGAGAGAAGACAGGAGTGTTATCGTTAACATCTGTGATGGAGATGTGGACATCCAAAACACTTTGCTTTGGTGGCGATCCTCCATCTTTGGCGATTACTTGAACAACATAGGAATCTTTAACTTCTCTGTCCAACATGTCTTCTAGTGTGATTATAAGATCTGAAGTTCCATCTACGGTTTTTGATACGGATAACGTAAAAGGATCATCCATGTTTTTCTTCAGCTCATATGAAATTTGAGAATTGATACTCCCAACATCCCTATCAATGGCATTTGGGATGGACTTTCTGACTCCTTTTCGATCATCTTCTTCAAATTGTATTTCCACTTTCTGTTCGGGAAATTCTGGTCGGTGATCATTGATATCTTGGAGAATAACTTTGACTTTTAAAATTTTCATGAAAATTTTCGCTTGTTGTACCGCGACTCTTATGATTCTCGAACATTCCTTGTTATGGCGGCAAAGAGACTCAGCATCCAGTGTTTGTGCAGTGTAAAGTTTTCCTGTCTTTTTGCCGACCCGAAACCACTGCAGGTTGCCGCTTGTTCCAGTTTCCACAAGTTCAAACAAGACCTGGCTGCGAGCCTTGAGAGGAACCCTTTCCATTAAGTGCATATCAGCTGAAAGATCACTTATGTAAGTGCCTGGGTTCTTCTCTTCCTCAACATAATAGGTAAAGTCCACACACAGACACGTTTGCAAAACAGACACTAATACAAACACTGGTACTAACATGGTCAGCAATTGCTTTCACTGGTTGACGAGAGGAAATCCAAATAGTAAACCTGAAAATCAAAATAAGTTTGGCGTTAAATATTTACAAAATTCATTTTGTTGTTTAAGTCTTTTAAGAATCAAACATTTTGAAGACTGGAACTTAGTTGTGTAAATAAATTATTTTAATAAATTAGAAATCCAAATAGCAAAATTGAAAATGAAAAGAAATAAGTTTTGCTTTAAATATTTACAGAAACCATTTTCTTGTATACACAGAGATGCTGATAGGTACACATCCTGAGTCACTGATGCATAAAAATCTAAAAGGATGCAGAAAAATCCTGTCCATGCATCCCAGTGTTTTTTTTCTGCCCCCCACCATTTCCAGTTAAATGTAAATAAATTTGAATATTTTCTTGGAAATGAATTACACTGTATGTGGTACAAGGTAGGGGTTAGATGATTTTAGTTATTTATAGATAAAAACTCTACAATTTATTAAGAAACTTTAGTTGGGACCCATCAAATTTCCTGGGGATTCATTCAAATCAAACCATGCATCCTAGGATGCACTAAATTAAAAAGCTATCAGCATCACTGTATACACATTTCTAATTATACAAATATATGACATGAGTTTGAGAAATATGACAAAATTTTGCATACAAAGGCAATTTTCTCACACATAGATTGCATACTAAAGCAGTACCTAATTTTCTTAGGTAAAGTAATTTATTCAATAGATACTAGGTTGAGTGAAAATGTCTTGCAATATTTTAGTAACAAGAAGGCACAATTCAGCAGCTCCAGATGATTTTGTCAAGGACATGAACGTGACGTAGCACACTAGCGTTAATATAAAAGGTAGATTGCATACAAGTTTTGCTTTAAATATTTACAGAATTCATTTTTTTATCTAAGTGTAATTTCATGTCTAATCATCCAGGCCATTCACCCACTCCCTTAGATTTTTCTGAAATTTTGTGCATGTGTGGACTGTGTTAAAGTTAGACATTCCCCAAAATTTGAGCTTCCAATGCCAAGAATTGGCAGAGATATGTTGATTTTTAGCATTAGCTAAGACCAGCCAATTGATCAGAGGAGGCCTCTCCAAATGCCCATCTAGCTTAAGTAAGGGACTAAGTGGAGTATTGCATGTCATGGACTGCTCATCCACCAGGATTCTATCTAAGCATCATGGGTCACCACCCACGGCCAACAGGTGGCCCCATTGGGGGGGGGGGGTCTTACCCCTCTGCAGAGGTGCAGTCGGTGTATTCTAAAGCCCCAGTCAATAGGGCTATATTGGGAAGATATTTGAAAATTAAAATTTAGTATAGAAAAATATAAAGTATTATATATTTAATTCAAAAACATTAAAGATGAATATAGATTAAGAAACAATAAAATAAAAAAATCAAATGAGAAATTTTATCATAGGGTTTTTGGCTTTGATGTTACTTTTAAAGCTAACAATAATATTTTGTCTATTATATCAAAAGCAAGTAGAATGATTGGCAGAATGGTTAGAAATTTTATGTCAAGGAGGTAAATGTTCTTTTAAAAATATATAAAATCCTAATAAGACCTCATATAGAATATAAAATGTGGTTCAGAAATATGACTGAAAAATAGGCAAAAACAAATGATTTTTGGAACTAGTTTGTTATGCAGTCTACGTGCCAACACGATCTACAAAAGTTAATTTTTATTTTAGTATGTAATCTAAATATATAATTTGTTCATTAGAGTTAGGGTTCAAGTTAGTGTTAATATAAAGGTAATCTGAACATAAATGAGTGTAACCTCCCCTTGTTTATGTTTTGGTCGGCCATTTTCATTTCACTGTAAATCTACACTAAAAATACAAAGTTGTTCGATTCAATACAACTGCATGTTTTAACACGAAAATATCATAAAATGTGTTCTTAATAACAATTAAGTTCATTTTAAATAATGTGCAAGCACAATTAGGAACACATTTTATGATATTTTCATGTTAAAACATGCAGTTGTATTGATTCGAACAAATTTCGTATTTTCAGTGTAGATTTACGGTGAAATGAAAATGGCTGACCAAAACATAAACAAGAGGAGGTTATTCTCATTTATGTAACTAATGTTCAGATTACCAATCTAAAAAAGTAGATTGTATGCAAAAGCAATTTCCTCAAATGTGGACTGCATACCAAAGTAGCACCTAAAGTAATGTATTATATTCAATAAATACTAGGTTGAGTCAAATGTTTTCCAATATTTTGGTAATATGGGGCCCAATTTGTCAGTTCTGGATGATTTTGCCCGGGTGATTAAGGTGACATAGCGCATTAGGATCTGTTTGCAAGTTGATGAAAATTATTTTGGTAATCTGAACATTAGCTACATAAATCTCCCCTTGTTTATTTCACTTAAGAAAGCCATATGTTTTGGTTGGCCATTTTCATTTCACCATAAATCTACTTTGAAAATACGAATTTGTTCGAATCAATACAACTGCATGTTTTAACACAAAAATATCATGAAATGTGTTTTTAATTGTGCTTGTGCATTATATGAAATTAACTTAATTGTTATTAAGAACATATTTTATGATATTTTCATTTAAAACATGCAGTTTCATATTTTTATATTAATGCAGTATTGATTACGGTGAAAGGAGAATGGCCGACCATAACATATAGCTTCCTCAAAGTGAAATAAACAAAGGGAGGTTACTCTCATTTATGTAGCTAATGTTCAGATTACCATTATTTCTAAAAGTTTATTGATGTGCATAAAGTAAATGATAAATCTAACATGTAAATCATATCTACCAATTTATTAATACACATAAAGTTAATGACAAATCTAAAATCTATTGTTCTCATCTTATCTTGGTTGTCATACTCAAAATGTTTTGGCCACTGTACCCTTTGACCTTCTTCAGCTATTTTTTGTCATAGTAACTTTCAATCATGAGATTATTATCATTATTACTACTGCAAGTATTTAAGTTTGAATGTAATAAAATATTATATTAAATTATAAAAGATAATGAAACTAAATAAGAATGCAGACAAAAAGATTTGAAACAGAGGTGGAAGACTTGATAATTACTATTATTTGTATTATTCAAACTATTGAACTGCGGCCTTCTTCAGGTATTTCCCGATTACGACAAGAAGGTCACTGAGTCTGACAAGAAATACCCGAAGAAGGCTGGAGGGCACATCAACCAAAACATTGTAAAGATAATAATGAAGATAAGGACAATAGTCCGATTATTAAAAATAATAGTAATGAGATTATTATTATTAGTAGTAAATATATGCAAGTATTAAGTTTTAATGTAGTAAAATATCATATTAAATTAGAAAGGCTAATGAAACTAAATAAGAATGCAGATAAAAAGATTTGAAACAGATGGGGGGGGGGTATAAACGAAAAATAGAACAACTGAAATATACTCTTCCATCACTCTGGATTTTCATTGCAAAATTTTCCTAATTTAATTATTTAGTTAAAATAGGAAGTAAAGAATAAAACTACAGTTATTTCTTCTTGTTAATGGATTTCTTTAAAGATTTATCCGGAGATTTTTGTTCATATCCATTAAGATAAAACCAAACAATTAGAAATCTATAATACTAAGTACATATTTATTAAAATCAAATATTTAATATCAATATGCAAACAAGCCTTACCATTCACACTGTAAACTGTTATTTTATTGTATATATAAATACAATTGCATGTTCTTAATATGAAGATGATGCCAACAGTATTAATAATGTAAAACAATTTTGTTAATAATTGACGTTTAAATAAAAATAAAATCATGGAGAATGTGACGTAAATAACAAAGGGAATTGTGACGTGAATAGTGATATATTTTTTGTTACAGACATACCAACACACAATCTCCATTATAATAAGAGATTAAGTTTATTATTAGATATTAGAGTGTATCAAAAGTGTTTTAATTTTTTTTACCAACCACTGTATACTTTGGCATTCACAGTAATTTCCTATGATAAGTTCATTATTTCACTCCTTGTAAGTTTTTCCCACCAGTCTTTATATTCATAGGAGTCTCAATGAGATCTAGAGGACTCTTCTAAGTATTCAACCTGATTTTAACAATGATCTGTATAGTCTTAATTCTTTCTCTGTTTCCTGAGTATCTTTTCCATGACTATGATAACTGTTCCATGGGCATCAACTACAATTGGTATCACCATCGCCTTCATGTTCTACAGTTTTTCTGCCCTCAGGCAAGATCCCAGTATTTGTGTACCTTTTTTGCTTTCTTTGATTTTCACTCTGTGGTTTACTGGAGCATCAAAACCCACTGGATGACAAGTTATTTGGTTATTTCCTATAGGTCTAACATAAACAAAGGGGAACCACTCTTGATGGATGAATTATTTGTTTATTTATTGATTGATCTACTAGGAAAAAAGAAGTTAGGGTTAGGGTTTAGGGTTAGTTTAATGGGAAAATAAATCATTTATCAGTCAAGGGTGGTTCCCCTTTGTTTAGGTTAGATTTATAGGAATCTTTTTTTTTTATTCAGTTATTTTTTACTTACTAATTAAAACTAGGGTATTTCATGTTGATTTAAACATATGGGTTGAATTTAGTGATCAGTTGGTATCTCAAAATCCCGGAGAAATTAACAGATCTCATTTTCTAGGACAGATTCTGATTTGTGCTGATACCATTTGTTAGTATGGTCAAATTTTAACCATTTGCACAATTTCCAATGGATCATCTTTCCCACCCAGTCATACCTAATCTTGCATTCTTTTTGTTCCAGCTTGCTGCATTCACTTATTATTATTTCACTCCTTTTGTGTTTTCACATCAGTTTTAATTGAAGTTCAGTCAAGTCCCATTGAAAACACTAGTTCCCACAAGATCACTGAAGTTAAGCAGTGATGAGCCTGTTCAATGTTTAAATGGGTGACCATTTAAGTAACAGCAGTACTGTAAGCAACTTCATACCAAAATGACTTGATTCATCATTAAATGACCTGAAAAGGGTTGATATGCCATAAAACAACCACAACCAACAACCAGTTTTAAACTGGTAGTATTCTAATGGAGTCTGAGTACTCTTCCAAGTATTCTAGTCAATCTTAACAATGCTGTGGTCTGGATGGTCTTGATTCAAGCTTTTGGGGAACATTCCAAGTGCACCAACTACAATTGGTATCACTGTATAATTATTATTATTGTTATTATTATACATCAAAAGTATTTTTAGTTTACAGACTTTAACTCCAAAGTATATTCTAAGTACACATCTATGACTCTGCTATAATCTATTAATAATAGAGATTTGGACTATTTGTCTGTAACAGAAACTATGTCACTGCGTACGTCACATCACACAAAATTGTCATAACATAAAATACTCAAAATTTGAGCAGGAAAACTTAGACGATCCTCATTGTTTTTTAAAACAACTTTTAATAAACACATGACCAGTATTATATATTCATATATAGTTTGTTTTATTTTGATATATATTAAAATTATCAGAACTAAGTTTCCATTTCAAATGGTTTTATTTTTTTGGACCTAGTATCCAATAGGCACCCCAAATCATCAACTTAATGAAAGGTCCATATTTTAACTTGTCAACGGTAACTTCTGCTTCCAAATTTTTGTAAACAAATGATTTTGATCAGAAGTTTATGGAGATGTTGAACTTATGATCAATTAAATAAATAGATGGTTGGTACATGTAATCAAAATATTAAAATTCAATAGCAAAATCTTTATTTAAATAAATACTTTTTAATCAGAATTTTATAAGTATTTTTCAACACTTACAATAAATTAAAAAAAGACAAAAGACGTTTTTATACTAAAATAGTTTTTTTCTTAATCAGAAGAGAAATGGAATTATGTTTATTTAAATAAAAATACAGTTTTTATTTGCAAAATATTTTTTATGTTTATTTAAATAAAAGGATGCTGTTCAGAAATAGAGTCACAAAATTTGTAAAATTTGTTTTTGTCAGATACAATACAAGTTTAAAAAAAAGTTACCAGTGATGAGTTAAAATATGAACCTTTCATTAAATTGATGATTTGAGGTGCCTATTGGATACTTGGTCCATTTTTTTTTTTACTCCTTTGATAAGTTTGGTGATTTTACTTACTTATGGTAAACTCTCTGAGATTGAATTTTAACTTCCACCCTTCAGGTAATATTTTCCAAAATTAATTTTTACACCACTGCTTTTTTTTTTCTTTTTTTTTTCTAGTATTAATAATATATATTAGGCTATAATGGAGGTATTTTAATTTGTTACATACTTTTACTCCATAGCTTATTCACTATACATTAATATGTTTGAACTAGTGCTCTTATCTTGTCTATTATAGTCACAACATTTTGGCCACCGTATCCTTTCATCTGTTTCTGGCATCTGTCATATTCAGTAAAACCTCAGGTATGAAATTCCCATAAGGTTGCCAAATATGACAGACATCTAAAGAAGGGTAGAAACACTAAAATGCATCTATAAAGAACAAGATGAGGACACTTGTCTGAACAATGAAAATTCATGAAATCCAGACAAATGTGCTATTATTATTATTATTAATTATTATTATTATTATGTAATTATTATTACATTAATCATTATATTCTTAAATATCATTCAATAAACACAAACCTCTATATATATATATATATATATATATATATATATATATATATACAGAGCAGCATTTATTGGTGTGTGGTGGTGTAATAGTTAAAGTCATAGGAAATGGACATGATGAGTTCAAATCCTGGATGTGGTTGTTTGCATTTCACATAGCGCTAATACCCATGGGAAAGGTATGAATCCATCTATTCTCCCTCCAGCTATAGGTAAATAGTAGGGCAGACTGGGCTCTTTAACCTTTGTGAACAACCATTCTAGGGGAAGGAAACTCTGAATTCAAACCTGTTAAGCTCTGCTTAAGAAATTGACTTTGTGGCACATCCTGCTCGTGCAGAGGTGTGTGTGTGTGTATATATATATATATATATATATATAAGGAAAATGGAAATAAACCTGATGGTAAGTATGGAAATTATGAAGAAAAATATTCAGAATGTATAAATAGTTTTACCTATGTTCAAACATATCAGTTTATATATATATATATATATAGGATATATTGAACATCAGGCTAATATTAATGTTTATATATATATATATATATATATATATATATATATATATATTAAACCCTTCCGCATTAGTAGAATGTTACACAAGGTTGATTTCTTAAAGCAGAGTTTAACAGGTTTGAATTCCATTTGCCTTCTCCTAGACTAGTGGCCTAACGAAAGTTAAAAAGCCCAGTCTACCTTACTAATTACCTATAGCTGGAGGGAGAATAATTGGATTCATGCCTTTCCCAAGGGTATTGGCTGTATGCAAAATACAAAGAGCTTGTACAGGATTTGAATTCGGGTGGGCATGTACATTTCCTTTGATGACAACCAGTAAATCATGAATCTCCACCACACACATATATATATATATATATATATATATATATATAAGGGTGTGTGCAGATATGTATTAAAGTTTTTTGTTATTTTTAAAACTTGATTATACTCTTGAAAATGATAAATGGTTGTGGAAAGTGTTCAGGGAAAAGATTTCAGAGAAATTTTTTATACAAAATTACACCAAATTTAAAGACATTAAGACAAGAAAAATCAATAAAAAATGTGAAAAATTGTCTGCATTTTGTAACAAAATATACCATATATATGTATAGTAATCTATTAGGCTTTGCTTAGATGTGGTTCAAGGACAGTAGTATGGGGCACCCTTTGAGAATCATACTCACTAACAAGTGTCTGCTC
>CM042151.1:54485389-54545389 GCA_023376005.1 Doryteuthis pealeii | reverse complement strand
GTTTTCTTTAGATTTATATCAGTATCAGCTCAAACATCAATCAACTTCTCAAACTAGCTTGCTTTCTATCAAACCGTATCTGTTTATATCAAACGTATGCATGGGAATGCACATATATATGAATACATACAATCCTATGCAGTGTTTTTGAGCTCAAAGACAATTGGAGAATACCAACACACCTTTATTTCCCTTTTGGTATGTCGAACTAGAAGAATTTTGGAATCTTTTGGCACATACTAATAAAATATTCTCAGACTGCTTACTAGTATATTCTAAAACAAAGAATATCTGCTTTACTTATAAGAAAGGAATAACGAAGATGCGAAAGATAGAATTTTAGAGGTTGGATATTTTCACCAATCTCTGTCGCAGAAGTCAGTATTATATATCGGCAATGCAACCATATCAATCTTAGCCATCTTATTATGTCTGTGATTTGGTAAAGATCATGTTAGAGGATACATTATCTACGCAGATTATCGCATACATATCTTAAAGAACCGACACCAAAGATACATGTTTTTCTCAAGAAACACCTCAAGAATCAACCTTATATTTACTAAAGAAATACATTCGAGTATCTTTTTAACAATGCGTATATGTTCATATATATAGCAAATCATTATCAATGTTCGAAGACAAAGAAAAAAGAGAGAAAACCTCAATACAAACTAACCTGTGTTGTGTATCCTCTGGAGTCCGTGGTGAGATGTGTTCTGGCGTAGAGTCCTGCTGTAACTGCAGCTGTTGTGTGACAACATCATTAGGTATGTATGCGTGTACATGTATTCCGTGTGTAGAAATGTGAATTGCAAATGTGTATGTATGCGTGTGTGTGTGAATGTCCGTGCATAATTGACAGTGATGCCTGATGTCCTACCAAGTGTGGCGTGTGTGTAATGGCTGCTCAAGCCAGTGACTAGCTGATGTTCTTCCCGTTGAATGGACACAGGCATTGGAACAGACCACTCTTGGAACAGACTTTTTTTTTTCTTTTTCCTTTTCTTTTTCCGCTATTTATGGACACACACAACTACATATCATTTTCTCTCTCTGTATTTACAAATCTATCTTTCTTTTTTTTCCCCTTTCCTTTGCTGAGCATACACACATTGGAGCACATGTTTATATATATATATATATATATATATATATATATTTATTTCCCTCTTGAGAGAGAGAGAAAAAAAAGAAAACAAATATCTGGTTATTTAATAATGGTTTTCTTTCGTTCTTGTTTTGGTTTTGTTATTTTTCTTCCAATCTTTTTTTTTTTTTCTTTTGGTATTTTTTATTCCAGAGGACTCTTCTTCCTTCATAATTAGAGGCAGATCTCTTCCAGGTTTCTGTTGGTGACTCAGTTGTTGTTTTTTTTTCCCCCTTTTTTTTTCTTTTATGTGTTTTTTTTTTCTTTTGTGATTGTTTTTTTTTTCTTTTTTCTTTTTTGGTGATTTTCTTTTTTTGATACTTTTTTTTCTTTTCTCCTTCTTTTTTTTTTTTTTTTTTGGTGGGGTTCTGGACTTCATTTACCATTTGCCTGTTCACTCATGAACGCACAACGTTGAAGATAACTTTTGAAACATAGATAATCCCATTTATCCTCCATCTCTCTCTCTCTCTCTCACCCTCTCAAAAAAAAAAAAATCAATATCTAGCATGTCTACTTGTGAATGTATGTATTATTCCAAACACAAATTCCGGAATTCAAAACATCCAAGACAATGGTTAATCCCTCAAGAAATCAATATTCCACTTTCCTATTCTGGAACATACAATTCTGGAACATACAATCTGGGATACAAGAAAATCTAGGTTGGTGATTATCTTTTCAGGAAGAGATATTTTCCCCTTGTCATAGCATTTCTCTTCATTTGCTAACATACAATTCCAGCTTTCATGCCAGCTCTTGTAGATAACATTATTAACTAATTTTCCATATTAAGTAATTTTCCGTGCTGCAAATTACTTAATAAGAAAGCTGGAAAGAAAAGGGGAGGTAAGAAGAAACAAAACAAAACAAAAAACAATACAAAGAAACAAAGAAACCTGGTATTGTTTGACACAAAATTATCTTGTATCGAAAAATACATTACTGTTCTGCTTGTGTCTGGTACATTAGGAGGAATATAATTTCCATTGTTTTTTTGTTTTTTTTACATTGTTGCTATCAAATCTAGATTGTGACTTTTAAAAGCAAATGTCCATGTTGGAGTAAAAGTAGCCATGATGAAGACTTGTATTCTTGCATTTTATTTATGGTCTTTTCTTTTTTTCAATTATTTACTCCTTATTTTTTTCCAGCTTTGAGTCTCATTGTCTTCTATTCCACTTCATTGTTGCATGAAATTGCTATTGGTTTAATTGTCAACAATACTTGTTCACACCTTTAGAATCTTTAGAATATAACACTACAAACATACACACACACATACAGACGGATATATGCCTGAAATACAAACTTAACTGCACTGATTATATTCCATATATATATATATATATATATATATATATATATATAATATATGTAATTATTCTTTCTTTTGTCTTTTAAAACCTTTTGCATAAGAAAGAAATTAAACAAATATAGCAACAAAGAAAAGGAAATAAATTCAACAATAACACCCAAAATATCTTTTAAATTTTTTTATAATTTGTTCAGTTTTGCTTAGTCTGGCACACAGGCCTCAGATTCTTTACAGTACCTACTGTCCCTTAGTGGTCACCCATCTAAGTACTGAGAAGGCTCATTGCTGCTTAACTTTGGTGATCTAGAACACAGGCCTCAGGTTTCTTACAGTACCTACTGTTCCTTAATGGTCACCCATCTAAGTACTGAGAAGGCTCATTACTGCTTAACTTTGGTGGTCTAGGACACAGGCCTCAGGTTTCTTACAGTACTTACTGTTCCTTAGTGGTCACCCATCTAAGTACTAAGAAGACTCATTACTGCTTAACTTTGGTGGTCTAAGACACAGGCCTCAGGTTGCTTACAGTACCCACTGTTCCTTAGTGGTCACCCATCTAAGTACTGAGAAGGCTCATTGCTGCTTAACTTTGGTGATCTAGGACACAGGCCTCAGGTTGCTTACAGTACCTATAGTTCCTTAGTGGTCACCCATCTAAGTACTGAGAAGGCTCATTACTGCTTAACTTTGGTGATCTAGGACGCAGGCCTCAGGTTGCTTACAGTACCTACTGTTCCTTAGTGGTCACCCATCTAAGTACTGAGAAGGCTCATTGCTGCTTAACTTCGGTGATCTGATGGGAACCGGTGCTTTCAGCATGACTTTTACCGTAAGCTTCAAACATCCTAAATTTCTTGGAGGGAAACAGTGATCAGATTATAATATTTTAGATTGTGTAAAATAGTCAATTCTATTGGTTCTCAAACATTTACAGTGTTTTTTTTTTCTTTTTTTTTTTTTTTTCACCCACGTTCACTTTTCCTTGTATTTTGGAATGTCCTTCCTTCTTTACAAGATTGTCTGGCTTCAAAGAAAGGTGCATTGTAGAATTGTAGTTTGTTGAAAGAACAATATTCCAACAGTCTGAATTTGCCAATCAGTGGTCTCGATTTTCCCCCAGAAATCCTAAAACTGCCACCATAGTTGAGAACCACTGATCTAATCAAAGCAAAAACAGTCCAAGAGTATGAAAAGGTAACAGTTAAAGCCTAGGAAATGTGTAGCCTGAGAAGCAATTACTCAAACATACTACACAAATAGGAAAAAAAAAAAAAAGAAAAAAGAAAGAACAAAACAAAAAAAAAAGAACAAAACAAAAAGAAAAAAAATGAATTATGACCAGAGTCTGTACAGCAACCAAAATATATTCTGTTCTCTGTGTGTCTGTGTGTCTCTCTAGCCAGTAGTTTTATTGGTTTTGTGTTTAACACCTGCTGCTGTTGTAAATGCAATGTCTTTCCACATATATTTCAAGCCAACAAATAATGCTCCTCAGAAGAACCTTCGTTTTTGTATAAAAGTGTTGTATATATTAACAATTTTGCTGTTTTGTTTTCACTGGAAAAATTGAAAAAGAAAAATTTATATAGTGAATTGAAGCAGTATTAATCAAACGGTGCTAAGGAGATTTTGTCTTGGAAAATTTGGTTGTGAAAATATTTGGTCATGGAAGTGATAAACAGTATTAATACCTTTTGTTTTTATATTTGAAGTAGATTTACTCAGTGTTCAAAATAGACATGTACTTGATAACCAAAATCATAAGAGAGCAAATTATCAGAGAATAGATTTTTTTTTCTTACTGCCTATTATACATTGATTGTGAGGAGTACCTTTTAAAAAAAAAATGCTTGTGCTTTAACTCTTTGCCGACCAAATTTCCCACAGACTATCCTGGTGTTTTTTTTACCTGTATGATGGGATATTTCAAAGTTCATTATCTATTCACCTCAGAACTCATTCTAATCAAATAAAGTCATATTATTAGTGTTTCTGAGTCCTTCAGCTCATTTATAATGAACTAAACATCAGTTTTTGCACTTTCATCGCAGTGGTGGGGGAGCCGCTGTAAGCAGCTTAAAGTAGGCAAAGAGTTAATATGAAAATAAAACAACAAAAAATTAGAATAGAAAATTAAACACTTAACTCTTTACCTACCAAATTTCCCCCATACTCATCCCATGGTTTTTTTCCCTATATGATGGGATATTTCAGAATTCACTATCTATTCACTTCAGAACTCATTCTATTAGAATAAAGTCCTATTATTATTGTAATCGGAGTCCTTTTGCTTAATTATATTGAACTAAGCATCGGTTTTTGTACTTTTCTTGGATGTGGTATGGGTGGGAGAGCCACTGTGAATGGATTAAAGTAGGCAAAGAGTTAAGATAAAAAAAACAGATTTTGATTTTCAGTCAAAACAAAAGCAAAAAGTGGATTGAAACCATACTGGCAACTGCAAAAAATTCAATGAATTTTTCTTTTCAAACATCACAAATATATTTCTTCTTTTTTTAATTATTATAATTCTTTTTCTTCTTGCTTTTTTTATGCTTTCTGTCACCTTGGCCTTCCATACATTGAGGTGCCAATTGTACAATACAAACATTTTGATACTTGAATCCAATAACAATTGTGTGGAAACTACACAAAATAATTTTTGTTGGGAGGGAGTGGACAGATGTGACTTAACCAAGGTAATCCGAATATGAAAGGTGTGGCGGTGCTGTGGCCAATTTTTGATGGTCAGAAACGGAGCTCCTCTTCTCTGATAAATTGCAAAGTTGAGAATACGGTCCTGAAATGCCATTGTCTATTGCTGTTGGTTTTAAATCAATCCACTGACTGCAATCAGGGATGTGGCCAATGTTTGTTTTGCATAAAGACCTGGAAGAACTATGGTTTGTATTTCCAGGGTAGAAATGTGTTTGTTGTTTTGATTTCTTTTGGGTGCTCCTACGTGGATTCTGGTCAGTCATTGACATGGAGGATTTAAAGTGTTTGGGAGTGTTAAAATCTGAAAAACACAAATATCAACAAAAAGTCTATCAATTGGTTTTATATTCAATTTTAAAGTATTCAATTAAAAGTGCATTTATTAGGTTGGTGCAAAAATTATAGCAGTTTTAGTTATTTTAAAATTTGATACATATTTTGCTTGGTTGTTTGTTTTATCGCATATCAACCCTTTTTGGGTTATTTAATCAAGTCATTTTTAGTATCTAAGTATTGAATCTAGAATAAACTAGGTTACAAAATGATAGGCATAGCCTATCATTTTTATAAGGATGTATAGTTTAGAATTTAAAATTAACTGTAACTCAATGGAAAATCACCAAGAATTTAAATTGACAAAGTCAAATTTATAATTGACAAAGTCTTAACTGAAATTGACCAGGAGTGGAGATGAGATTGGCTTGAATTTGGGCAGATATGTTTTGTGCCTCTATGCCAATTCTCCTAGCACATGGGTTAAGATGGTATTGGGGGAAGGGGGTAAAATTATGTGTGCACAAAATATGACTCCATGTTCCTGATTAAATAAGAACAGAAAATACAACCCAGAACTAGAAAGAAACAACCCCAATAAAGAAAAATCCACGACATGGCCCAGCAGAAGATTGAAGATATTAGAAGAATAGAAGAAAATGAGAGAAGATAATAAGAAGAGTATGTTAAATGTTATCTAACTATTTTTATGTAATATAATACTTTAACATCCAGATTTCATGGAGGATTGCAAAGAAATGTGACTGAATCCAAAAATTTAGAAATTAAATTTTAAAGTTCAGATTTCATGGAGAATTGCAAAGAAATGTGACTGAATTCAAAAATTTAGAAATTAGATTTTAAACTCCAGATTTCATGAAGGATTGCTAAGAAATATGACTGAATTCAAAAATTTAGAAATTAGATTTTAAACTCCAGATTTCATGAAGGATTGCTAAGAAAAAGTCCAGATTTCATGGAGGATTGCAAAGAAATGTGACTGAATTCAAAAATTTAGAAATTAAATTTTAAAGTTCAGATTTCATGGAGAATTGCAAAGAAATGTGACTGAATTCAAAAATTTAGAAATTAAATTTTAAACTCCAGATTTCATGAAGGATTGCTAAGAAAAAGTCCAGATTTCATGGAGGATTGCAAAGAAATGTGACTGAATTCAAGAATTTAGAAATTAAATTTTAAAGTCCAGATTTCATGGAGGATTGCAAAGAAATGTGACTGAATTCAAGAATTTAGAAATTAAATTTGAATGTCCAGATTTCATGGAGTATGGCTAAAAAAAAGGTTGGTTTAATGGAGAATTGCAAAGAAATGTGACTGAATTCAAGAATTTAGAACTAAAATTTTAACTTTGAATTACTTAGCATGAAACCATGCTGTGATAATTTACATCAACGTTCTCAGGCTGGTTCTGGGTAATGTACAACTGGTTATGTAAAAGAGGATATCTAAATAAAAGAATGCGTGCACATAAAAGAGGTATTCATGATTATCATGTATCCCAGCAAAGAGGGTAATAAGATAAGATTTAACCCCCTCTGAATTAAAATTTAACAAGTCAGAAAAAACTGAATGAAACTTAACGTAATATCTGCTGTATTATGAAGAAGAATTATTTTTTAAAATCACATGTAAAAATTATTTGCTTTATGGTCTTTAAATTTTATAGATTAAAACCTATATATCAAGATGGTACATTTTTGCCATTTTTTTTCTCTTGAAGATTTCATTGTTATGATTAAGAAATTCATAGAAAAATATGTTATATGTAAGTTTAGGCTCTGTTCTTGAGGAAAAAATTAAAATAATTTACAATCTTGGATTTTTTTATAAAAGCTTAAAAAAGGGGAGGTACTGTTGGACCGAAATTCTGGGCATACTTGACAGTAAGATATAAAGAGTGAGAGACAGATGCCACCTAAAAAACAGTTTGAGCTGACTTTAAAATCTTTCTCGGCATGACTAACAATTCCTGAAAGGCTGATTGAAATTGGCCCTTTTCACTAGCACTACACCAAGGAGATTGTTTTTGCATCTGAGGTAGAGTGCCACACTTACCATCAGCTCCTTACTTTACTGCACAGATCCCTGTGCTACTCATATGCTGAGTTGGCGAGGGCTGGCATTGAACTAGGAAACTTGTGGTTTCTTGCCAAACGTTCTACCGACTGAGCTAACCCAGCCCTATTTAGAAGTTATCTCCCTTAGTTAAGATGAGTCCGGTCTCATTGTATAATTTAGAACCTTCCCAGGCATGATTAAGAATTCCTGAAAGATTTACTGAAATCGGCCCCAAAATGGCAGAGCTTTAGCTATGGACAGATTCTTGGTGATAACAATTTAATAGTTATTTCAATTAAGATGAGTAAGGCCTCATAGTTTTGTTTAAAAACTTTCCAGGCATGACCCTAATATTCCCTGAAAGGATGATTGAAATCAAGCCCCCAAATGGTAGAGCTTTAACTGTACAGAGAGACATTTATTTAGTTATAATAGGATGAAATTTCAACAATTTAGTAGTTATCTCCCTTAGTTGAGATGAGTGAGGTCTCATAGTATTGTTTAAAATTTTTCCAGATGTGACTCTAATAATCATTAAAAGGTTGACTGAAATCAAGCCCCAAAATGGTGGAGCTTTTGCTGTACAGATAGATACTTAGTGAATTATAATAGGATTGAATTATAACAATTTAGTAGTTATCTCCCTTAGTTGAGATGAGTCAGGTCTCATTGTATAGTTGAAACCCTTTCTAATCATGAAAATTAGAAGAAACGAAAGTACTGTGACTGGCAGTATTGTGGTTATTGGTGCACTGACACGTTCTGCATTGATTAACTTCATTTGTGATTTGAAAGCTGCACAGATTACCATGCAATGTAGTTTAATTTGGGAATTTATGTTTTACGAGTTCGAAGTGGGCCATAACGCAGCGGAAGCATTCAAAAACATTTGTTCTATGAAAGGTGAAGACACATTTGATCTCCGTACAATATCTAGATAGTTGATGAAATTCTGCTCGGGTTACAAGAATCTCGACGATTATGTTAGGCGAGATTCAGTAGTCCCAAAACTGTGGTTTTTGAGGTCTTGCTCCAAGCTATTGAAGGACATCTAATGGGTAGCAGTTGTTCTTAGGGGATTGTGGTACACATTTTACTCATCAGATCTCTATAGGGCCCTTTTTCCTGTGGGTACAATGCTATAAAATTTAGCTTTGAGCATTTTTCAATGTTTGCAATGCTTTTCTTTACAAGTTATTTTGTTTCTTTTATTTAGCGCAATTCCATAGAAATAAAGTCTAGCGTTGAAATGCACTTTCAAATAAGATCATGTCAAGCAAATTATATATACTAGCACATATATGAACCCTCCATAGGGTGCAAGTATTTAAGTTTTAATGTAATAAAATATTATATTAAATTAGAATGGCATGGAAGGATGGACAGATCTTTTCTGAATCATAATAACAATAAGTGCTTTTACTATAAAATACTGTTAAGCAATATAATATCATAGACCCTTATGACATTAGTAAGTAAAATGCTCACTAAATTATCTATACTAGCAAATATATGCACCCTCCGGGTGCAAGTATTTAAGTTTTAATGTAATGAAATATCGTATTAAATTAGAAACGCTAATGAAACTAAATAAGAATGCAGATAAAAAGATTTGAAACAGAGGGGGATATAATTGAAAAATAGAACAACTGAAATTTAATCTTCCATCACTCTCGTCTTTCATTGTTATTTTTACTAATTTAAGTATTTAGTTAAAAGAGAAAGTAAAGTATAAACTGACAGTTATTTTTTCTTGTTAATGGATTTCATTTAAGATTAATTGAAGAGATTTTTGCTTATATTCATTAAAATAAAGCCAAACAGTTAGAAACCAATAATACTAAGAATATATTTATTAAAATTACATTTTTAATATCAATATGCAAATTAGCCTTTCCGTTCACACTGTAAACCACTATTTTGTTGTATATATAAATACAATTGCATGTTATTAGTATGTAGATATGGTTAACAGTATAAATAATGTAAAACAATTTTATTGATAATTAAGGTTAAAATAAGGATAAATTCATGGTGAATGTGGCGTCAATTACTAAGGGAATTGTGACTTGAGTTGTGATTTAGTTTCGGTTACAGACAGAAAAACACACAATCTCCATTATAATAAGATTTGCAGCCATGTACTAGTCTTAACTAGGGTTGATTAATACCTATAATATTGTTGGGAGACAAACATAATTGTCTTCCCATGGATTGCAGTCTTGGCTTCCACATCATGTGTCTGTTGTTCACATGAGAATTCAGTCCCTTGAAAACCTTCTCTTTCATCTCCTTCCTTTGAAAGAATGATACCTCATTTTGGTCCTCGCTCGTTGAGTGAAAAGGACATTTATATCAGCTGTGTTCATAGAACAGAATAGACACAATTATTCTCCAACTTTGGCATAGGATTTATTGCATCCCACTAGAATAACCATGGAAGTCATTGTAAGTCTTTACGAACCCCTTCTTTATTACACTGTTTGTTCTTGGAAGATATTGTACAGTTAACTTGTTTACATTATGTATTCTGTTATTACATGTCATATTAATTAAACATTCATATGTGTATTGTTAATGAGAGTTAATAGCATTTCTTTACCAAATGTCTATTGTTATGGTATCTATAGATGCCCTATTGAATTATAAGGACTTAGTGCTGGATTCAATCTAATACCCACTAATTCTTATAATATTATAGTTTTTTTTAATCAATAATTCTATAATAGTTCTTATATTAATATTAAAAATATTATCTTTAATAAGTAAAGTCGTAAAGTCGTCGGGGCGGCCTAAAGCCAGTATCAGCCAGTCAGCGAGGGAGTCAATCCCCTTTTCAATAGCGCTAGACCAAGGAGATAGTTTTTGGCGTCTGAGGTGGAGCGCCAAACCTACTATCAGCTCCTTACTTTACCGCACAGACCCCTGTGCTACTCATACGCTGAGTTGGCGAGGACCGGTATCGAACTAGGAACCTTGTGGTTTCTAGCCGAACGCTCTACCGACTGAGCTAACCCGGGGATGGAAGTGCTATAAAATTTTAATAAAAAGATGAATCATATGCAGACTTGGTTATTTCCTATAAGTCCAACATAAACAAAGGGGAACCACTCTTGACTGATAAATTATTTATTTTCTCATTAAACTAACCCTAAACCCTTACCCCGTCTTCTTTTTTCCTAGTAGATCATTAAATAAATAAATAATTGATCAGTCAAGAGTGGTTCCCCTTTGTTTTTGTTGGAAATAACCGCAGACTTAATGAAAACAATAACTAATAATTTTGGTTTGGTGGTTAGTTTTGAAGGCTATCACAATGCAAGTATGAAGAAAAATGAGGTAACTATGATGTTGTTTGTTTACCTTTGATTTATTCTTAATATTTCGAGATAAAGATCTCTTCGTCAGAAGATTTGTGTAAGTCTGGAGCTGTTAGCTTGTTGTTAGGACCTGTCCATTCTGTTATATGACTGATGATATCTTCCTCCAAATTCTGTGTCTGTGTGTCTGTCCAACAATGTCTTAGTATCCTTCCAGGTTTGGCCTAACCTTTTTATTTATTATAATTATTATTATTAGCTAGTCCTTAGTAGTACTAATAATCTGTATTCAATCTCCCAGGGAGCTAAGATTTCATTGTTTTTTTTTCTTAAACGTATGAAAATCCATCATCTTTACTGGTACAGTGAATTGTTTCCCTTATATAATATCTGTCTCAATATGTTTTTCTCCAAGTGATCCGGTACTTTTGTGATTGATTAGTTCCATTCATTTTGTCCCCCCCCCTTTTTCATAATAAGCATGGCCAATTTTTCAATCTCAAATTCCATTCCTTTATCTTGACTTTAAATTCTAACAGCGTGTATAAGGGTTTCTAGTTCCTTTTCAATTTTGGCAAATAATATAATCCATACACACAAGCTGGTTTATCATTCCCTGTGACTTTGTAAATTTGTAGCCTATACAGTTACTTTCATATGCTGTGATCATAAAAAAAATGGCTACAGTGGTAATGGTTGCTCCATCAAGCAAATGTCTTGTTCTTGAGAAACAAATACAGTTTACGACAGATATACCTCCCACATTTCAAACTGTCACCTAAGTGGTGTAAGTGAACTTAGGCAAGTGGCAATGCTAGCTCCATCAAGCAAATGTCTTACCATTTAATTACACTAATTTTTCTTTCAACACACATGTGATGGTTTAAAATATGAAAGGTGTTTCTGTTGTACCATGTACAATAAACGATTTTTTTAAATGTTTGATTAACTTCAAACAATTCATTGGTTCCAGGACTCCATAATTCTTTGATATCGGAATGAAGAAAACTTGTTTCTTTTTGGCAATAATGAGTAGATTCTAATGATTCTTACTTTGATTAAAAAAAATTGTTCTTAGCTGACAAATAATGCTTTAAATTTGGTGATTAAAAACTGCAATTACTTTTACACTGACATAATACATTATTTTGAATTGAGAAATTGGAACCTGGCTTTGCTTTTCTATTTTTATTAGTTATTACCAGAGAAAACTTCCACAGATATATTTGAATTGCTATGAAAAAATGCTTTCTTGTTTTCATTTATTTATTTTGTTTGCAAAGAAACTAAATAGCATATAGATTTTTTTTTTTTTTCACATTTGTATTCCCGTAAGTTTTGAGAATAATGTTATGCTGATTACAATCATAATTCTATTTATTTTATTTTTTTCATCCTTTTTTTTTTTTGTTTTATGACTTTTTATTCTTTTTTACAATTCTTAAAATTCAACATTTCAGAACATAAAATTCTTATTTTTATTACGTCATCATATGGGATATAAAAAAAGAAATGTTACAGAAAACAAATAAACCTACATCAGTAATTATAAAGTTTATTTTGAATTAAAGAATAATATTTTCTAAATTATTTATATCAACTTTATCAAAAGAAAAGTATATCTATATTTGTACGTCTACATCTCACAGTGCTAATTTTTTTCTTAAGGGCCGGTTTAGCTCAGTCAGTAGAGCGTTCGGCTAGGAATCACAAGGTTCCTGGTTCGATACCGGCCCTCACCAAAACAGCATATGAGTAGCACAGGGATATGTGTGGAAAAGTGAGGAGCTGATAGTAGGTGTGGCACTCCACCTTAGACACTAAAATAATCTCCTTGGTCTAGTGCTAGTGAAAAGGGGATAGACTCCCTCACTGTCTGACTGATACCAGCATTAGGCCGCCTCAACGACTTTACTTACTTTGCATCATGAACAAAGATTGTGTAATGAGGGATTTTAATATGTGAGGGTTTCGACATGTCTTTTTTGAATGTCCTCCAAAATGTAATTAAAGTAACCAGATCGACCTATAGTCATATTCAGCTGGACAGCAAGAGGTGGAGCGCCACAACTACCATCAGTTACCCTCTTTACCACACAGATCCAAGCTGTGATATTCCCTGAACTTTGTAGTTCCAAGGCGGATGCTCTACTGATTAAGCTAAACTTTAATGCAAAAATGTAAATACACTTTAAAACAGGGATTTTCACAATAATTCCACCAATTTAAATTCTTTTTAATTCTAAGTAATTCAAATTTTATCAAACAAACTTCCTTAAATAGACAGTTGAGAAATTAGCTATATAACATAAACTAAGATTGTGCAATAAAGGATTTTGAAATATTTGGAATTTTGACAAACATACAGAGTCGTCCAAAATGTGAATACACTTAATGGCAGACTTGTAGGTTGAGGGTAGGGGAATATTTTAAGATGAAGTTTATGCAAAAGCATTTATAGTAAAAATTGGTTTAAAGAATCATCATATGTGTAGAATAATCATACTAGTTCCAATTACCGTCGAATTGGTAAGACAAGGCAGCAACTAGTCGTAACTTAATACGAATCTGTCTTGCTGCATGACTACTGCAAAATACCAGGTTATTTATGAAACCTACTAACATCATAGAAACCAAGCAGCCAATCAGGACTCAAGGAATAGAATCACCCAAATGCATGAGTGGACTATTCTGGATTCTTATGTTTTGTTTTGGCACTGGTTCAGTTGTGCTTAGCTTGTTGCTCAAACCAACAGTACACTAACTCACTTCAACAATATGCAATTAAGTAGTCATTTACTAAGCTTAGTATGGGGGCACCCTGTAAGAATCAAACTCATTGGCAATGGTTTGTTAGCTATTATATAACAAGCTGCCTAAGTCATTAACTTAACTAAGCTTAGTTTAGCACGTGGCCAGAAGTATGGGGTACTGTGTGAGAATTGAACTCTCTTAGCCTAGTTTGCTAACCATTATGTCAAAATGTGCCATAGTCATTTATTAAGCTTAGATTAGTTTGGTCCAAGGCCAGCAATATGGGGATACTCTGTGAGAATTGAAATCACTAGCAATGGTCTACTAGTGTAGTTCACTAGCCATTACATAACTGCCTTAGTCATTTACTAAGCTTGGCTTAGTTAAGCGAAAGGCCAGATATATGGAGTACTCTGTGACAATGGTCTGCTATCTTGGCTCACTAGTCATGATATAACAAACTGTTTTAGTCTCTAAGCTTAGCTTAGTTAAGCACAAGGTTAGAAGTATGGGGCACTGTGAGAATTGAACTCACTAGCAAACCATTATACAACAAACTGCCTTAGTCATTTACTACGCTTAGCTTAGTTTAGCACAAAACCATGGAAGGATTGTAAATAAATGATTATATATTTAACTACTGAAGAGGTTCATCGATAATTAAGTGATCCAAAGGAACTGATGCTTTCAAAATGACTTGACCATAAGCCATGAATGAATGAAATATATAAACAGATATAATATTTTTATTTTTATGTCTAAACTCCGACAGTAAAAAAAAAAAAAAAAAAAATCCCGGATTTGTGTAATTACACAATACAAACTTTTGCCTGGAGAAAAAAAAAAAAAATATATATAAAAAGAAACAACCAAATCATCTGCACCTCCTGAAAATAATAAGATTGTTCTATAAAAATGGCCAAAAGAAAAAAAAATACTGTAAGATTTGCTTAAGTTAAATATACTAAAGTGCTCAATACAAAAGGTAGAGCTAATAGATAATAAAGTAAGCTTAACGAGTCAGAGAATATCTACCTAGAATTATCATGATGATCCGTTAGGAGAAACCTAGGTAGATATTCTCTGACTCATTAGGCTTACTTTATTATAAATAGATATAATATATAAATTTCTGACTGAAATTGATGTTGGTTTACTATTGTTGGTGCTGGCAGTAATGATGATGATGGTAGTGTTGGTGGTCATTTAAGTGAAATACATGCAATATTTTACATTTGTTTTTTTATTCTTTGAATATTAGGAAATAGACAAGATAATAACTAACAATCAAATTGTACTTACATTTTTGCAAGTACCACCTAAGAGGAGGTACCAAAAAGTTCTCAGCCTAACTAAGAAGGATAGATATGACAGATCTCTGACATGTACATACTATCCTACATATTCATTGATTCACCCAGAATTTAAAAAATACAATAAAAAAGGACTTTCTTTTTTTTTGTTTTGTAACACAGCACACCTTTATATATATATGTAAGTTGAAAATGGAATTGAATCTGACGGTAGGTTGAAACGAAAAATAAATAAAGGAAAGAAAATGTTGAATAGATAAAATAGATTTACTAACACGTGTTTCGGCCAAGAGTTTAGAAAAAAACAAATGCAAAATATATGTATATATACAGTCAATAACAAAATTATTCATACACCCATCAATTTTGAATATTTTTATGTATTTATCAGAATCTAATGTCCACATGATGCCAGTTTTATCTAATATGTTAATAAGCACAAAAATATGGAATATAGAACTCAATTTTCAGAACAACATGTTAAATACAACAAATTTGACAGGCGATTATGCAAAATAGGATAATATATTTTTAGTATTATTCGGATTATTCAGACTATTGTCCTCATCTTTAGTGTTATCTGTACAACGTTTTGAGTGATGTACCCTCTGACCTTCTTCAGGTATTTCTTCTCAAACTCGGGAACCTTCTTACAACAAGAAGGTTTCCGATTATGACAAGAAAGTTTCTGAGTCCAACAAGAAATACCTGAGAAAGGCCAGAGGGCATATCAGCTGAAACATTGTACAGATAACAATAAAGATGACCACAATGGTCCGATTAATCTAAATAATACTGATTATCAAGCCTCATCTCAAAAATTCAGAGAAATAATATTTTTAGTAGTTTTAGATAAAAAAAACAAAAAAAACAAAAAAACAAAACAAAAAAACAAGCAAGTCACAGTTTTGACTGTCAGAAAAAGAAAAAGAAAATGGATGACAAGATAACAAATATTGGAAAGTGCTCAATACGTACTTGTAGAGCCGGTTCAGCAACAGAAATTCACTGAAAGGATCTTCAAGATAATTCTGGCAAGAATTATTTGGAACAAACTGACACATTTATACAAAAAACACAGAGAGAAACTTGCATAAATTAGGAGATAGAGACTAGAATATATATATATGTATATTATATATATAAAAATGTGAAGTGCTACTCAAAAAAGGGTAATTTGTATAGGACTTTCATGCCAATAATTTGAGCAGTACTCTTTAAGATTGCTGTATGCATGCCAAGACTGATGGTAGTAACTCAGTGTTTTTTTTATTTCTAATTTAAATATTATATATATTATATATATATATATATATATATATATATATATTTATATATATATATATAATTATATGCTCCTTGTAACCGCTAGTAGCTTTCAGACAGATAATGAGAGGTGTAACAATAATCATTTTTTTTAATTTTGAAAAATTAGCACAAGACTACAAATATAAAATTATACAGTTATTTTTTCTCAGGTTTAAAACAAGGTCAAACTATTAAATTTTTTCGAAGGCTCGGTAGCTGCTGTGTTTAGACTCCTGAGAACGTGAAAATAAGAAAAAATTTATTATATAATATATATATATATATATATATATATATATATATATAACAGATGAAGAAAAATCTGACAAAATGAGAGGAAATATATTGGAAAAGTGTAGTTTGATAACTCTGTTAGTTCAGAATTCATCAGAATGACTTTATTAGTTTATACAGATTGGAATAAAATGAGGGCAAGGTAAAGGGGGAGGCGGAGGAGAGAAAGAAAGGGGGAGGCGGAGGAGAGAAAGAAAGGGGGAGCGGAGGAGAGAAAGAAAGGGGAGGCGGAGGAGAGAGAAAGAAAGGGGAGGCAGGGAGAGAGAGAAAGAAAGGGGGAGGCAGGGGAGAGAGAAGAAGGGGGAGGCAGGGAGAGAGAAAAGAGAGAGAGAAAGAAGAAAGTGGAAGGTGGAGGAGAGGAGAGATAAAGAAAGAGAAGACGGAGGAGAGAGAGAGAGAAGAAAAGAAAAGGGGAGGTGGAGGAGAGAGAAAAAAGGGGGAGGCGAAGGAGAGAGATAAAAGGGGGAGGCGAGGAGAGAAAAAAAAGGGGAGCGAAGGAGAGAGAAAAAAAGGGGGAGGCGAAGGAAGAGAAAAAAAAGGGGGATGCGAAGGAGAGAGAGAAAGAAAGGGTAAAGCAGAGAGAGAAAAAGAAAGGAGGAAGCAGAAGAGAGAGAGAAAAAGAAAGAGGAAGCAGAGGAGAGAGAGAAAGAAAGGGGGAGGCAGAGAGAGAAAGAAAAGGGGAGGCAGAGAGAGAAAGAAAAGGGGAGGCAGAGAGAGAAAGAAAGGGGGAGGCAGCGAGAGAAAGAAAGGGGGAGGCAGCGAGAGAAAGAAAGGGGGAGGCAGAGAGAGAAAGAGAGAGGAGGCAAAAGAGAGAGAGAAAGAAAGGGGGAGGCAGAGAGAGAAAGAGAGGGAGGCAAAAGAGAGAGAGAAAGAAAGGAGGAGGCAAAAGAGAGAGAGAAAGAAAGAGGCAAAGAGAGAAAGAAAGAGGAGGCAAAAGAGAGAGAGAGAGAGAGAAAGAAGGAGGCAAAAGAGAGAGAAGAGAAGAAAGGAGGAGGCAAAGATGAAAGAGAAAGAAAGGAGGAGGCAAAGATGAAAGAGAGGAGGAGGCAAAAAGAGGGTGAATTGAAAGAGAGAGAGAGAGAGAGAGAGAGAGAAGAAAGGTAGATGCATAGTGAAGGAGGGACTTACACATTTCCAATATATTTCCTCTTTATATATATATATATATATCTGATAGAATTGCAACACCCTGAATATGTTTTAATTTACTAAAGATTAAATGTACAGGTAACATAGATGGATTACTGTAAATGATCACATACACAAACTAATAAGTTTTACAGGTTCCAGAATAAAGAGTGTATATAGATAGTAATCAGACTCCAAACTATATAAACTGTACTGTTCTTGGATTTTAAATCAAGCCTGTATTATCAACTGTACATAATTGTACAGAGTTGGCGAGACGCGTGCTGCACAGGACCTGAGCGGTTCAATATCGAGATTAACAGGGGTACAGAGTGGCGACATATTCGTCGTCATGAACCACCAAATGCAGATGGGAATTTCTCTTGCAATGTGAGTGACCGCATCTGCAAGTCCAGAATTGAACTAAATAGCCACCAAAGGGTCCACAACTGTTGAAGACATGGAGTAATGTCACTGTCGCCTGCAAACGGACTAAGGAAAAGAAAGGACCGTACAGATGACAAACACAATACTGCAATGCATTAATTATTCCATGCTTGGACAATTTTATAAGAAAATTTACTACTCCGACTGTTGCAATGTTGTTGCAGTTTTATAATCTGTTCTCCGATCAAGGAGCCATACCCTATAATTATCCTTCATGGTATATTTCAGGGCAATCGGAGGGCTAACTGAAAGTGACCTTCTCCTCTCCAAGTAACATGTGACAGGTTGTACTAGCTTACATGGTACCAGTAGCAAGGAATAACCCCTGACCTGACATTAAGGTGATTTTGAATTCAGAGTGTTCCTTCTAGAATGATTACGATGGGAGATCTAATTGGAAGTGCCCTTCTCCTCTCCAAGTAACATGTGACAGGTTGTACTGGCTTACATGGTACCAGTAGCAAGGAATAATCCCTGACCTGACATTAAGGCGATTTTGAATTTAGAGTGTTCCTTCTAGAATGACGACTGTATTAAGGCCTAGTTTGCCTGACTGTATATGTGTAACTGCATGTAAAGGTTATGGATTCATGCATTTCTCAAGGACATTAGTGCAAAGTAATGTAGGGGCTAGAATTCTCCTGTGCCTTGGGGACAGGAAGTAGAAAAAGTAACGTCCCTAGTCGGGTTGAGTGGAAGACCCTCTTTACCGTTTTGGTACCAACGAGTGAGCCTCGAAGAAGCGAGCTTTTATCTCAGTCCCCGGTGACAGAAGGAATTCCCCCTCAGTGAGGGAGTCACAACTGAAGTCTCAACCTGAGCACCCCCCTCAACGAGGGAGATATAAGAACTGTGAGTACTGCGCCTAGTACTTGTTATATTGTCTGTTATTGTGTTTACATGTTAATAAAATAGGTTAAAAGGTACACGTGCTTTCCATTTTGTCATTGCTTTCTGTGAACCTATATTTTGTTTCTCATAAACTGTAGAACAGCAATTCCTACAGTAATATTTAACAGCCAAGTCCAAAAACTTAACTTGATTCACATGTTCATTTTCTGTGATGATTATTATTTCAGATTTGCCTCCATACTGTACTCAGGCCAAAATTTCTATTGTTCTTAATTTTATTTTCTATCAATGCATACATGATGGCAGCAAACTCGTGTTCAAGTATTGCCATTGCTTGATATATATATAAAAAAAGAAAAAGAAAAAAAAAAGAAATGTTCAACAGTTCAAATAATATAATGGTGAGCTTCAAAAAGTTCAACAATAAGCTGCACGAAAGTGGCTCTTTAATCCTGCCAAAGTCTTGCACATCTTCCCACATTTACAGGTAATACCAGGGAGCACAGTTTTTATTAGTCCATCCCGCCGATGCACAGATTGGTGACTGATCAGGCCAGCCTTGCTCATACATAGCCTTCCACACTGGTCACATAGTAGACCGATTTGAAGCCCTTGGTTGTCTACTTTTTTAAATTCTTGTGAATATCTCGTTTCAACTGTTCATGCTGTATACGGTTGGTCTCAACCTTTTTTGTGCCCTCCTGTAAAGCTCTTCTCAATGCACACACACACACACACACACACACATATATGTATTTAACAACTCCTCCGCATGAGCAGGATGTGACACAAGGTCAATTTTTAAGCAGAGTTTACCAGGTTTGCATTCAGAGTTTTCCTTCTCCTAGACTAGTTGCCCTACAAAGGTTGAAGAGCCCAGTCCGCCCTACTATTTACCCATAGTTAGAGGGAGAATAGTTTGATTCATACCTTTCCCAAGGGTATTTGTGCCATATGAAATGCAACCAGCCTCGTCAAGGATTTGAACTAGTATCACCGTGTTCATTTCCTTTGACAGCAACCATTACCCATGGCACCACCTATATATATATATATATATATATATATATATATATATATATAACAGAAATATCAGAATTCAGTTGCCAGTTTTGGAGGAAAAGCAAACTCACATGGACGTATTTGCAAACAAACTCACTAGAAAATAGTTGTAAAAAAACACACACTGAGTAGTTGTAAATATCACCACGCGGATGTAGATATAAACAACCTCTCACAGACGTAATTATAAATAACACACGTGGATGTAGATGTAAACAACCTCTCACAGACGTAGTTATAAATAAACACCACGTGGGTGTAGATGTAAAAACAACCTCTCACAGACGTAGTTATAAATAACACCACGTGGATGTAGATGTAAATAACCTCTCACAGACGTAGTTATAAATAACAACACGTGGATGTAGATGTAAATAACCTCTCACAGGCGTAGTTATAAATAACACCACGTGGATGTAGATGTAAACAACCTCTCACAGACGTAGTTATAAATAACACCACGTGGATGTAGATGTAAACAACCTCTCACGGACGTAAAATAACACCACATGGATGTAGATATAAACAACCTCTCACAGACAAATGAATGCATGTAGATGTAAATAAACTCATGTGGACGTAGTTATAAACAAAATCCCACAGATGTATTTGTAAACAAACTCACACATAGTTGTAAACAAACTTACACAAACGTAGTTGTAAACAAAGCCACATGCGCGTAGTTGTAAACAACGCACGTCAACGTCTCACGCACGTAGTTGTAAACAAAGCCACATGCACGTAGTTGTAAACAAAGTCTCACGCACGTAGTTGTAAACAAAGTCTCATGCACGTAGTTGTAAACAAAGTCTCACGCACGTAGTTGTAAACAAAGTCTCATGCACGTAGTTGTAAACAAAGTCTCACGCACGTAGTTGTAAACAAAGCCACATGCACGTAGTTGTAAACAACGTCTCACGCACGTAGTTGTAAACAACGTCTCACGCACGTAGTTGTAAACAAACTCATGTGGATGGGTTTGGTAACAAAATCACACAATGTAGTTGTTAAACACATGGAAGTAATTGTAAACAAAGCCACATAGACATAGTTGTAAACGAACTCACACAGAAGTAGATGTAAATAAACACACAGAAGTACATATAAACAAGCATAATTCCAAAAACATATTTCAACCAATGGCAATTTAAGACCACAAGTCTGAGGTAAACATGAACTATGGTTAAGTAAATTCCTACCATAAAATTATTCTTGCACATTATCTGAAATGAACTTAATTGTTATTAAGAACACATTTTATGATATTTTTGTGTTAAAGCATACAATTGTATTGATTCGAACAAGTTTTTTTTTTTTTTTTTTTTTTTTTTTATATTGTACGATTATTCAAAATGTGTTCTTAATAACAATTAAATTCATTTCAGATAATGCTCAAGCATAATTTTATGGGAGGAATTTACTAAACCAAAGCATATTTTGAATTATTGTACAATATATAAACAAAAAAAAAAATACAAACTTGTTTGAATCAATACAACTGCATGCTTTAACACAAAAATATCATAAAATGTGTTCTTAATAACAATTAAGTTAATTTCAGATGACGCGCAAGCATAATTTTATGGTAGTGCAGGGGCAGACAATCGCTACAGTAGGCATTTACTAAACCAAAGTTCATGATTGCCAAGTCTTAATTCTGGTTATGCTGAACCTAGTGGTTTATTATAAAAGCAGCTAACAAGACCTTACCTCACAGATTACAGCAAACACCAAGATACAATTGATCAAACATCTCACAGAAGCCACATTAAACAATAGATACTTACCTGACCCTCAGGTCTATGTCTGGTGGCTTCAGTCACTGGACCGGTAATGAAATTAACAGCGTGATCCCAGGCCTCCCCACCAGGCAACACTTGCCCCCCTTGATTTAAAGGGGCAGGGCTGGGTTTTTGCCCAGTGACTGAGGCACCCTTCTTGAGGGGGAATGCCGAGGATATCCATGCATTTTTTTGCACCTGCCATCTTTGGTTCGTGGTGGTCCCACATTATTTGGACCTTGTGTCTGACCAGCATAAGTGGAATGCACAGTAAATAAGCCACATTAAACAACAGATAGCAGTAAACAACCAGCCAAACAACACATATTACCCATAATCTACCAACATAGTCAACTACATTTCACTACTACATACACATAAGAACACTGGTAGAGACATATTCCCTAGTGGACAGGCCACAATGAACAAAACAAGACTCTTGCTGAATAAGTAATGCCTTTATTATCACCATGTGCACACATACAAGAATTTTCTTCCACAAAATACTTTTTTCTCTAACAAGGACATTCTCGCTCACATACACCTGCACACAAAGAACATTCCTTTACAGTCTAAACATTTATCCATTTCTTCTTGGATAAAAAAAATTTCCATTTTGTAATTGTCGCAGTAAATGTATTGTCATTTTTTTTTGTGTGTGTGTGTTACTGGCACATCCCTTTCTATTTCTCCCTTTCCTCTCTCTCTCTCTCACTTGGTCAGCAGGCAAGCAAACAAATTTTTCCCACTCTCTCTATGAATGAGGCTGAATGAATATTGCTACATTCTTATCTCTGCAGCACACACCACATATATATTAGGGTAGATCGATTTTGGAACTGTAACATCTTCAATGTGGCAAAAGTTGCAAATTGATATAAAGAATTACCACACAAAATATTTTTCTTCAAAACTTTGACTTCATTTGAGGAAATAGATTTCAGTCTTTTAAAATGTTATTCCTGTTACAGCTTAATTAATGAGGTAAAAAGCAACATATCAGAGGTGTCAGTGATGATATCTATGATGAATAATATATATATATATATATATATATATATATATAATAGTGAGATTTTTATTAGACCAATATGCTTAAAATTCCTTAACATAGGGAATAAAGCAATTCCAGTTCAACTTGCAACTAAATTATAATTTTGTGGAGTTTGTATTCATACTGAATGTCATCTTATCCAAATTCTTGAAATAATAGAGACATCAATAAATGCTAAGAGGAAACTTTCTATCTTTCCTATATAGAAGCATCAATATAATCATGGACAGCTATTCAAACATGAATCCAATGGATTCGTGTCTTAGATACTAATACACTTAAACTGCTACAACTTTATAGAATAAAGTAATTTACATTCCAATTTGTAACTGAACAATGATTTTTGTGGAGTCAGCCTTTGTCCTGAAATCAATTTTTTGATAACCCAAAAACTCAATATAATGGAGACAGCTGTGAAGTAGCCTGTATCTCATTATATAAAGATTTAATGTTGATTTTTTTTCTTTTCTTTATAACACATGATTACTTAGAATTTACTAATCTTTGCTTTAGTCTGGCACACAGGCTTTTGGTTGCTTGCATTACGTGCTGTTCCCTAAGTACCAAACAGGTTCATTACTGTTTAACTTCAGTGACCTGCCCGGAAATGGTGACTCATCAAGGGCTGTGATTGCCTCTCCCCTAAGCCAATTGGTGATCATTTGGAGTGACCAATAATGTAATCAAATGGCAGAGGAAATTACTGTAAAATCTGCATTCCTTAGATCCTGTGCAGTTTCAAGAATTTTGTTAGACTTGAGACAATTCCAAGATTTGTCGTGTCAAACTTGAGAAAGTTTCAGTGTCTGAATCATCAGAACATGTCAACATTTGCATTGATCTTTACAACATGCGGCAGCTCAGAGCTAATGAATGTAATTTTTTTTTTCTGTTTAGTCAACACTGGTGTGCCCATGTGTTGGAGTCCATGGGAGATTTGATTTGATTTGTTCTTGTTTTACGGCATATCGACCTCAATGGGTCATTTAATGCCGACTACATTTTTTAAATGAATTGGTGATAATGTTTAATTTTCTAAAGGTTTTTTTTTTTTTTTTTTTTTTTTGACATTTTTTGTGAATGAAACTTTTAGATGATTTTTTTTAAACATATATTTTTGTGTTTTCATTTTTTTTAAAGATTTTTAGATTTTGTTGTAGACGTGTGCTTCTTTTATGAAATCCAAGTAGTTTTTCTGGGTTTATTTGGTAGAATATCTGTTTTAGATTTGTTGTTAGGTAGTATTTTTTTCGTATTTGTTTTAGGTTGCTACATTCTGTTAATATGTGTTTGATTGTGTAGGGTTTTTGGCATGGTATGCAATATGGGGCTGCTTCTTTTTTGAGGAGGAATGAATGGGTAATGTATGGGAGAGTATCACCTATGAATTATTTGGTTTGTTGTTTTATCTTATGGTGTATCAACCCTTTTCAGGATATTTAATGCTGAATCAAGTCATTAGTGGTCAGAGATCAGAGATGGTATGCATCCTATGTCCCTGACATGCATAAATCTAAAAGGACACAGTAAAATCATATCCATGTGTTTCAGTATTTTTCTTTTTCTTCCTTCACCATTTCAAGCTAACTGTAAATACATTTCAATAGTTTCTTAGAAATGAATTACACAGGATAGGTTACAAGGTAGGAGTTAGGTGGCTTTAGTTGTTTTCCTAGATCATAAATAAAAACAATCCTACAATCTATTAAGAAACATTACTTAGGACCCATGTTTGCCTCTCAAACCCTCTTTCATGAGACTGAAGAGATGATAGTGATTATTCCAGTGATAAAGTGAAATCTGTAGTGAAGAAGTGGCTCAAAGAACAGTCAATAGAATTTTACAGGGCAGGGATACTTGCTCTCATTCGAAGGTGGAACATTGCTATTGAGAGAAACTGTGACTATGTGGAGAAGTAGGGATGTAATCCACAGAGGGCCAGCCTCATTTTGATGTATGATGCACATCCTTGTGTTGATAATTATACTTGTCCTTAAGAAAATGGCACTAGTTTTTGACTCATCCACGTACATATTCAACTCCAGATTATGACATGGGACTTATGGACAGTAACACAGGCATTCACCAGCTGATCAGGGTCTACAAAAATTAATTGAAAAGTTACTTCATTTGTATATGTAAAATCAAAGTATAAGTATTGCAAGCTTTTGATATCTACACTCTTTTAATAAACAATAGATTGACACCTACATTCCCTAATGTTGTAAGCAAAGTTCCTGCAAAGTATTAATTAACCTGATCCTGACAACTGTCCTGTTCCATCTTGACATACGATAGCCGCCTTTACCGCCAAAATTATAAGTCAAACATCCTGTGTTGGTAATTATACCTGTCCTAAACAAAATGGCATTACTTTTTGACTCACCCTCGTACTTATGCCAGTCACGGCTGAAAAAATACACTAACCTAAAGATAATAACAACGCCTGTAAATCTCCCATCGTTTATTAAATGATCAATACCTAACACCAAAAATAATTTCGGTCTCGTCTTTGGTAATACCAATAATTGTCAAGAGTGATTTTTTTTTTTTTTTTTTTTTTACCAATGTGCTGATCTTTGTTTTTTTAAAAACATACTGTGATTGATGTGGTCTATTTTTAGCGGATGATATATAGTATGACATCTCTTGGAAGGAGATTAATGAAGAGAAGAATAGCTTAAAATACATCATCAGCAAAACCCTGTTGACACTATCCAAACTTTGCTGTCAAGATGGTCTAGGCACATGACATCTGTCGGCTAAACTTGTCTTATTTGAATCTGTGCTATGGAAGAACAAAAGAAGAGAATAACAAAAGCAGTCAGTGATTTCTATGAGGTATTAACAGACTTTGCAAAACAATAGAACTGCTTTGAAGCAATAGTGAAATAGTCTGTAATAAAACCAACTAGAATAAGATACTATATATATATATATATATTATATAAAATTCCCATTATATATATATGTATTATTTAAACAGATTTGGTTGACAACTGCAGAATATTTCTTCTTGCTGGAGTTCAAGTCCTTGTGTAGTTTTTTCTTATATTGAAGTTCAAATGGTTGGAGAAGGTGCCCCATATTCTGTTCTCAAGCACTTTCAACCATGTCCATAGTTACCTTCAGGGAGATTATTTGTTGTTGTTGTTGTTTATTTTTGTGTGGTTTGAGGTTTGTTTTTAACTGAATAAACAATAAATTTTTAAAAAATGGAAGAAACATTGTGTACTATTCAACCAAATCTGTTTAAATAATAACTTGTTGAGAGAGAGACATACAGACAGACAGAGAGAGGATCACCAATAGGTACAATCCAACAAATGTTTTTAACAAAAAGTTAATTTTCTTCTAAACCAAAGATACCTGCATTTCTAAACTAAATTTACCTAGAGGAAAATTATACAATCAAAATGGGTATTATTTATAACCAAACACTGTAGCATTAAAACTCTTTTGTACAATTGATAGCTGCTCAGTGTTACCCTTTAAGAAAACACAGTTGTTGTCCCAGTTTGATTCTAGATTATCTGGGATTTACCAATAGATATTTGCAGACTTTTAAACTTGTTTTTTTCATTTTTTTAGGTCCCCTTTTTTCTTTTTTTTTTTAACTGTGAGATACTATATACAAACATTTAAAAAAATATTCAATCTGGAATTCTTGCTTTACATAATCCTGATAAGTAAAAGTTTTTGCAATATACTAGTAAATCTTATCTATCCTGCAGTAAATAAAAAACAAAAAACAGCTTATATATAAAATGTGTCTTTTATATATATATATATATACATTTAATATACCAAACTTATTGGTAAATCCTCGCGGTGAGAAAAAACCCAGCAAATAGTTTGATTGTAAAAATATACTACCAAACATCAACCAGGGAGAAAAAAAAATTTTTGGAAAAAAGAAAAGACCAAGATAATCATACCAACCAAAAATAATCTATTGGTTCAATATCTTGGGCAAAAGAAAAAACAATGTATATGCATATATATATATATATATATGATATATATATTCATACAAAACCGCCAGGAAACTAAAGCTAATAAGTAAAATGTGCTCAATACCTAAGTAGAGCAAATAATGACTCATTAGATTTATATATATATCTATCTCTATATATATATATACACACACACATGTACAAAAGAAAAAAATATTTTGGTATGAATGAAGTTTATTATTGTTACTAGGAAATATATGCAACCTACGGGTGCAAGTATTTAAGTTTTAATGTTATGAAATATTATATTAAATTAGAAAGATTAATGAAACTAAATAAGAATGCAGACAAAAAGATTTGAAACAGAGGAGGATATAATCGAAAAATAGAACAATTGAAACTTACTCTTCCATCACTCCCGTCTTTCATTGCTAAATTTTCCTAATTTAACTATTTAGTTAAAATAGGAAGTAAAGAATAAAATTACAGTTATTTCTTTTTGTTAATAGATTTCTTTTAAGATTTATCTCTGAGATTTTTTATCATATTCATTAAGATAAAACCAAACAATTAGAAATCAATAATACTAAGCATATATCTATTAAAATCAAATTTTTAATATCAATATGCAAATAAGCCTTCCCGTTCACACTGTAAACGGCTATTTTGTTTTATATATAAATAGATTTGCATGTTACTAGTATATAGATATGGTCAACAGTTTTAATAATGTAAACCAATTTTATCACTAATTGAGGTTTGAATAAAAATAAAATCATGGAGAATGTGACGTAAATAATTAAGGGAATTGTGACTTGAGTAGTCATATAGTTTTAGTTAGACAGAAAAACACACAATCTCCATTATAATAAGATTTGTCAACATGTTTTGATCAAAATTCAAGTAGAATAAAATAATAATAATAGATATCACAAAAATGAGCATACAAACATGGGTCAGCATATGGGCAGAGGGTTTTGATTAAAAAAAAAAATGAGTAATACAAGGGGAAATATTTGAAATTGATTACATCATAAAACGGAAAAATTTTTTTTTTTTTTTTTTTTAAACTCAAAAGCATTTCCTGGTTTGAAAAAATATGGAATTATTTTTAATAGTTTATATTTTTAAAATTTGAAAAGAAAGATTTTGTTTGAAATGGGGAAGTTTGGAAATCTTTGAAAAAATAATAAACCTAGCTTATGTATTTTGGTTAATAACATTTTTGGTGTTAACAGATTTGAAAATTCTGTCGGATTAATTTCCATTTTTTGACACTTTTATATATATATATATATATATATATATATATATATATTGTTAGTAAGTTTTGCACAAGTACACACATATATAAATGAATTGACATTTCCCGCATTTCTTAATAGGCGTATTGTCTTGACGATAAGTGGCTAACATGCTGCTTTGAAACCAATAGTAACAAATGCACCTTAAATGTATTGTACGCTATAATGAATATATGTATATATATAATTAGTAGGCTTTGCACAAGTACGAACATATATAAATGAATTGACATTCCCCGCATTTCTTAACAGGTGCACTTGTCTTGACGACAAGTGGCTAACATGCTGCTTTGAAACCAATAGTAACAAATGCACCTTTAATGTATTGTACGCTATAATGAATATATATATATATATATACACACACACATAATTAATCATGCAACTTGATCTCACTACATGACTTCATCAATCATGCAACCTGATCCCACTACAAAGTAATGGTAGATTCTGCAATTATGGTAACACGAGTCATGATTAAACATTTACAAGTTACGATTCAAATAGTAAGATAAATTAGGCTCTTTAGACATTGTTAAGGGGAAGAATTCAAGCTGTCTGAAACCGGTTTTGAAGACTGGCAGTGGATATTAATTGCTCAAGAAACTATCTATTTAGCCAACCTGTTTGCCATAATTAGGATGTGACAAGGTCATAAGTATGGGGTATTCAACGAGGATTGAACTCACTATCCAGTAGTAATAGCCTTGCTTGTTAGCCATTAAACCATGATGGGACACCCTAATTGCTCAAGAAAGTAAGTATTTATCCAACTCCATGGGCAGGATGTGACACAAGGTTAATTTTAAACTAAATTTTTTAAAATCTTTTCTTTCTTTCACAAATGATAAGTAACTAATGATAATCATTTGTAAATAATTATAACTTCAAGTAAGTATTCTTAATACAAAAATTTGCACAAAGGGTGCCAGTTTAGCTCAGTTGGTAGAGCATCTGCCTAGGAATTGCAAGTTTGATATCAATCCTCGCTCACTCAGCACATGAATAGCACAACTTGGGTAATCTGATCTGTGCAGTAAAGCATCTGGGGGCTGATGGTAAGTGTGGTACTCCACCTCATTAAAAACAATCTTTCTGGTATAGTGCTAGCAAAAAGGAAATAGACTCCCTCATTGTCTGGCTGATATCAACAATAGGTCACTCCACTGACATTACTTTTTTATGTGGCATCTAGGATCTATTCCTGTTCAATGATAATTATCATTTCTTTGCATACAATTAAATGGTTTCAAGTATTCCTATCTAATAATAATTTTTGCATAGAACTCTTTTTGACTCATAAATAAGACCTGTTGTATTTCCAGTATCAGAGTTAACAGAGAAATAACAGGAAAAAACACAAGTATTAAGGATTGGGGAAAAGGTTTACTAAGCAAACATAGGTGAACAGGGTAATTTGTAATTGCTAGGATGAATTAACAAGTCTCTGAGACCTCGTTATTTATCTTTTCTGAGGTTTCGTCAAACCTTATTTATAGGAAAAACAGACAATTCCTTTCTCATTATTTAGGTACTATATGACAAAACTCTAATAAGTATTATAATTTATATTTGAATGATCTATTCCAATGATTTGTGAAATTTACGCTTAGTTTCCAGATCATAAAAAGTTGTCTCCCTTCTAGCATTGATTTTGAACAACAGTAATTTCCATTTTCAACACGCAAAAGGTTTCAAAAGAGTTTGGTCATTAAATTAAATTATCTGTAGGGAATAACATATGTAGAATCAAAATATTATACTCTTCTTTGCAAGAAGGTTCTCATGTAGTGTCGAGTTAGCAGACAAAGGAAAGAAGGCTGGAACTCAAATATAGATGCCATAATCATTCACACAACAGTCAAATGATAGTTATAGTTATTTACTAAGCATAGCTTAGATGCACCACAAGGCCAGAATTATGGGGCGCCCAGTGAGAATCGAACTCACTAACAATAGTTTGCGAATCTAGCTTGCTAACCATTACACTACATGGGGTGCCCTATTTACTAAGCTTAGCTTAGATGTGGCATAAGGCCAGAAGCATGAGGTACCCAGTGAGAATCAAACTCACTATCAATGGTCTGCTAATCTAGCTTTCTAATCATTACACCACATTATGGATATATATTATTGAAAGTATGTATCCATACTAAAGCTAACAGCCAATCAGAACCCAGAGAATAAACTGGCCCAAGCTGCATAATTGAATTCCCAGCCTGCTATAAAAAGTTCTTACCAACACAATCCTTCAGAACAGACTCAACTGTAAACTGATCTGTGTCATACCAAATCCTACAATAAAGTTCAAGAAATATACAATTTTTAAGTGGTTTGGTTTGTTTTATGGTATATCAACCTCAGTGTGTCATTTAATGCTGATAAAAGTTTGAAATGAATTAATTCTTAATGGATACTCAATTTTTTTTTATAAACACATTTTTCTATTTAACCCATAGATGGGACCTTAACAAGTACAACCACTGCAGGCCAGAGTGGACCAGGGAGAAATGGTGATGAAGGGGGTGCTTCACATTTCTCAGACCTCCAGAACTGGAACCCCACCATCAGATAGAGTTTAACGTCATTCCCAGGACAGGAAGACCCTCAGCCACCACCTTCTTGGTGTAACAAGCCGATTGATTGAAGGGGGTCTCTCCGAACACCTGTCTAACCTAAGTAATGGCCCAAGTGAAGTGTTGTGGTCATGGACTGCTCATCCACCCGGATTCTGTCCTCAAACATCACGGGTTGCCACCTACAGCCAACAGGTGGCCACACTGGGGGAGTCTTACCCCTCTGCAGAGGTGCAGTCGGTGTATTCTAACGCCCCAGCCGACTGGGCAGAATTCTTAAGTGGATGCTAATGAAATGTGAATTGATTAAAAATAAGAATACTTCTGATACATTCCAATAGAAGTGCAGTATGTCTCAACTTGAATATTGACCATGTCGCATCCTGCTCCTGTGGAGTAGTTGGGTGTGTGTGTGTGTGTGTGTGTGTGTGTGTATATATATATATATATATATATATATATATATATATATGTATGTGTATGAAGAGAAAGTGGAAGTGAATCCAACAGTATGTAATATAGTAAAAAATTGAAAAAACACAAGTTCATAAAATGAATGATGTTTATTTCACTAACGTTGCAGTGTTTCGATCTGTTTCAATAGATCTTCATCAGGGCCTTTGTTAATTTATTTTTTCCTCAAATTAACAAAAGCCCTGGAGAAATCTATTGAAACAGATCGAACCCTCAAGCATTGGCGAATTAAACATCACTCGTTTTATGAACTTGTGTTTTTTTTCAATTTTTCACTATATTACATATATAAGTAAAAGTAAAGTCGTCGGGGCGGCCTAATGTCGGTATCGGCCATGCAGCGAGGGAGTCTATCGCCTTTTCACTAACGCTAGACCAAAGAGATATTTTTTTTAGCGTCTGAGGTGAAGCGCCACACCTACTATCAGCTCCTTACTTTACCGCACAGATCCCTGTGCTACTCATACGCTGAGTTGGCGAGTGCGGGTATCGAACTAGGAACCTTGTGGTTTCTAGTCGAATGCTCTACCAACTGAGCTAACCCGGCCCTTAAGAAAAAAATTTCATATATATATATATATATATATATATATATATATATAAAAGTAATTGGTAATTTGCTTGAAGCATTGTTAAGTATGTTATAAAATAATAAAATTCGAAGGCAATACAATGCGTAAAAAAATAAAGACAAAAAGATGTTTATATGTCTAATCGATTTCAAAGCGAAGCTTTATCGTCAGAGACGGATTTCAGAAATTTCTGAAATCCGTCTCTGACGATAAAGCTTCGCTTTGAAATCGATTAGACATATAAACATCTTTTTGTCTTTATTTTTTTACGCATTGTATTGCCTTCGAATTTTATTATTTTATAATATATATATATATTTTGATAGTCTAGACACAGAGTATAGTAACTCTTTCTAACCTATTCTAAATTAGATACATATGCTCAATTACTGATATTGAACACTCTTTACTTGTAAATACAGCAAACTATATTATCAATATATAATGGAAATTCATAGACAATTTGCTGATTGCCATCTTATGTCATAGTTTTATAAAGTTTCAAAATTTCAAGTAAAATTCATTGCCAGATGCATTTTTTAAATATCATCTCCATGTAAATGTGGTTATGTGTATCTATGCTTTATTTTTATAAAAATAATTGAGAAAAAAAATGGTCACTATAATGGAATAGAGCCTCACACCTACATCTACAATGCTTATAGGATATAATATCTTATAGGTTATCTCCCTTTTTGCAATATTGCTTCAAACATCTGATTACAATATGTACATCTGATCTCTCTATTATTCAATCTTTAACCTCCTCGAAATAATCCAGACATTTTGATGAAAACAACAATATACATATTTACTAGCCCCTCCATACAAGCAGGATGTGACAGAAGGTCAATTTTCAGGTGGAGTTTAACAGGTTTGAATTCAGTTTTTTTTTTCTCTTAGACTGGTTGCCTAAATAAGATAAAGGGCCCAGTCTGCCCTACTATTTACCCATAGCTGGAGGAGAGCAGGTGGATGCATACCTTTCCCAAGGGTATTAGCGCTTTGTGAAATGTTGACTGCCTCGTCTAGGATTTGAACTCTGGTTGACAAGTCCATTTCTTACAACTCTAGCCATTATACCATGTGCCTCCAGGACACTCATGGTCAAATGGTTATCACCATAGGAAATGGACTTGGCTATCCGAGTTCAAACTCTAAACAAGGCTATCTGCATTTCACATAGTGCTAATACCCATGGGAAAGGTATGAATCCAAATATTCTTCTTCCGGTTATAAGTAAATTGTAGGGTAGATTGGGCTCTTTAACTTTGGTATGGCAACCAGTCTAGGAAAAAGAAAACTGAATTCAAACCAGACCTGGAGAAGGATGGGCTCTACCAGACTATTCCTGCCCAAGACACGCTACATGAGTAGCAAACCCCACAACCAAAGGTTACAGGATGTGCTAGTGTGCATATCAATTGTATTGCTGTGACTATAATAACTAAGAGGGAAAAAAAATGGTTGGTTGGTTGGGTTTTACAGCATGTTTATTTGATTGGTTATTTTATGCTGAAGACATTTTATTTGATTCCTTCTTCATGGATACTCAAATCTTTTTTTTTTAAATACATTTTTTTTCTATTTTTCTGAATTGTTAAGATGTTTGGTTTGGTTTGGTTGGTTGGGTTTTACGGCATGTCAACCCTTGGGTTATTTTATGCCGAATACTTCTATTGGTAAAAAAAATGTTTAATGCTAACAAAGTTTTGAAATAATTTCATTTTTAATGGATAATACAATTTTGTTTATAAACTCATGTTTTCTATTTAACCCATAGATGGGACCCTAACAGGTACTACCACTCTGGGTTAGATTGGACCAGGGAGCAATGGTGATGAAGGGGTGCTCCACATTCCCCAGACCTCCAAAATTGGAACCTCACTATTATATAGAGTTTAACCTCATTCCCAGGACATGTAGACCCGCAGCCACCGCCTTCTAGCACCCATATGATAAAAAGGGTTGGGGCTTGTTAAGATGTGGCTTGATAATTAGTATTATTTGGACTATTCAAACTATTGTCCCCATCTTTATTGTGGACCTGGGAACAATGGTGATGAAGAGGTACTCAACATCCCCAGAGCTCCAGGATTGGAACTTCACTATCAAAGAGTTTAACGTCATACCCAGGACACTAAGACATCGCCTTTTGGCAGGTAGGATAAAAAGGGCTGGGGCTTGCCATAAGGACAATAGGGTTGGGACAATCACATAGGTGCTAGGACTTGACAGGACCAGCCGATTGATCAGAGGGGACCTCTCCGACCACCCGTCTAACCTAAATAAGGGCCAAAGTGAAGTGCTGCATGTCATGGACTACTTAGCCACCAGGCATCACAGGTCCCCACCCATGGCCAACAGGTGGCCACATTGGGTTGGGGGATTCTTACTGCAGAGATGCAGTCAGTGTATTCTAAAGCTCTAGCCAACAGGGCTCATAACCGTCATTGCCATGACTATAATAACTAAGACAAAAAAACAGTCCAAGTAAATCAGTGTATCATAAAGGGGACCAAGTATTCAATAGGCACCCCAGCTGGGAGCCGTCTTGAAAGGAACACCTTTTGCTTTTCACTGCACAATTCTGGTTGTGGTACAAGAGGTGCATTGAAAATAAACTTTATAAATTGTGTGATACCGTTTCTGAACAATATCCTTTTATTTAAATAAACATAAAAAATATTTTGTAAATAAAAACTAGTTTCATTTAAATAAACATATCTGCAATTTTCTTCTGATTAAACAAACACTATTTTAATATAAAAATGTGTCTTTCAATTAAAGTCTTATAATTAAAAAAAAAGATTTCTATTGAATTAACAACAACTTGAAATAACTAATTTTCTTTATTAAAATCAAAAACTATTTTAGTATAAAAATGTGCCTTTGGGTTGTAAATATACATAAACAAACTTTTAAGAGATATTACAGTGAAATTCTAATGCAAAAAAAAATCATCTGTTGTTTGTAAACAAACAAGCAGGAGTTTATGGTGAAAAGCAAAAGGTGTTCCTTTCAAAACAGATCCCAGCTGGGGTGCCTATTGGTTACATGATCCTATAAAGGGGACTCAGTGCTTGGGTTGAATAGTGCAAAAAGTCATATGCTCTGGTGCAATCAAGTGAAATAACAAAGACACAATACCTAAGAAGGATTAACATACAAGAGATCCTACAAGTATTGACAGTGCAATGACAACAATCTTCCTCAGTGGATTGAAAAAAGAGTTTGGTCTAAGATTCCCTTATAGAGGGATGAATGGTACAATGATGGAAAATTTGTGATAATGTGGCCTCAATAATAGAGTTAAATTGTGCAAGTGGTAGACAAGATAGATATATATGTTTATAAGTAGCCAATATCTTTAAACTACTGACATAAAAAGAATGGTGTATTTGATGAAACGGGTGCATTATATATATATATATATATATATATATATATATATATATATATATACTTGTTTTATAAATATACATATATTTTATATATATATATATATCATTGTATATAATATTTACATTATATATATATATATATATATATATATATATATATATATATATATATATATCTCACTTATATAATATATATATATATATATATATATATATATATATATATATATTATATTATATATATATATATATATACATGAATATATTAATATTTATGACAGACATGAGGATGTGAGTAGGCATTTATTTATTTTAGCTGTTATCCTGTATTTGAGCACTTTTCTGATTCAAGAAAAAAACTTTTTATAACAATTTTTGAATTACATTACACACATATATATATATATATATATATATATATATATATATATATATATATATATATATATATATATATACACACATACATATCTATATATATATATATAAATTTGTGAGAATTAGCCTTTTCTGGTATGGAATTATCAGTTCACTATGAATGAAAAAGCCAAAAAAGTATGCAATGGCTGAAATATTATGACTAATAATCAAGCTAAGGACACAAGGCTTTAATTTTGATAGATTTTCATCTATTACAATTAAAAGTATGGCATATATATATATATATATATATATATATATATATATATATATAATCATATTGCAAGGAAGCATTAGATATGTTCAAAGTGTGGGTAGTGAAATAAGAACAAACCATTTCTGGTTTGAAATTTCTAGGTTACTATACAATTTCTGAAACATTGTAATTCCAATGCTGAGTTGGTGAGGGCCGGTATCGAACCAGGAACCTTATGGTTCCTAGGCTGATGCTCTACCGACTGAGCTAAACGAGCCTATGGCTGAAACATTGTGATTCTAATAATCAAGTCTGAATAAATTATTTGATAAAAATGATCATAATTCCCAACCTAAATATTTCTGTGAAAATTTAATGAAAGAACAAAAATGAAGTTATCCATCAAAAATACTTCACTTTTCTTTCTTTTTTGAGAATTTACAGAAAGACATTCTTTTGTCTCCTTCTATTGTGTTGCGTTTTCAAATTAAATTGCGTGCTGGGGAGAGACAAGACTCATTGGAAATTTACAGTAAACTACATACAGATACTCTTCAATGCTCTGTTGTTACTAGAAAAAAGACAACAGTGAGAAGCCTGTTTAGGTATGACACTCACCTTCTCTGTCCTGACAATGTCCTGCATCTCCCCCGCTTAAGCCATCTTCTCTCTCATTGTGGCAGTCTGGGCTCATAAACTGTTTGTGTCCATTCTCTCTGCCACAAGACTTGCCTCCAATTTCCTGTCAAGGGCAGAACAAACATAAATAACAAGAGGATAAATTTGCCGAAAAATTGGGACCCAAGACGCACCATTAAGCAAATCTCACCTCTAGGATTTGCTGGCACACTATAACATCAGAGTCAAAAGACTTTGTGAATAATGACTTGGTGGATGCAAGGAATTATCTTCTAGCGTCCAGTTAAGCGGAGAATTTCCCTGTTGGCACTAATGGTGATGATGTTGATAGCTGTGGTCGTCTTTTGCAATGTCCTCACTCTGCAACTACTCAACATCCCCCTTACTTTGCCACTAAACCCATAATCTTCGGTTCGCTAATCTACGCCTCGGGACACCATGTTAAGAGTGTAACAATAACTATGAAGAAACACTCTTTCAGTCTTTTCAGCCACTAACATGATCTAGATATGTTTTTCACAACCTGAGATCATACACTTCAGGGAGTGTACACTCAGTAATCTCCCCTCTTTTTTTTTCCTTCTCAATTCCCCTTTCTTTTCCCCTCAGAGCCAAGGAAAAATTGTATGCAATAATAATGCCCTTAATTCAGGAGAAGTGATGAGGATGTTCAGAAGATATGCAAAACAATACCAAGGGAGGATAAACAGAACCAGTCTTTGACATGATAAGATGCTTAAGCCGATAACATATAATGGTTGAAAACAATGTAATACTAGATAATAATATTACTGTAATAACATTAAGATACTTTTTTTTTCTCTGGCTTCATATTCCAGAAAATTTGTCTTAGAAGAACTATTATCTCTTGTCTTTTTAAAGGCTATAGAAATGTGAATAAAAAACAAGAACATGAATTTCCATAGCACCAAAATTAGTTACACAATATAGAAGAGCTGTTCTTATAAAAGGCAGAGACATTTTCTTTCTTCAGTCAATACAGTGTCACACATAAATATAAACACCCTTAACAATGTTTTATTAAAATAAAGTTAATTTTCTTCTAAATCAAAGATACCAGGATTTTATAATTTCTAGTAGAATCAAAACGTATCATTAAGTATTACATTATCACCATGAATAAGTACACCTCTAACAATTTTTTAATAATAATTTAATTTTCTTCTAAACCAAAGATACCAGGATTATATTATTTCTAATGAAGCATTTTACAATCAAAAACTATACGTTGCTATTTAAACCATGCATATGGTAAATATGACTATAATGAACAGAAGTTATATATACTTTCTTTATTTCTTCATTATTTTCTATATAAAATAAATCATTCATCCCATAATAGTCTTTTTAATCAAAAGTTAATTTTCTTCTAAACCAAAGATACCAGGACTTTATATAATTTCTAGTGGAAAATTATACTATGAAAACAGATATTATTATGCATTACATTATCACCCATAAATAAGTACAATCCCAACATTTTTTTCATAAAAATTTAATTTTCTTTTAAACCAAAGGTACCTGCATTATATCATATTCTAATGAAACTATCAAAATGGATATCATTAATTATAGATTTTTTTAGGTGAATGTGATGTTAATGCACCAAGTTTTAAAATAGTTACAGAAATAATGAATTCTTCCACTAATTTTAATGCTAAATTCAAACCTAACTCTAACACAAACCATAACCATAAATAATTAATAAAAACAAGAAAAATCATTGAAATTTCTTGTTTTTTTGTATTCTTCTTCTTCTTCCACTAATCCTAATGCTAATTTCAAACCTAACCCTAACTGTAAATGAAAAAGAAGAGGAAGCAGAAATAGTGAATGATTTACACCCAAAATTATTTACAATCTATATTTCCATATCTGTAGCATTTTTATGGAATGAGATAAGAGTATAAGAACATCAAAGAATGGCAAAGAATTTTCTAACTACAATTGACAAGAAACAACTTGTCCAACTGATATACAAGAATCCATCAAATCTTAAATTTTTTGTTGTAAATTGTTATGGAGTTTTGGTCCAATTTAGAATTAATGTGCTTTTATGTGATAAACTTAATTGATTTATCATTAAATAATTATTCATATCAAATCAAAAATTTAATTACCATTTATCCTTTAAATGAATTCTTAAAAAAAAAAATAAATTAAAAAAAAAATTTTCTTAATAACCTATGGCAAAAATCATACAGAGATCTTAGAATTTTTATGAGTTCAGTTTATCCTAAATATGTAGATAATTATCAATATCTATTAACTTAAATCAAAGAGACAGGTGGTCTAATGGTTAGAGTCATGGAAATGGACTCGTCAACCCGAGTTCAATTCCTGGACAAAGCTGTTTGCATTTCAATATAGCACTAATACCCTTGGGAAAGGTATGAATCCAATTCTCCCTCCAGCTATGAGTAAATAGCAGGACAGACTGCAATACACTGAAAAGCTGTATTTATAATACTCAATTTAATTCAGTTGGTAGAGCATCCAACTAGGAATCACAAGGTTCCAGGTTCGATATCAGCTCTCACCACCTTAGTGCATGAGTAGCACTGCTTGGATCTGTATGGCAAAGTGGAGAGCTGATGACACACTATTTCTCCTAAGCTTACCAACACTTTTATATAGAAAAAAACTTGGCTCTAATAAAAAAAGAAGAAATTATGCTTTTGCTCTATCAAATTTCAGAACATCTTATGGTACAAATCAAACTATACTTCCTCCAGCTATGGGTTAATGCTAGGGTAGACTGGGCTTTTTCACCTTGGTTGAGGCAACCAGTCTAGGAGAAGGAAAACTCTGAATTCAAAACTGTTAAACTCTGCTTAAGAAATTGACCTTGTGTCACATCCTACTCATGTGGAGGGGTTGGTAATATATATGTACACACAAATAAGATATGATAAAGAAGATGACTTACTGGTGATTAAAATATTGAGTTAATTGCAATATTGATGGTCGATACAAGTGTTATAACAAATACAAAGTGCTCAATAAGTTAGTAGAGCGGATTTAGTATTAAGGTGTATATAGAAATATAGAAACTACTCAAGTTTCACCATAAGGATCTTCAGGGTTAATTTCAATGAATTAATCAAGATATTGACTAATTACAGGCAATTGTGGAAGTGAATAATTGCTTGTAATTAATCAATATCTTGATTAATTCATTGAAATTAACCCTGAAGATACTTATGGTGAAACCCGAGTAGTTTCTATATTTCTATATACACCTTAATACTATATATATATATATATATATATATATATATATAATAATAAGTAAGTAAAGTAAAGTCGTCGGGTGGCCTAAAGTCAGTATCAGTCAATCAGCGAGGGAGTCTATCCCCTTTTCACTAGCGCTAGACCAAGGAGATTGTTTTTGCATCTGAGGTGGAGCGCAACACCTACCATCAGCTCCTCACTTTACCGCACAGATCCCTGTGCTACTCATAAGCTGAGTTGGCGAGGGCTGGTATCGAACTAGGAACTTTGTGGTTTCTAGTCAAACGCTTTACCGACTGAGCTATATATATATATATATATATATATATGTATATATATAAACTTTGCTTTAATAAAAAAGATAGTTTGCTATGACTGAGATCTATTAAAATTCAGAAGACCAAGAGAGTGGGGCTGAATTGTTCAACCCACTACACATCTAAATCCATTCATGGACACACTGCAGCTCCAGGGAGCTCGGAAGATTCACATGCTTCATTACTCTCACTATTTCTCCTAAGCCTTAATATTTGTTTTATGTTTGTTTTTTTTTTTAAGAAAAAACTTGGTTCTAATAAAAAGAAAAGAGCCTATGCTTTGCTCTATTAAAAATTCAGAAGATCTTAAGAGGGTGGGGCTGGATTTATGTAATCCACTATACATCTAAATCCGTTCATGCACACACAGTAACTTCCAAAGAACCATCATCACCCTTTGGGATGTATATGAACGCACATAGTAACATCAACTTTACCAACACTTTTATATGTGTGTATATTATATATATTATATATATATATATATATATATATTTGTTGTGTGTGTGTGTGTGCATATGTTATTTTCATACACACACACACACACACATATATATATATATATATATATATGTGTGTGTGTGTATGTGTGTTATTTTCTCAACTGTTTTCCCCTTTTTTTTTCTAGGAAAGATAAAAAAAAAAAAGAAAATATGCACACTGAAAAACTGTATTCATAATACTTGGTTTAGATCAGCTGGTAGACAATCCAACTAGGTACCACAAGGTTCCGGGTTCAATACCTTCCCTTGCCAACTCTGCATGAGTAGCACAGCTTGGATCTGTGTGGTAAAGTGGAGAGCTGATGACTCTCACTATTCCTCCAGAGCCTTGATATTTATTTTATATTCGTTTTTATTAAAAATACAAAAAAACTTGGTTCTAATAAAAAAAAAAAAAGAGCCTATGCTTTGCTCTATTAAAATTCAGAAGATCTTAAGAGGGTGGGGCTGGATTTATGTAATCCACTATACATCTAAATCCATTCATGCACACACAGTACCTTCCAAAAAATCATCATCAATCTTTATGATGTATATGAACACACATAGTAACATCATCTTACTAACACTTTTATAAGTATATATATATATATTGTGTGTGTGTGTGAAGAGAAAGTGGAAGTGAATCTGACAGTATGTAATATAATGAAATATTGAAAAAAAAACACCAGTTCATAAAACGAGTAATATTTATTTTGCCAAGCTGCAGTGTTTCGATCTGTTTCATTAGATCTTCATGACGGCTTTCATTAATTTGAGGAAAAATAAATTTATCACAGAGAATAAGAAAACTGTAATAGTCTTTTGCTTTGTCGGTCAGACTCTAACAGTTTTCTTATTCTCTGTGATAAATTTATTTTTCCTCAAATTAACGAAAGCGTAGGCGAAATAAACATTACTCATTTTATGAACTTGTGTTTTTCAGTTTTTCATTATATTACATATATATATATATATAATAGGGCCGGGTTAGCTCAGTCGGTAGAGCGTTCGGCTAGAAACCACAAGGTTCCTAGTTCGATACCGGTCCTCGCCAACTCAGCGTATGAGTAGCACAGGGATCTGTGCGGTAAAGTAAGGAGCTGATGGTAGGTGTGGCGCTCCACCTCAGATGCTAAAACAATCTCCTTGGTCTAGCGCTATTGAAAAGGGGATAGACTCCCTTGCTGACTGGCTGATACCGACTTTAGGCCGCCCCGACGACTTTTTTTTTATATATATAGATGCTAAAAAGGATAGATTAGCCATTCTATTCGTTCTGAAGAAGGGATATAACATCACTGAAATATTTATGAAATAAAACCAAACTTAACATTCAAAAACTGAGTTTCTTATATTTCACACCTAATGCTTCATACTAAATCCCAAATAATATATATGATAGACATATATATATAGATATAAACACACACACACACACACACACACACACATATATATGTGTGTGTGTGTGTGTGTGTGTTTGTGTGTGTGTGTGCGTGTTTCTTGACTTGTTCCATTTAAAAGAAAAAATAAAGAAAGTGTCTCATACACAATACACAGAAATGCTGTATTCATAATACTCAATACTAAGTAAAGGAAAGTATATTGATTAAAGATGGAGACTGATATTATAGAGTGTTATTGAAAGCTAGGTATTAAATTCACTCTTCCAGACAGTCTGCAATGTCCCCTATTAGAAGACCAACAAAAAAAAATAAATAAAATAGAATAAAAGCAAAACATAAAAATAATGTCTCCAAGGATTATGCATTTCTTTAGCAATCTATTAGAGCTACTTGGCTTCACTAGCTCAAATATTTTATACCGAACCAGAGTTTTCTTAGCCAGTACCGCGTTCCATAGAATGTCAATAGCAGAGGCATTAATTTGAATTTTGCAATCTGACTTTGAGCTAAGTGCAACTATTCTCAAAGTGTCATGTAAAGTCATAAGGCTTTTTCAAAGAACTTTGGGAATATTTCATTGGGAAATTGCTTTCTATTAGTTCTTTAGAGTTTCCCTTTCATTCTTCTTTTATTACTGTTGATTTCTGAAAAGAGTGTTCGGGAATTTGAAAAATTAAGTCTAGCCAATGTCCAGGCAAAATAATTGTGCATTTCTCATTTCAACTAGACATTTTCATTTTTGATTTTGATTATCTGAGCAAAGAGAGAAAAAAAAAAAAAAACTTCAATAAAGAAAAATACATTTAAAACTAAAATGATGCAAATATTAAACTTGATAAATTTATTTTTATGAGAATATATCCGTATTTCATTGCATTTATTGATATAGATATATACATATATATGTTGATGTATATAACATATTGCTAAAATGTTAATTATGTTTATATATGTGCGCATGTGTGTGAGTTTATCTGTAACTCAGCAAAAATGACAAATCAAAGCAAGATTTTTATGAGAGCAATACATTTAAGAGAATAAAGCAATTTCCAGTCAAATTTGCAACTGAATGGTAATTTTATGTGGTTGGCATATGCACTGAACATTCTTAATATATATATATATATATATATATAAAAAATAAAGTTGTTGGAGTGGCCTAAAATTGGTATTAGCCAGACAACAAGGGCGTCTATCCCCTTTTTACTAGCGCTAAACCAAGGAGATTGTTTTTGGCATCTGAGGTAGAGCGCCACACCTACCATCAGCTCCTCACTTTACTGCACAGATCCCTGATTTACGCTGAGTTGGCGTGGGCCGGTATCGAACCCAGAACCTTGTGGTTCCTAAGCAGACACTCAACCAAATGAGCTAATCTGGCCCTAAAATGCTCACTGTTTTATATATATATATATATATATATATATACACCACACACACATACAGAGATGCTGATAGGTATGCATCCTGCATCCCTGATGCACAAAAGTCTAAAAGGACGCAGTAAAATTGTATCCATGCAAACCCAGTTTTTTTCTTTTTTTTCACCTCACCATTTCAAGCTAACTGTAAATACATTTCAATAGTTTCTTACAAATGAAGCACAAAAGTCTAAAAGGACGCAGTAAAATCATATCCATGCATCCCTGTGTTTTTCTTTTTTCTTTCCTCACCATTTCAAGCTAACTGTAAATACATTTCAATAGTTTCTTACAAATGAAGCACAAAAATCTAAAAGGACGCAGTAAAACCATATACATGCAGCCCAGTGTTTTTCTTTTCTCTTCCCTCACCATTTCAAGCAAACTGTAAATACATTTCCATAGTTTCTTAGAAATGAATTACACAGTATAGGTGATAAGGTAGGAGTTAGACGGCTTTAGTTGGGACCCATAAATTTTCCCAGGGATTCATTCAAAGCAAATATGTGCATCCCAGGACGTACTAAATCAAAAAACTATCAACATCACTGTATGTGTGCGTGTGTGTAACAATGACCCAGTAAAAATGGACCATCATAACAGGAATTTTGCTAGAGCAATACATTTAAAATACTCTTAGAGAATGAAGCAGTTTTCTGCCCAATTTGAAAATGAATGATAATTTTGTTGGTTCTGATTTATTGTCTTTTTCAAAACATGATTTTTTAAATCATTCAAATTCTTGATATAATATAGACAACAATGAAATGCTAATTAGAATCCTTCACCAATTCCAAAATGAAAAGCATCAATATCATCATGAATTGCAGTTAGATTTTCCCAAAGAACTTTGGGAATATTTCATTGGGAAGTTGTTTTCTATTAACTTCATTAGCGTTGCTTTTCATTCTTCTTTGTTATTGTCAATTTCTGAAAGGATTGGACAGGATTTGAAAATTAAGTCTAGGCAATGTCCAGGCAAAATAATTCTTCTTTTGTCATTTCATCAAGACATTCTAATTTTTGATTATCTTAGCAAAGGAAAAAAAAAATTTCAATCAAGAAGAAATTACATTTAAAACTGAAGGAAATCTTAAACTTAATAATTCTTAATTCATCATAACTTCACTTCATTTGTATAAACAGATATAAATAGATGTGATTTGTAGAAAGTATTTTACAAGCATAGGGACCGGTTTAGCTTAGTTGGTAGAGTATTCACCTGGGGATCGCAAGGTTGCAGGTTGATACCAATCCCCGCCAACTCAGCAAATGAGTAGTACAGCTTCTGAACTGTGTGGCAAAGCATCTGTGAGTTTTCTAGAGAAATATTTTCCTTTTTATTCTTTTGAAGTTTAGAAATTTATCTTCTATACAATTAGGTATGACTTGCAGCAACATGGCTTCTAGCTGATCATTGATTATTGTTAGAGAATCCCATCTTGATGAGTTGCTCTTTTTCCCCCACTATTAAAAAGAAAACATCTTTATATAAAAACTTTCCCCTGTGTATACAATGTGTACATGTTAAATTTGGTTGTCTATAGAGGATAGACAAACTTTTTACAATTATTAATCTAAGTGCATTGAAAAATACTTTATTATAAAAATGCAGTAAATGTAATTTTACTATAGAAATTGATTGCTGAATCCCAAAACAATTATTTTACAGGGAAATCTCAACTGGCAAATGTCAGTGCAAACCCAAATTGAGGTTTAAGGACTGCCTCAAGGACACTCTGAAGATCACTGCTATTGCTGTGGAGGACTGGGAGAAGCTAGCTTGTAAGAGCCACCATCTACCTGTCTGTGGAAGAATTATAGTCCAAATTAAACACCAAAAATTGAAGTGGGCTATTAGAAAGGGTAATTTTCAGCCCAGCAACATTCAAAGTGGAGAAGTTCCAACATGTAGTTTATGTGGAAGAGTATGTCTCTCCAAGGCTGGCCTGGCGATTCATCTGAGAAAACACAAGGATAGCGTGTCAAATGCTACTGGCACCCAACTATGATTTAAAAAACTTTTTTTTTAAAAACCCCAAAAAACAGGAAATAGTATGACTTGAACACGAGTTGACAGCCAACAACAACAACTATAGTAATGCATTGCAAATTTTGTTGCTTTACCTCAGCCTATCTCACCATCTAGAGACATAAGCAAACTGTTTACAATCAATAATATAAATACATTGTAAATGATCCTTCAATAAAATACATCGAAAATGATTTTGTTATAAAGATGCATTACAAAATATTACACTATTGGAAATGACTATACTATAAAAATGTACTGCAAATTTGATAGCTCTACAAAATCATTTTGTCATTAACAGATGACAAAAAAATTTTCCCCAATTATTATTAAAGTTGCATTGGAAAGTCTTTTACCATAAAAATGCATTGGAAGTATAAATACATTATGAATTTGGTAGCTTTATCTCCGACTGTTTGGCCGTCAACAGATGAGGGACAAATGTAAATGATTTTTACAAATAAAACACATTGGAAAGGATTTTACTATTCAAATACATACGAAAGGATTTTACAATAGAAATGCATTAGGAATCATTTTAATATGGAAATACATTGGAAGTGATTTTACTATAAAAATACATTTGAAGTGATTTTACTATAAGAATACACTGGAAGTGATTTTACTGTAAAAATACACTGGAAGTGATTTTACTGTAAGAATACATTGGAAGTGATTTTACTATAAGAATACACTGGAAGTGATTTTACTATAGAAATATACTGAAAATGATTTTACAACAGAAATACACTGGAAATGGTTTTACTCCAGAGATACTTTGCAAATTTGATAGCTCTATCTCAAACTGTTTGGCTGTCAAGCGAAAATGGACAAACTTTTCTCGGTTATCAATATAACTACATTACAAACAAGAACTTCCTCATACATTTATTTTATAAAATATCTGGTTAAGATTTGTATTTCTCTTCCTTACGTTTGCTGGGAAATAAGGCAAATTTAAATGGAGACGTTGAGTTGAACATCCGGCCATTATCATTGTTTGTTTTATTCATATTTTTTCTTTCTTTTTTTTAATTCTCTTTGCAGCATGATTGATATTTTGTCTTTTTCTTTCTTTTTCTTTTTTTTACAATTCAAGACTTGATTGCATTTTCAAGAAGGAGACTGACTCTGACCGGCTTGAATTAACATATGCCAGAATCTTGATGACAAAATACAATCACTTTGTAGGAAGCATAGCAATTCCATTGGAAAAAAATTAGACGATTAAATAAAAACAAGGCGAGGAGTCAATTTCAGGCTGAAAAACGATAACGTTTGTTGGAGGCCTTCTTCGCCTTTTCTGTCTTTTCTTTTCTTTTGCGTTTCTGTCTAGCATTTATTGCTTGTTATCTAATTAAATAGAATTAGGAAATTGAGAAAAATTCGCTAATTACAAAATTAAAGAATTACATTTCGAAAGCTGTGCTGTTCACGCACACAGCGCGGCACGTATGCCAATAGACTTATTCAATTGAAGGTGTTCATGAACACAGGCTGGCACACATGAACTGACAGTCAAATTAAGTTATCCACAGTGTGATTAAGATGCGCTCTGTAACACATAATGATTAAACTGTGGGAGAACGCACATGTACATACACGCCTTGATACATTCAAATTTTCCATGTACCCAAAGGCAGATCATGGTACCTTTCAATTAGCAACATACACACACACACACACACACACACGTGCATACATACACACACATACTAATACAAAAATAGATAAAATAAGATAAATCAAATAAATAAATAAAAATACACTAAGCAAAAATTGCACACACACACACACATATAATGACACATAAACATACCCATTAATACAAAAATAAATAAAATAAATAAATAAAAATACACTAATAGATAATTGCACACACACTCACACATACATACAATAACACATAAACATACACATTAATACAAAAATAGTTAAAATAATAAAATTAAATAATAAAATAAAATAAAATGAATAAATAAATAAAAAACATGCAAACAGAAAATCGCTTGCACACACACACACATGCATATATAAACACACACACACTAACACAAAAATAAATAAAATAAAATAAAATGAATAAATAAATAAAAAACATGATCGCTTGCACACACACACACATGCATATATAAACACACACACACTAACACAAAAATAAATAAAATAAAATAAAATAAACACAAACAGAAAACTGTACACACATAAACACACACACAAAAGTAACTAAAATAAAATAAAAATACACAAACAGAAAATCACGCACACACACACATTAACAAAAAAATAAATAAAATGAAATAAGATTTAAAAAAACACAAAAATAACTCACACAGACACACATTCATACAGACACACACACACACACACACACTCATAAACACACACAAAAGTAACTAAAATAAAATAATAGAATGAATAAATAAAATAAACTAACTAAATTGCATGCACATGTACACACTAACACATAAACACAGACACTAACACAAAAATAAATAGATAAATAAACACACAAACCGAAAAATCGTGTGCACACATAAAATAGTTCAAGGGGGGGGGGTCTTTCATACATTCACAAATGAAAGGTGTCTTTAAAAACAAATTGGCATAGAGTCATATATTTGAATAAGATATTTATGTGTACGCATTCACCTGTGTGTACAAGATAATTTTCATGCACACTCCTCCTAAGATATATATTTATATATACACGCACAATTTACACACCCAAACACACTCTTAAGATATATATATATATATATATATATATATATATATATATAAATAGAGAAACAGAAATATTAACACATTCACAATGAATATGTGGAACAGACTCAAACTGTTGTTAGATATTCAACTCACTTATATATAGATACCCACTAAAATTAAGTTATACAAAAAAAAAGAATTATAGGTATACTTGTAATATACCTATATTTATGTATGTGGGCATGTCTATCTACATGTGCTTATCTGTGCATGTAATTATGTATATGGGCATATGCGTATAGATGCTTATACATTATTATATGGGCTTGTATGTATTCATATAGGGGTAGATAAATAGATATAAACAAACTGAGAGAGATACACAGTTATTGTACAGATATCCATTCAACTAGCTTATTTATATACAAATACATGTGCACACTCATCAACCGCAAATATGTTGCATATTTCAGAAATACTTGGTTAAAAATCAGCTGCTCATACGCACAACAACATTACTGCACAAAACATTCATAAATTGAATAGAAAACAACCAATACAAATTAATGGTCCCCCACCACAAACTTTTAGATAATTACAAAGTATATATACACATTCATATTAAGATACTGTGGCACACACGCACACACACACACATATATATATATATATAGGTATTTACCCAACCCATTTGCCATGGACAGGATGTGACACAAGGTTGCAAGTATAGGGCATCCAGCAAGTATATATATATATATATATATATATATATATCACACAGACAGACACACATATATATGTAGTGTTTAAAAAGAGACACATTCCACACACACTATACATATATATATATATGTATGTATATATACTCTATCCACAATATTGAGCACTTTACTTATGAATGAAACACCCAGATTATATATATATATATATATATATATGCTGTGTTTAAAAAGACACATGCATGCAACACACACACACACATATATATATATATATATATATATACGCGCGTATTGTGTGTGTGTGTGTGTTTTTATATATATATATCACACACACACACACATATATATATATATATATGCATCATATATACACATACACATGCTGTATAAAAAAATAAAAATAAATAAAATGCCAATATTCATTCAGCATACTTATTCCTGAGGGTTTTTTATGGGTCAAAGCATCTCTGATATTTCAGTTTTGATATGGCGTGCAGCTGCCCCATCATATTTCTTTTCATGTCCTACACACCTCAGATCTCTTACCCTCAGGAAGAATTTTCAGTTTAGGAAACAAGAAAAAGCTGCACAGATCAAGTTTCTTGTGAGTATGGAGAGTGCTGCACTTGCACAATTCTGTGTTTCACCAAAAACTGCTGTTTCGAGACTGGCCTCATAATTTTTTTTTTTTTTCAAATTGACACTGATTAGTCTAGACAGCAGTCCAAACATCAAGACATCATCCCTTTAATATATAAGTTGCTCAGCTGTATCATAGTATTAAAGTTATATTATCTTTTTAAGGAGGGGCTTGTGGTGTAATGGTTATTACTGGACTGTGTGATCAGAGTTCAAATTCTGAATTAAGCTGTTTTCATTTAGGGTAGCACTAATACCCTTAGGAAAATTATAAATCCAACAATTCTCCCTCCAGCTATGGGTAAATAGCAAAATAGGGCTTTTTAACCTTGGTTAGGTAACCAGTCTATGAGAAGGAAAACTTTGAATTTAAACCTGTAAAACCTCATATAAAATTAACCTTGTGTCGCATCCTGTGGAGGTGTTGGGTAATATTTTTTTAATATTTCATATTAAAATATTCAGTAATTTTTTAATCACGTCTTCTTTCTATAATATGAAATACTCATATATATATATATATATATATATAATATATATATATATTAACTGAAATATCGATACATACATGATACATATTCCTAGACACACATACACTGTCTCCCTCAGTTTTTCACATATATTTACACTTGCTCAAATCCACATGTTGTTATATATATATATATATATATATATATATATATGCATAAGAAAACTGAAAAGAAACTGAGATTAACATCTTGGTTATGTAAACTGACATTTTTATAATAAGACACATAAATGTATTTATACGCATGCATGATTTTATTAAATATATAAAGACAAAACCCCACAAAAGCCAGCACACAGTATATCTTCCTTCCTTCTTTTATAATTTTCTATCTTCCATTTATTTTTTTCCATTCATTCTTTCTTCTTTCTTTCTTCATTCTTTTTTATTTATTTTCTTTTTCTTTCTTTACTTTCTTATTTCTTTCTTTCTTTATCCTTTTATTTCTCTTCTTTCTATCCTTCCTTTCTTCCCTATATTTCTTTCATTCTTTTTTCCTTCCTCTATTCTTCCTTCCTCCCTTTTTCTTTTAAACACTTTCTTTCTTTATACTTCCTTCCTTTCCCCATATTTCTTCATTCTTTTTTTTCTCATCCTTATTCATCTTCTTTCATTTTTTCTTTCTTTCTTCTTTTCTTTACTTCTTTATTTCTTTAATCTCCATCTTTCTCTTTCTTTCCCATCTTCCTTCCACCCTTCCTTTCCCTATTTTTCTTCATTCTTTTTTCTCATCCTTATTCATCTTCTTTCATTTTTCTTTCTTTCTTCTTTTCTTTACTTCTTTATTTCTTTAATCTCCATCTTTCTTTCTTTCTTTCCCATCTTCCTTCCACCCTTCCTTTCTCCCTATTTTTCTTCATTCTTTTTTCTCATCCTTATTCATCTTCTTTCATTTTTTCTTTCTTTCTTCTTTTCTTTACTTCTTTATTTCTTTAATCTCCATCTTTCTTTCTTTCTTTCCCATCTTCCTTCCACCTTCCTTTCTCCCTATTTTTCTTCATTCTTTTTTTCTCATCCTTATTCATCTTCTTTCATTTTTTCTTTCTTTCTTCTTTTCTTTACTTCTTTATTTCTTTAATCCCCATCTTTCTTTCTTTTCCATCTTCCTTCCACCCTTCCTTTCTCCCTATTTTTCTTCATTCTTTTTTTCTCATCCTTATTTTCTTTCATTTTTTCTTTCTTTCTTCTTTACTTCTTTTTTCCCTGTCTTTCTTTCTTTCTTTTTCCCATCTTCCTTCCATCCTTTCTTTCTCAACTATCTTTTTTCTGATCCTTCTTTTATATTTCTTTATTAATTTTTCCTTTCTGTCCTCCTATCCTGCCCTCAGCAGACCAAACTAACAATATGACTTCTGAGGCCACACCCACACAGCATATATAATACCTTTCACAAAATCTTCTTGGAGAAAAAAACAAAACAAAACCCAAAAAAACATGCACACATTAGTGAATATCTGGATATTCTATCAACTTTGATAATGCACATAATTATATATTCCAGCATTAAAATCAGGACTAAAGTGTTGTACATGTTCATTTCCATCAGCCTTGATCTTGTTTTTGGATAGGATACAATAAAATAAAAATGAGATTCCTACACTCTGGTAACACCTGCACCATTGAACTAAAATAGCCCAATGCCAACATGACAATCATAACCTGGGTTAGTGTTAGTACTGGACTTACAGATGATACCCTTTGTTAAATAAACTATGTATCAAAACTGCCTTTAAGGGGAGGTAATTGATATCAATATTGGTAGTGCATACAGTTATGCAGGATTGCCCATGATTTTTCATCCTTAGACAGGGACTTATTGACACACACACATTATATATATATATATATATTTAAAAATTGACACACACGTACACACACAGATTATATATATATATATATTTAAAATTGACACACACATACACACATTATATATATATATATTTAAAAATTGACACACACATACACACATTATATATATATATATTTAAAAATTGACACACATACACACATAATATATATATATATATATATATATATATTTAAAAATTGACACACACATACACATTATATATATATATTTAAAAATTGACACACACATACACATTATATATATATATATATATTATAAAAATTGACACACACACATACACATTATATATATATATATATATATTTAAATTGACACACACATACACATATATATATATATATATATATATATATATAAAAATTGACACACACATACACATTATATATATAATATATATATATATATATATATTGACACACACATACACATTATATATATATATATATATATATATTTAAAAATTGACACACACATACACATTATATATATATATATATATATATATATATTTAAAATTGACACACACATACACATTATATATATATATATATATATATATATATATATATATATGACACACACATACACATTATATATATTATATATATATATATATTTAAAATTGACACACACATACACATTATATATATATATATATATATATATTTATATATGACACACACATACACATATATATATATATATATAATATATAATATATACATATTTAAAAATTGACACACACATACACACATTATATATATATATATACATACATATATATATATACATATATATAATATTTAAAAATTGACACACGCACACACATTACATATATATATATATATATATATATATATATATATATATAATTTTTTTAAATTGACACACACACACATTATATATAAGTAAAGTCGTCGGGGTGGTCTAAAGTTGGTATCAGCCAGACAGCGAGGGAGTCTATTCCCTTTTCACTAGCGTTAGACCAAGGAGATTGTTTCGGCGTCTGAGGTGGAGCACCACACCTACTATCAGCTCCTCACTTTACCACACAGATCCCTGTGCTACTCATACGCTGAGTTGGCGAGTGCCGGTATCGAACCCGGACACTTGTGGTTCCTAGTCCAATGCTAAGAGATTTCATCATCTTACAATCAGTTTCATATGTCTTCTATTCTATAGAATTGTCCTGAAACAATAGACAAAGGTGAGATATTAATCCCTTTCAGTTTTTATCATAGTAGAGTGATATCATCCAGTCAGAAATATCAATGATAATATGTAAAACTTAACCAAGTTATGATATGACGATAAAGATATTGATAATGATAAACAATATAATATGATATAATATAATATGGTATTTGGCAAAATTTCCATGAAAAGGAAATATATCTTGGAGTTTCTTAAAGATCAGAAAGATGTATCTACATAAATCTGACAGTCCCATATTATGATATAAGATCAAAAAAGCCTGTTGATACCATGAGGTAATACTGAGACAAGTCGGGTGAGATGTAATGATGTCTGACCCCTGGATCCTCATCTGATGAAGGCTTTGCTGGAAGTACTACTATTTTTGTAGTAGTAGTTGTATGATACACACACACACACTATATATATATATATATATATATATATATATATAATGTAATATAGGTGCTATATTTGTAAGTAAACAGTGCTCTATATCATTGATAAAGCCTTGAGCCTTTATATTTAAGTTAAAATAGAACATTATAGAATCAAAATGGATACAATTAGCTATTATTTATTATCAATATCTACAGCATTGAAACTCTGTATTTACCCTCTGCCAAATGCATATTTATATATATATATATATATATATATATCATATATATAAATATCATTATATATCATTATATATATCATATATATCCCTCTGCCAAATGCAGATTGCAACACAAGGTCAATTTTTTTTAAAGAGGAGTTTAACAGGTTTCAGTTTTCCTTGTTCTAGTTTTACTTCTCCTAGAGCAGTTGCCATACCAAAGTTAAAGAACCCAGTCTGTCCTACTATTTACCCATAGCTGGAGAGAGAATATTTGGATATATACCTTTCCCAAGGATATTAGGGATATGTGAAATGCAAACAGCCTCGTTCAAGATTTTAACTGTCAGTTGTTTTGTTTTACAGCAATATGAATCCTTTACGGGTCATTTAATGCAGAATCAAGTCATTTTGATATCAAGTTACTTACTGTACCTGCTGTTGCTTAAGTGGTCACTGATTTGAACTCTGGTCACTGTATCCATTTCATATGGTGATAATCATTACACAACTAGCGCCTCCTAAAATTAAAACTAACTAAATATATGATAAGTAGCTGTCCAAAAATGAGTATACTGCTTATATATATTATGCAGTTTGATATTTGGTTACTGAGTCGTAATACACACATATATAGGGCTGGCATGGAGGAGCATGGTCTAATGGTTAGAGTTATGGGAAATGGACTTGTTGACCAGAGTTCAATTCCAGGACAAAGCTGTTTGCATTTCACATGGCGCTAATACCCTTGGGAAAGGTAGGAATCCAATTCTCCCTCCAGCTATGGATAAATAGCAGGGCAGACTGGGCTCTTTAAACATGGCTAGGTAACCAGTCTAGGAGAAGGAAAACTCTGAATTCAAACCTGTTAATCTCAGCTTAAGAAATTGACCTTGTGTGGAGTGGTTGTTAAATATGTATATAGGGATGGCATGTATAATCCTCAAATGACCCATTTGTTGGGGGGGGGGTGCAAGTTTGCTTGGGACCCCATGGCAGGTTTCATGTATGTTTAATGAATACTACACTATGAAAATTGACACGTAGTAGTAGAGATTCATATATCTAATATTAATAGTGCTTACAAAAATAGACATGTAGTAGAGTGGGGACCCCCCCCCATATCATAGATTGGGTTGGGACATGAGACGCAAGCATCAGCACACCCTCCACACACACATAGAACTTTATATAGAAACACAAATACATTTTTGCAGCAATTTCACAATAAAACTAGTTTGTTTTAATGTTTCTCTACTGATATATGACTTGTTGAAAACAGCTGTATAGCCACTTGCCACTAATCATCATCCGAGTGAGGCAAAAAAAGACATGCTGGGCACTGCTAGAGAAGTGGGGATGAACTCATAAATGACGTTCTCTAATAGAAACAAATATTTTTCTATTTAACCTATACATGGGACCCTAACAGGTACTACCACTCTGGGTCAGAGTGGATCAGGGAGCAATGGTGATGAAGGGGTGCTCCACATTCCCCAGACTTCCTTAACTGGAACCTCACCATCAGATAGTTTAATGTCATTCCCAGGAAATGAAGACCCTCAGTCACCACCTTCTAGCACCCATATGATAAAAAGGGTTGGGGCTTGCTATAAGAGCAATAAGGTTGTGGCAATCATAGAAGTGCTAAGGTTGGACATGACCAGCTGATTGATTGGAGTGGGCTCTCCGACTGCCTATCTAGCCTAAGTAAGGGTCCAAGTGAAGTGTTGCATGTCACGGAATGCTCATCCATCAGGAATCCGTCCTTAAGCATCATGGGTCAGTAACCATAGCCAACAGGTGGATCCATTTTGGGGGAGGGATATCCCTCTGCAGAGGTGCAGTCGGTGTATTCTAAAGCCCCAACCGACAGGGCTGACATTCATTTGTGCACATCTATACATAAGCTCATATTCATACTTATATATGTCCATGCATATCATTTTATGGGTCCAGTTTAGCTCAGTCGGTAGAGCATTAGTCAAAGAATTAAAAGTTTCCAGATTTGATAGCCGCAGATGTGTAACTTGGGTAATCTGTTCTGTGTAGGTAAAGCATCTAGCAGTTGACAGTATCTATTTACCTCGCATCCCACTTACACACCGGTATGACACAAGGTTGTTTAATGTGGGACCACAGGAGGAGGAGGAATGCCGATGGGATCTATACATTTCTTGTGTCTGCCATCCCATGAGCTTTGGTTCGTGGGTGGTCCCACATTAACAACTTTTTGTCATACCCGTGTAAGTGGGATGAGAGTTAAATACTGGGCACTGGGCAATAAACCTAGCCCTGCCCCATTAGATCAAGGGGGCAAGTGTTGCCTGGGGGTATGGCCCCCTGCGATCACGTCGTTAATTACTTTATGGGTCCAGAGGTGGAAATCACTGGACACAAGTTTCCGAAGAAGCCAGGTAAGTAGTTGATGGTAGGTGTAGCACTCCACCTCTGAAAAAAAATCTCGCTAGCAAAAAGGGGATAGACTTCCTCATTGTTTGGCTGATACTGACAATAAGCCATCCAGTAGACTTTACTTACTATATATGCGCATAATCAAAACCATACTGTGTGCATTCACATACATTTAAATACACATACAATCACAAACATGCACAACTTTACACAAGCATAAAGGCATATATACAATCATATACAGGTAGAAAAGGCACTAACACTTATGTTCAGGTAGATTGATTGATAGGTATATACTTTCTGTTTAATCACCAATACCTAAACAAAACACTCGACAGTGTTCATACCTTGACATTTATCTACGTTTATTTATACATTCATGCAAAGTACACATAGCAATGGGATAATCTTTACAGATCACTGCCATCCCTAACAATTCAATAACTCCACCACCAGAAACTTTCCTCTCATGAGCCCTCAAATGACTCATCAATCTCGCTACAGATCCACAAAGTTTGATACAAATATGACATAGGAAGGACATCCTTCCCGTTGGATTAGATGATAAAATTTGATCCTTATGCACCACCATATGTCTCTTAAGACCAGAATCCGACTTACAGACTTTGTTACAGATTGCACAAGGCACATTGTTTGTTCCTGGAGTTTACATGAATTGATTGTGCTTGTTTATCTGTGATCACTGTAATGCAGTGGTTCTCAACCAGGGTCCATATGAACCACCGGGGACCATATAACTTTTTTGGGGACCCAGGCAAGTAAAATGTATTTAACTATAAAAATACAATAGGGTTTTTAAATAACGAATGGCTATTGGGGTGGGGGGTTCACCATAGTAAAATAGGATTAAAAGGGGGTCAATAGGTAAAAAAAGGTTGAGAACCATTGCTGTAATGTAATGTATACATGTATTGCTTTTTTGGGGGGAAATTTAACATTTCGTAGAATAAATTAAGTACACATACTTAGGTACGAAAGGTAAAATGGATATGAATCTACAAACTTTCTACACATACTTAGGGTCCCATCTATGGGTTAAATAGAAAAACATGAGTTGATAAACAAAATTGTATTATCCATTAAGAATTGATTTATTTCAAAACTTTATCCGCATTAAATAACCCACTGAAGTTGATATGCCGTAAAACAAAACAAACCAAACCAAACATACAGGTGCATAGTCCTTCTTCCTTATAGTGTAATGGTTATCATCAGAGAAAATAAACTTGCTGACCCAAGGTCAAATCTTGGATCGGGCTGCTTGCATTTTGAAAACTGCTTATACCTTTGAGAAAGGCATGAATCCATACCTTTTAACAGCTATGGATAAATAGTAGTGCAGACTTGGCTTTTTAGCATTAGTATATCAACCAGTCTAAAAAGGAAAACTTCATACCAAATTCATACCAGATATACTTCACTTGAAAATTGACCTTGTGTCACATCCTGCTTGTGACAGGGATCTAGGTTAAATACATACATTTTTCCTTTCTCCCTCTATTAAAGGCATAGATATATTTAAATAAAATATATGCAATTCAGCAAGCTTTTAATTGTGTCCATACCTTATATGATTATATCTATAAATGGATATTATTATAGATATCATAGATAAATAGATCATATATATATATATATTTATAGAGGGTGTAAAAAATAATGCCATTTTCTTTATTTTATGTGAAGTTTTTTATAAACTAAGGCCTACATTGAGACCCTAACAAGGCTCAGAGCAAGAATCCGATGAACAAGAGACAATTTGCTAATCGACAATGTTCTCCTTCTGCATGACAATACTCAACTACACTCAAGCATCAGGACAAGGGAGAAAATTGCCTCACTCAGGTGAACAACTTTACCGCATCCTCTATACTCACCAGATTTAGTACCTTCAGACTATCATCTCTTCGGAACCATGAAAGAGGGTTTGAGAGGTAAACATTATTTCAGTGATGAGGAAGTGAAATCTGTAGTGAGGAAGTGGCTCAAAGAACAGTGAACGGAATTTTATGGGGTAGGGATACATTCTCTCATTTAAAGGTAGAACATTGCTATTGAGAGAAACAGTGACTATGTGGAGAGGTAGGGATGTGATCCACAGAGGACCAGCTTTATTTTTATGTATATGTTCCTGTGTTGATAATTATACTGGTCCTAAACAAAATGGCATTACTTTTTGAAACACCCTCATATATATATATATATATATATATATATATATGCATGATTGTGTTCATGCCTTATATGAATAAATACATATTATTATTATTATTAATATTTTATATATATATATATATATATATATATATATATATATATATATATATAGTGCTTAATAATAATATAAGCACTTAATTGTGTTCATGTCTTGACATTTATTTACATTTATTCATATGTTCACACTAAGTACACGTATATAAACATACAATTGTATGCACACTTGCATACAGTCTCCCTTACTCTTTCCATTAAAAGGCATATACACACACAAACACACACACACACATATATATATATATATGTATATGCTTTTCAACAAGCAAGCAAGCAAGCACTTAATTGTGTCCATGCCTTGACAATTACTTACATTTATTCATACACATTCTTGGGCACATACATAAATACATAGACATACATGTGTATGCATACTTTGCATAGAGTCTTCCTTCCTCCTTCCATTAAAGGCCGGACACGTTGTTTAATAATCTCCTGCTTGGTGTTGATGTGTCATTTAACCAACTAACGTAATCAACTAATGTAACTGGCAGCACATGAGACAATGCAGACTGGAAAAGAAAATGAAATAAATGGTTCCACTCACCTGATACATGCCATCTACCGTTTTCTGTCCATTACCCGGATCGCCTCCCTGTTGTAGCTCTCTTTTTGATCTCCTTGTTAGACTTCTGGTCAGCTCAGGGTCAGTTGACTGAGCCACATCATCAGGCCAATACCTCGGCTGTTGGGATGGACACATATAGTTCCCATGCTCTGTGACACATTTGCAAGGTGGGTTCAGTTCGTCTCGGTGAGATGCATTTCTTCGGCCATTACAACGAATAATGCATATTGACATGGCAGCCGTAATTGGAACGGACACCGCCACGGCTATTAGCACGATAACAATAAATAATTGCTGGTGTACCTTCTCATCAGACTGCGAGTGGATGGTGTTCGAAACATCCGAAGTCCGGTTTGTCACAGTCAGCATCAGAGAGAGGGTCGTCGTTGCGGAGAGAGCTGGAGTGCCACTATCCTTGACAACAAACCCAAGCTCGTAGGAACCAGCATCTTCGGGGGTCACAACGCGGGTGAACGTCAAGAGTCCCGTGTAATGGTTGATTGTAAATAGTTGCTTGTCGTTGCCTGAAGTTATTTCATATTTAAGGAAGGCGTTTTCTCTGCTGTCACTGTCAGAGGCACGCAGTACGGTGATGTTGTTGGTGTAACGTGGATAATAGATGACATCAAAAGTAAAGGGACTAATACTGGGGAACGTAAAATGTGGTGCATTATCATTTTCATCTCGGACTTCAACAATGATGTTGGCTGTGTTGTTTAAGGATGGAACGCCAAAGTCCTTGACAAAGACTTTAAATTTATACACATCTTGAAACTCATGGTCCAACGAGATAAGTGTGGATATTAAACCATCATTTGTTATTCGAAACGGCAAGAAATGCTTACTATTGGTTAGCAGTGAGTAAGTGAGTTTACCACCGGTCCCAAGATCAGGATCCGTAGCGTTAACTGAACCCACAGGAAACTGCGATTCCCGGTTCTCGTAAATCCAGAATTTGAACGTGTCCTTGATGAATTGTGGTCGGACATCGTTTACATCTATTACATTTATCGAGAACGTTTTCTCATTGCGCAGGGGTGGAGATCCATTGTCCTGACAGTTGATGGTGATCTTGTAATGGTCCTCTGTTTCTCGATCCATCGGATTGATGACCGTGATTTTGTACTCTTTCGGACCCAGACTCTGCAGC
>CM042151.1:54437889-54480389 GCA_023376005.1 Doryteuthis pealeii | reverse complement strand
AAAAATACATCTTTTCCTCTCAGCAGGAATATCAGTATGTCATCGTTGACCTACCGCTGAGAATATGCAGATCAAAGATGTAATTAACAAATAAGAAGAGTGCTTTTAAAGTGTAGGAGGATAACAAACGTTTCATTCCTTTGTGAGGCATCTAAATGTCCCTCATTAAATATTTCCGCATGATCAGAGCTCTTTATGTCCAACGTCCCAGTCCTCATTGCCAATGAACGATAGCATTTGCAAAGGGCAGTCACCTTTTAGCCTGTCCCTGTGCGGCAGTTAAGCCGATGCAGCCCTCCAGGCTAATTAGTCGTTGGTTTTCTGAGTGACTGAATTGACCAAGGCTTGATGTAATGGAATACTTATAGAATGGTCGTGTGTTACTCTTCTCTTGTGTATACCACTGCCAAAATGTACTGAGCCGAGCCAAGTCAGTTGAGCCTGGCATCATTATACTGTACTTGATGTTTCACACAACTGCCCTCTGTAGATAAACCACAATGGTTGTTATGCCATTAAAAAAACAAGGCTATCAAATGACAAAGTAAGTAAACTGGAGAGCCTAATGTAGGTCCCAGTGAGGGAGTCTATCCCCTTTTTAATAGCGCTAGACCAAGGAGATTGTTTTTGCTTCTAAGATGGAGCACCACACCTACCATCAGCTCCTCACTTTACCACACAGATCCCTGTGCTACTCATATGCTGAGTTGGCGAGGACTGGTATCGAACCAGGAACCTTGCGATTCCTAGGCAAGTGCTCTACCAACTGAGCTACAGTGCTTTTCCTGAATCACCAACTGATTCTTTTTATTATTTTTTTAATTATTTTTCTTTAATTCTGCCTTAATGTACAACAATTAATTTTCACTGGTCCAGGAAGTTAGTTTGATCCTGGGGGCAGTACTCATGTAGCATATCTTGGGCACAAATAGCCTGCCAGACCCAATCTATCTCCAGGTCTACAAATGGTTTAAATTAAGAATTTTCATTCTCTTAGACTGGTTGCCATAAAAAAGTAAAGTTGTCAGGGTGGCCTACAGTCGGTATCAGCCAGACAGAGAGGGTGTCTATCCCCTTTTCACTAGGACTAGACGGAGATTGTTTTTGAAATCTGAGGTGGAACAACTCCACCAACCATCAGCTCCTCACTTTACCACACAGATCCCTATGCTATTCATACACCAAGTTGGCGAAGGCCGGTATCAATCCCGGAACCTTGTGGTTCATAGTCTGATGCTCTACCGACTGAGTTAAACCATCCCCTAAAGAGCCTAGTATGCCTTACTATTTACACATAGCTGTAGGAAGAAATAGTTGAATTCATATTTTTCCTAACGGTATTAGCACAATGTGCAATACAAATAGCATTTCTCAGGATTTGAACTCTGATAGCTAAGCCCACTTCCTATGATAATAACCGTTACACCACTGGTGCCACCAAAACCATTATAGAGAAATGTAATACTTGACAGTTACATTCACTATCCAGTAAATTTTAATCATTTGATTCATTTTTTAAAAATGTTTCACCCTAAGCAGGGTAATTTTGCTGTCCTTTTTATATTAGTATTCTTCATGCACATCTTTATTTTTTATTTTGTTATTGATAATAAATTACTAGCTGGACCTGTGAATATACCACCTTTACAACATTTGATATGTTTATTTAATATGTAAAAAGTAAAATAATCTTGATTCAACTCTTACTTACTCTTTTTTTCTTTCCTTCTTTTCATCTTTTCATTATGTTTGATTGAACTAGACTAGTGTTATTATCCCCTCTTGATCTTTCCCCATCTCTATTTATTTATTTATTATATTTTTTTCTGTGTAGCTTGGGTATTCTGATCTGTGTACTAAAGCATCTAGGCAACAATCTCCCTGGTCTAGCACTAGCAAAAAGAGGATAGACTCCCTTACTCTTTAGCTGATACACACAATACACCACTCACTCTGAACATGGTAATTTTGCTGTCTTTTATATATTGTTAATATTTATGCTTTTCTTTTTTTTCTTTTTTTTTTTATTAAGAGCCAGTTTAGCTCAGTCAGTAGAGGATTCACGTAGGAATCACAAGGTTCTAGGTTTGATACCAGTGCAGGAGTAGCACAGCTTGGTTAATCTGATCTGTGAAGTAAAGCACCTAGACAAAACAATCTCTCTGGTCTAGCACTTGCAAAAAGAGGATAGACTCCCTTGCTGTTTAGCTGATACTAACAATAGGCCACTCTACTGACTTTACTTTTTACTTTACTTGCAAACTAATGAAAATATTATTCTTTCTACATTGTGGACGGATATACTCACTATGGTAACTATGCTTTGTGTCCTTCAGATGCCTTTTATCTTCTGGAATTTCTGGAAGGTTATCAAGTACGGTAGATGTGGCGCAGCAAAAAATCTCACTGTATAGCTAAAAGAGGATAGACTCCTTCACTGTTTGACTGATACTGACAATAGGCCACACCACAGAGTTTATTACTTTTACTATAATTATTAATATTAAGGGCCAGTTTAGTTCTGTCAGTAAAGCATCCAGCTCAGAACCATAATGTTCTGGGTTCAATACCAGCCCTCGCCAACTCAGTGTATGAGTAGCACATCTTTGATCTGTGCAGTAAAAGTGGGGAGTTGATGGTCCACTTCAGATGCAGAAATAATCTCCCTGGTCTAGCCCTAGCGAAAAGGGGATAGACTCCCTCACTGTCCGGCTGTTACTGACAATAGGCCACTTTGTCTACTTTACTACTTTTTATTGATATCAATAATATCATTAATCTTATTTAGTTATGTATAAACCCTGGTTAAATTCTGCAGCTAAACTAAAAAGGTTTTGTATGTAATTTCCCTTAACCCATTTCCACTTATGGTCTCATAGACCGCAGCAACAAATGGTCAGTATAAAATGGAATTAATAAAACCCACTAAACAACTCCAAGACTGGATATGGTAGTTGTAGTTATATTGATATAACAAAAACAACTATATAAAAATAAGGCACACCTAACAGGTCAATTTAGCGACAATTACACTACTATGTATAGGGCCAGCTTAGCTCAGTTGGTATAGCATTCGGCTAGGAATCACAAGGTTCCTGGTTCGATAGCGACCCTTGCCAACTCAGCGTATGAGTAGCACAGGGATCTGTGCAGTAAAGTGAGGAGCTGATGGTAGGTGTGGTGCTCCACTTCAGACGCTAAGATAATCTCCTTGGTCTAGCGCTAGTGAAAAGGGGATAGACTCCCTTGCTGTCTGGCTGATACCGACATTAGGCCACCCCGACGACTTTACTTTACTTACACTACTATGTAACTTGACTACAAATGACCTCACACATTCATATCTTTATATGTGTTCTGTTGGGGAGTCCAGCTATCTTGTAGAGGAAATCTCTTCCCTTACAATACCTCCCCTTTTGAGATTTCTTTTCCTTTAGAAACCATAACTCTTTCTTTTGGGATCAATATTCAATGTTTCAGTTGGATTTATTTTCCTTTTATGGTAAGAGTTTACTGAGAGCATTCTCCATGTTAATAGTTGTCAGTGAGGCCTACAAACACAGACAAGAATACACCCACCCACCACTAAATGAGTGTCTTGGGTATGGCACTAAATTGCATCCAATAATGAGGCTCCTGTTCTGCAGCTCTGGGGAGTGGAGTCACCCCCTTCATAGCCATAACCCCTAGTTCTACTCTAACCCAACCTATTAGGGTCTCATCTGTTTTATATAATGTTTTAGATATTGGTTAGTTGGTTGGTGGTATTGTTTTATAGCATATCAACCATTTTCAAGTCCTTTAATGCTGAGTCAAATCATTTTTGATAAACAAAGAACTTCAGTTGCTTGCAGTACCTGATGTTGCTTAAGTGGTCACCCTATTATGTATTAGAACAGGCTCATTACTGCTTAACTTTGGTAATCTAGCAGAAATGTTTCAGATTGACTTGACCATAATATGTTTTAAATGTGAACTTTATTAATACATTAGCTTTTAAAACATACATATTTCAAATAAGTACAAAGTGTCTACCTGTTTAAAATGATTGTGAAGATACATTTTTATAGTTTATATAATTGATGTCCATAATTGTTAGACTATCATAATGCATAGCAGTGATGCTGATAGTTTTTTGATTTAGTTTATATAATTGATGTCCATAATTGTTAGACTATCCTCAGCATAGCAGTGATGCTGATAGCTTTTTGATTTAGTGCATCCACGGATTTGATTTGAAAGAGTCCCTGGGAAATTTGATGGGTCCCAACTAAAGTTTCATAATAAATTTCAGAGTTTTTATCTATGAACAACTAAACCCTCTAACTGCTACCTTGTACCCCATACTGTGTATCTATCAGCATCTCTAGCATGGAATAACCAAACAAGGGTTGATATATATAATTTTGATTTTTCAGACTGTAGTCCTCATCTTTATTGTGGTATGTAAAAATAACATTTCAGACGCTGTATCCTCTGGCCTTCTTCAGGTGTTCCCTGTCTATCCGAACATAGCAATGACATACCACAATAAAGAGGAGGATAACATTAAAAAAAAATCAAAATAATACACATCAGGCCTCATCTAAAAAAATTCAGACAAAAAGGGTTGATCTACTACAAAACCAACTGACTTCATTACTGAAAATTAAAAAGGAATAAATGACTCATGAATACATTAGTTTTTATTCTAACAGCATCCCATCATGATACTGATGCTTCTATTTAGGAATAAGGGTAATTAGCATTTTAAAGTCCTCTCCATTATATCAAGAATTTAGATAATTAAAAAGATGACATTTCACATAAATGCAGACCCCACAAAATTAACATTCATTTAAAAAAAAGTGTCCCATACTTTGAAATACATTTAAGCAAAGATTCTTCCTTTTCCTCCCCATAACTGTTGTTGCATTAAGTCTATTAAATTTATACACAACTATTAAAACTATTATGGGTTAGATGCAGTATAATATAAATTCCTAACCTATTTATATGCAAGTGGAACAATCATTATGGGCCAGATACAGTATTATATATATATATATATATATATATATATATATATATGAGGAAAAATGAGTTAAGAAAAGAAAAGTAAATGGATAAAATGAATTTAATCGATATCACATTAATCGATATCACTTACACATGTGTTTCGGTCAGTTTATGTGTGTGAAAATATTTCGCACACATACAAGAATCGACCTTCATCAGAGTAAAAAAAATGTTCACTCTGATGAAGGTCGATTCTTGTATGTGTGTGAAATATTTTCACACACATAAACTGACCGAAACATATGTGTAAGTGATATTGATTAATGTGATATCGATTAAATTCATTTTATCCATTTACTTTTCTTTTCTTTACTCATTTTTCCTCATATTGTCGGATTCAATTCCATTTTTACATATATATATATATATATATATATAATTTAATATACCAAGCGTGTTGGTAGATCCTTGCGGAGAGAAAAAACCCAGCAGAAAGTTTGATTGTAAAAATATACTACCAAAAATCAACCAGGAAGAAAAAAATTTTTGAAAAAAAGAAAGGACCAAGATATTCGTACCAACAAAAATAATCTATTGGTACAGTATTTGGCCAAAAGAAAAAACAATTTATATGCATATATATGTATATAATATATATATATATATTCATATAACCACTAGGAGAAAGCTAATATGTAAAAAGTGTTCGATACCTAAGTAGAGCCAATAATAAAGAACTCATTAGATTATTTATATATATATATATATATTGGCCTGAAGATTGCATAGGTGAGAAACTGTCAGTAACCAGACACTGTTGACTCCATGTACATGATACCTTACCTTAAATATAAAGGCTCAAGGTTCTATCAATAATATAGAGCACTGTTTACTTACAAATATAGCACCTATATTATATATATATATATATATATATATATATATATATATATATATATATCATACAACTACTACTACAAAAATAGCAGTACTTCCAGCAAAGCCTTCATCAGATGAGGATCCAGGGGTCAGACATCATTACATCTCACCCAACTTGTCTCAGTATTACCTCATGGTCAGGCTTTTTTGATCTTATATCATAATATGAGACTGTCAGATTTATGTAGATACATCTTTCTGATCTTTAAGAAACTCCAAGATATATTTCCTTTTCATGGAAATTTTGCCAAATACCATATTATATTATATCATATTATATTGTTTATCATTATCAATATCTTTATCATGATATCATAACTTGGTTAAGTTTTCATGATATCATTGATATTTCTGACTGGATGATACCACTCTACTATGATAAATCTATATGCAAATGTAACAATTATTATGGGACAAAAGTAGGAGTATTTTACCTCCCCCTCTTAATGTGGAGTAATTTTCTTATTATGTAACCATTGTAATTAAAAACTCCTGTCTGTATCCCATAATAGCTGTCACATTTAGCGCATGGAATTTATATGCAAATGTAAAAACTATTAAAGGATAAAAGTAGTAGTATTGATTTTGCATTCCCTTCATAATGAATTGTTGTAATTAAAACTATCTGTAACCCATAACATTTAGTGTATGAAATTTGCCATATATATATATATATATATATATATATATATATATATATATATAAATCCAAAAGTCCAGAGAAGAAATCTTCCTTATGACAAGAGTTTTTTTTAAAAACCTGTCACAGTTTGAGAGCTCAATGTGTGCTCTTAATGTTAGAGTCACAGAGGAAATTTATAAGTAAAGAAATAACAAAAGACTTGAGTTGGGAGAGTTAGACACTTTGTCTAAGCTCCCTGAAATAGACTATAATTCAAAATCTCTAAGTCTTTTGTTATTTCTTTGCTTATATATATATATATATATATATATGTAATAGAATGAAAAATTGAAAAAACACAAGTACATAAAACGAGTGATGTTTATTTCGCCTACGCTGCAGTGTTTTTGATCTGTTTCAATAGATCTTCATCAGGGCTTTTGTTAATTTGAGGAAAAATAAATTTACCACAGAAAATATGAAGACTGTGAGAGTCTTCTGCTTTGTCGGTCACTCTATTTAAAAATTGTTGTTTCTTATTCTCAATTTTCTTATTCTCTGTGATAAATTTATTTTTCCTCAAATTAACAAAAGCCCTGATGAAGATCTATTGAAACAGATCGAAACACTGCAGCATAAGCGAAATAAACATCAATCATTTTATGAACTTGCATTTTTTCAATTTTTCATTATATATATATATATATATATATATATATATATATATATATATATATATAGAGAGAGAGAGAGAGAGAGAGAGAGAGAGATCAAAAAGATAGGTAAATTGCAGATGATTCTATTTGGGATCGTCTTTACCCTCCATATATCTACAATACCCATGCACACCTTTAGATTTATACAGGATTTCTTTAAGTTCCTAATTATGTATGATAATAAATTGTTTTATATACAGAGCAATATTTCCACTTCCAATAAGTGTTTTTCTTTTTCATCCCTCACCATTTCAAGCTAACTTTAAATACATTTCAACAGTGTCTTAGAAATGATTACACTGGATAGGTTACAAGGTAGGTGTTAGACGACTTTCTCCAAATCATAAATAAAAACCTTACAATTTATTAAGTATATTTAGTTGGGACCCATAGATTTTCCCAGGGACTCATTTAAAGCAAATATGTGCATCCTAGGATGCACTAAAATAACAAGCTATCAGTATCACTACACAAGTATATACTATTCTAGCCAGAGGTGGTAGTACTTAAGGAAGAAAGATCTAATGAGTCTTATGTTATTTGAAAACTATTACATCTGGGCTAAAATTCCAAATCAGTCGAAAATTAGGGTGACCCAGAAAAAACAGAACCCAAATCATTTATTCATTTTCCCATTAAACTAACCCTAAACCCAACCCCTAATCCTAAACTCCCTAGTTAAAATTAACAGTTTTATTACAAAATTTGTGGGTTCTGTTTTTTCTGGGGCCCCTAATTTTCCAACCGATTTGCAAGTATAGCCTACATCTGTCCCATAATGGTTAAAATATTTAGTGTGAACTTTATATGCAACTGTAATAACAATTATGAGAGATATCTAAATTGATATAGTTTTGTTAGTTATCTAGCTACCTTTTGTAAATAAATACATTTATCTTTTATAATTTTGATTTTTTGGACTGGTTTTTCCTCATCTTTATTGTGGTATGTAAAAACACAACATTTTTGCTACTGTACCATCCAGGCTTCCCCAGGTGTTTCCTGTCTATCCGAAACATAGCAAGGACCCAACCTGGGAAATCATTTTGAATTGTTTGACTGTTGATCAAACAAGGCGTCAAAGATCTTTGGAAAATCTCATTCAAATAATAACACCATTGTTTTGCGCGACTATCAATCCAAGATGTGTCATGAGAAGCGTCACAGTCATTTAAAAAAAAAATTGTTCATTGGCATTTAATGCACAATTCAAAGCATAGGACCATATGAACTTTAGGCACTCCTTTTGCGATCTCGTTTCATAAGGACATTTTTTCATTTACATCGTTAAAATCCAGTTGTTTGTTAGGGGTTAGGGTTAGGGGCTAGGGTTAGGGTTTAGTTTTATAATTTAAAAAAAAACTAAAAATCATCTGTTAACAAACAACCGGATTTTGATGGTATAAATGAAAAAATGTCCTTATGAAACGAGATTGCAAAAGGGGTGCCTAAAGGTCATAAAATCCATCAGTTATTTTCCAAAATTTTTCAATTTTTAAAGTAATTTACTTTGTAAATAATTTGATTTAGCCTTTTCAATGATTGTGTTCCCATATTGTGTTCATCTCTATACGTGGTCAAAATCAAAATTATGCACATCAAATCTCATCTCAAAAATTAAGACAAATAACATTCATCTTTATTTTGAGAAAAATCTGGTTAACTTTTTAGGTGGGTGGTTGGATTTGAGGTCTGAGAATATAAGCGATTTCAAAGAAACATTTCTATTTCAGTGATACTGATAATATCAATTATAGTCATTGTTAAAATTTATTCTTTTAAGATCTAGCATCAGTCATAGACTCGGTACAATAGCGATATAATATCTTGGAGACTCATGTGAGTTATTATTTGCATATTTATACTGTGTTACAAGTTTTAGGGCTTCTGCCAACTGATTAGAATTTCAATATTCTAGGAAATGGTAATTCAGGAACTTCAGTAGAGATTCATATCAGTAACATCTTTTAAACTTTAAACTTGATGGATATATATCTAAATTTCTGTAAGCAGCCTGGCTTTACTTTTACCTCCATCTTTTCCTTCTAGATTTTAGTTCTCTTTTATTTTATTTTTCTCTTCTTTGTCAGTTGGAAAAATATTCAAGAAGAAGAGAAGAAGAGGGAAAACAGAGAAGACAAAGATGAAGAAGCAAAATTATTAATGTCTCAAATTTGTATATTAAATTAAGTTTTCAATAACTTATCTCTGAGAATAATAAATCAGAAATGTTTAAGAAGCAATAAATAACTCTTGACAGCTTTTGGTATCTTAGCCCAGGAGATAATTGGCATTATGTGCTGTAAATATTCATTAGGAGTTTGAAAGGAGAGAAAAACAAAAACAAAAAACAACACTCTTGACAAGACAACAAAAAACAACAAAGAAAAGACAAAATATATATGGACAGTGTTTCACTATTACAACTCAGAAAATTCAAATATATATATATATATATATATATATATATATATATGCATATGTATTTGTTCCTTGTACACAAAACAGTTGCATATATATATATATATATATATATATATATATATATATATGTATATATATATATATATGCGTGTGTGTTTCTTGAACACAAACACGTGTGTGTGTGTGTGTGTGTGTGTGTGTGGACTCATACTTATAGATATATGCACATAATTAACCGTATATTTTTTGAATTCACATATATCTTCAAGTAAGCACATGCATATACATGTATACTGTTACACATAATTAGACATTGCTTTTCATATACACCCAAACAAAACTATACATGTTTGTTCATCTAAGTACAGATATGTATACAATATATATTTGTGTGTGTGCATATTTTTATGTGCATGAATGTCTGTCTGTACAATTTTGCATATATATATATATATATATATATATATATATATATATCACATACATATACTCATACACACAAACTATATTACTCTTTTAATAACCAACAAATATATGGCTATTAAATATTATATATATATGTATGAATGTAATAGCCATATATTTCTGTTTTTATTAACAGACAAATGAAGTATATATATATATATATGACTGAGTACAAAAATTAATCTTAACATCTGTATATATTCATTTATCAAGAGTGAAGTACACATAAGCACACAAATTTAAAACACACACACTTATCTATACCTCAATACCCTTAAATACAAAAACATGTAAACATTTGCTTTTATTTAGACATTCATATTCATATGTCTGAATAGAAATTATCCAAGTTCATGACATAAACATTAACTAATTAACTGACATAAACGTTATATATATATATATATATATATATATATATATATATATCTGCATACTTAGCTGTTTATTAGATGCAATATTGCATACACACACATGTTTAGCTTTAAACATCAATTCAAACAAATAAATCCTACAAAACCATTTATACTTACTCCCTTATAAATCTATACAAGTATTAATTCTGACTTATGTAAGAATTTATTTTGTATATACACATTTATGTATCCAAATATCTTTTCATATATTATTATTAGAATTGTACATACCTGCTCATATACAATATATATATATATATTTGTAAATATCTAAAATCTCCTTATTTATTCAAATTCTAAATTCATATATATATGTATATGTATATATATATATATTGAAAGAGAGAAAAAGTGATAGTGATAGATATTGATGAGCACACAAGATATAATTCATTGATTTAAAAGATAATTGTAATGTTTTATACTATTATATGCACACACGTATATATATATAATATATATATATATATATATATATATATATGCAAATCAATGTGTGTGAGAATACAATAATGGTTATTCAAAATGTGCCTTGGATGCTTACTAATAGATACATGTAAACAATATACAACCCTATGAAAATTAGCCTAAAATTCTGTGCATATTTATATATGCAAATATGTGCACACAAATGCACATTATATATATATATATATAAACAACTCTACCATAAATATATACATGTATATATATGCATTTGTGGTGCATGTGCATATTATCCATTTTATATTTATTTGCTTTTTGTATATATTTGTATAAGAGAGAAAAGTAATTACTTCCAGCTTATATATATGATTATACCTGAGAATGTACTTGAATATATACAATTAACATATGTGCAAGTATAAACAAATATCTACATAGTGAAATACGTATATAAACATTAATAAAAAACATGTAATATAAAATACATAACCTATGAACATTGATACAAAATGACCCTAAAAACATTTGTAAATATATACAAGTGAACATGGATGTTTGTAAATGTATATCTGTATATAAGAAAGCAAAAAGTAATAACTTTAACAGTGAGTATGCACAAGTGTGTGTGCGTGTGTGTATATATATATATATATAATAATAATATATATATATATACATACATATACACTTTAACAGTGAGTATGTGCAAGTGTGTGTGCGTGTGTAAATATATATATATATATATATATATATATACATATACACACACACACATGTATATATATATATATTTGTGTGTCTGTGTTTGTGAGTGTTATAATAATTATATCGGTCATAAACTTTTTTTAAAATTTAGATAAGTAAAAAAAAAAAAATTTATACATTCAAGAAATGCCACAGAAATAATTTTAATTTAAACGTTTTAAAATTTCTTGAAGTAAATAAAAATTACCTTAAAAGAAAGTATTGAGAAAGTTACATATACTTGTGATTTATTGAATAGTACAGTTACAGGTTTGTTTTTATCTATCTGATGCCATTTAGAAAAATAATCGAACACAAAGCAACAACAAAAAGTTGTAACAGAGCAAGGAATAACACTTATAAACAGCAAAAATAATACATATACATTTGACAACAAAAGAAAAGAAACAAAAGTCATTCTTGTTTGTCTTATTTAAAATTTAAAAAAAAAAAAAAAAAAAAATCTTAAATTAAAAAAATTAAAATTGCTGGAATGAAAATATAAATATCTAAATAATTTCATATTTTGAAATCTGAAAGTGTTTTTCCAAAATTTGCTGCGAAAGATTTCGAGTCAACTGGTGTTAAAAATATCAGTTACTTTTAAAGTAATATTTTCTTTCATAATTTGAAGTGTTCCCTATAATTATCTAATCATTGGAAATTTTAAATGATTCATAAAGTCATTTACACAAACCAGTGTTTAAAACTGATAACAGAAACTACTTTAGTACTATTTAGTTAACACTAGTAGGTCTTGAAAGTAAAAAAAAAAAACTTTTTTTTTTGTTTTCAACTAACCAATATCTACATATTTATATTAAAACATAAACAAAATCATAAAAAGATTTACTGTAATTTAAAAAAAAACAATATCTATTATCAATTCTCAAAAATATAAAACTTGAGACTCGAAAATAAAAATTGAAAACTAGTTATAAGTTTTGTTTTTAAAGAATAAATAACAGTTTTCACAAAGTAGCTACATGTGTCTACAGGAAACTTTTGGAATAACAAAATGGTAACATTCTATGAAAAAGCTATGATTTCTTTGAGGAAATATAAAATTAGTGTTAGTAACTTAAAACTATTACAGAAAAGAAAGAAAAGAAATTGTTAGAAATTATTATTGTGTAAAAAGTAACTGTTCAAGCATGCAAAATTACAGAGTTTGTAAAAAACTGATTACATACATCTTATATCAATTGCTTCCATGGGTGGGTGAATATAAAAGCTGTAAATTACTAGTGATAAATTACTTGATTGTCTCTATTTCAGTCATCTCATTATGGCCATGAGTCAGGTTAGGATCATGTCAGAGGGCATGTTAAGTATATAGAATGTCACTTACAAATCGGATAACCTCTAAGGTTAGATTTTATTTGTTTCCTAAGACCCGCATGCACGCGCCTCTGAAAACTAATATGACTTTTACATACACCCATATCTTTGCCCATATCAACAGCAGAACACTAACAGTGCGAGAGAGCAAACAACAAAAAAGAAAACGGAAAACTCAATACAAACTAACCTTTGTCGGTAAATCCTCTGGAGTCCGTGTTGAGATGTGCTCTGGTGTAGAATCCTGCTGTAACTGCTGCTATTGAGTGACAAGATCATTAGATATGTGTGTGTGTGTGTTCCATATGTGTGAGCATTGTGTATGTGCATGTGTGCGTATCGCGTATGATTGCTAGAGGAAATCTGCTGTCCTATCAAGTGTGTTGTGTGTGTAATGGCTGCTTGAGCCAATCACTGGCTGATGTTCTTCCCGTTGAATGGAGACAGTCATTGGAACAGATTAGCCTTAGAGGTTTTTTGTTTTTTTTTTTTTTTGTTTTTTCATTTCTTTCTTAATTTCTTTTCTGTGTTTTTACTTTCTCATTTCTTTTTTTTTCTTTTTTTTATTATTGTTGTTGACTTATGAATACATTCACTTCACTTACATATCATTCATTCTCTCATTTCATCTTTATCTTTTTCCTACTTTCTGACTTTAACACTTCTTTTTCTTTTCTGCTTCTTTGAAATAAACAAAGTTACTTACTCAGACACACACATATATATACAAATCAAAATTCGCATTTATATATATATATATATATATATATATATATACACACACACACAAACATATTTTCAAAAACATATGCAGCTATTATATGATATACCTGTCTATATATATATATATATATATATATATATATATATATATATATATATGTATAAGCTTTGAGCTTATATAATATATATATATATATATATATATATATATGTCTGTGTGTGCACATTTGTGATCACTTATATATCGTTCTCTTTCACATTTTTTCTTTTTTCTTTACTTTTTTTACTTCTTTGAAGTATATAAACAGAGTTACTTTCTCAACCATACAAACTTATACAGAGATTAACATGAACCCAATATATACATATATTCACATGGATATATACAGCTATTAAATATATATATATATATATATATATATATATATATATATATATATATATAATATACCTGACTAGTTATATGAATATGTGTGTGCGTGTGTGTGTGTGTGTGACCAGGGCCAGTGCTTACTACACTCAAACACCCCAACTTGGAGCCCCTGGAAAGAAAGGTTTCATATGTTTTCTATGAAAACTACTTTATGAAAATTGACTTGTAATAGAGTAGGACCCTCCATATCACAAATTCAAGGGACAGCAGCCCATATCTTAAAATTGCACGCGCAAATGAGTGTGTAGGTATACATACATATACAAACATACATTTTTGATACATGGGTGGGTGAATACAATTTTACCTGAAGATCGGAGATGTGAAACACAGAGTTGTGTGTGCTTTTACTTTGTTTTTATTTTAATTCAAAGTTGAAATATCATGATATTGCTCTGCATAGAACGCTATATTATGCTGATTTAGACTATTTTTAGTAGTAAATTTTAATTCTGATTACATATATGTGTGTGAGTGTGTGTGAATATATATCATTCATTCTCTCAATTCATCTTACAGATTTCTCCACTTAAACAATTACACTTATATAAATTGACTTGTATATTAACACAAATATATGCAGGTAGAACATATATATATATATATATATATATATATATATATATATTCACATACATATACATACGTATATACATATATATATATTCACACACACACACACATGTATATCTCACCACACACACACGTATATCTATATATATATTCACACACATACATGTATCTCAATATATATATATATTCACATACACACACACATATATATATATATTCACATACACACACACATATATATATATATTCACATATACAGACATACACGTATATCTATATATATATTCACATACATACCCGTATATATATATATATATATATATATATTCACATACACACACGTATATATACATATATATTCACATACACACACGTATATATACATATATATTCACATACACGTATATATATATATACACATACACGTATATATATATATATATATTCACATACACACATGTATATATATATTCACATACACACATGTATATATATATACACATACACGTATATACACACATACACGTATATATATATATATATTCACATACACACATGTATATATATATATCACATACACACATGTATATATATATACACATACACGTATATATATATATATTCACATACACACATGTATATATATATACACATACACGTATATATATATATATTCACATACACGTATATATATATATATTCACATACACGTATATATATATTCCCATACACACATATATATATATATATATATATATATCACATACACACACATACACGTATATATATATATATTCATATATATTCATATTCACATACACACACGTATATATATATATTCATATTCACATACACACACGTATATATATATTCATATTCACATATACACACACACACGTATATATATATTCATATTTACATACACACACACACACACACGTATATACATATTCATATTCACATACACACACACATACATACACATACACATACACATGTATATAGATATTCACATACACATATATTCACATACACATTATATAGATATTCACATACACATATATATTCACATACACACACACACATATATATTCACATACACACACACATATATATATATTCACATACACACACACACATATATATATTCACATACACACACACACACACACACACACACACACACACACAGACATATATATTCACACACACACACACACAGACATATATATCACACACACACATTCATTTCACATACACACACACACACACACAACACACTACAACATATTCACACACACACATTCATATTCACACACACACATTCATTTTCACATACACACACACACTCACATACACATATATATTCACATACACACACACATTCACATACACACACACACACACATATATATTCACATACACACACACATTCACATACACACACACATATATCACATACACACACACACATAATACACACACACATATTCACATAACACACATGTATATATGTATATTCACATACACACACACACGTATATATGTATATTCACATACACACACACACATTCACATATTCACATACACACACACATTTTCATACATATATATATATATATATATATATATATATATATATATAGCAGATGAGAACAAACAATCATTTAAAGAGCATTTGATAAATCAAAAGTACTCAAGTGCTGACCAGCAGAGCAGTATAAATAATTTTAAAAAATTAGGATCTCACATTCTTACTTCTGTCACTTGGCTAATAATTGCATATGTCCTCTCTAAAATAGAAGACACAATCACCACACAAAACTCCATTTTACACACACAGACACACACACACATATATATATATATATATATATATCTATATCTCAAGTTACTGAAACATACCTGATGATTGGAATCATGAAACTTAAGTTATCATTTTTCTTGTGAATATTCTAATATTTGCTCTGCAATATTTTCCTTATTCTGCACTTTTTCCATTTTTGCTGTGTTTGTTTTTAAATGATTATATATATATATATATATATATATATATATATATATATATATATGTGTGTGTGTGTGTGTGTAAGAGGGGTATGGAGATATATAATTAGACAGGTATATGTGTGTATGTATATATATCTATATGCACATCTATTCATCACTTTCACATATCTCGCTATACAAATATCTATACATCACACTCACTATTTATATGTGTCACTATAAGTGACAGAGAATGTGTATTTATACATATATTTATATGTGGAAAGAGGATTGGAATATATGTATATATTTATATACAGCTGCATTATCATTTGTATATAGCATCTCTCTAATTCTCTACACACGTATGTGTGTATATATATATATAAACATACACTGATATATGCAATCACAGACAATCACACATGCATAGTATTTGCACAGATAAAAATGCAATAAATATACACACGTAGATTACTTTTGTACTTAGAAAAAAAATATGCATACACACACATACACAATTTATTTTTATACTTTTAAGAAATTATATACATACATATACACAGACTTATATTACTTTTATACTAAGAAAATATTATACACTTATATACAGACATACATACATGCACATACAAACACGTGCAATTTACTTTTATACTTAGAAAATATCATAAACATATACATCTTTTTTACTTATCATACATATATAGAAATATATACATACACACATATATATTCATATACATATATATATGCATACACATAGAATTTGCTTTTATACTTATTAGAAAATATTATGCACACATATACATACTTTTACACTGAGAATGTATATATTTCACACACACACACATATATATATATATATATATATATATATATTATATATGCAATTTACTTTTAGACTTATTAGCATTCAGTTAGTATTTCAATGATGATATTTTTTTTTCCTTTTAATTCTCTTTCCCTCACATTTTTTTTCATTCTTTTAGTGATCTCCCTTTTTTTGTTTTTATCTTTAAATTCAAGGAATAGATTTAAGCTAAATTTCTGATTGGAGGGTAAATTTTTGGCACTGGCCTCCATATTTGACATCTGCATTTTCACCCATGGCTGCACAACTTTAAGGATAAGTTTTGAAATATAAATAATCCCTAAGTTTAAGTTATCCAGTCTAACAAATAAGGAAAAAAAAAGAAGAAAAAAAAAAAAGAAGAAAACTTAAAAGAAAGTAATAAAATCAATATATAGCTTGTCTACTCGAAAACGTATATATATATATTTTTTTTTTTCCTTTTTTCCTTTTTGTTTTTTTAATGCAAAATCAGGAATTCAAAACATTCAAGACAATAGTTAATCTCTACAAGAAATCGATACTATGTTTGCCTACTCTGAAACGAACAAATTTGTTCATTGTAGGATACAACTAATCTCATCTGATGATATTCTTCACCAGAATCAATATCTTCCACGTCATATTAAAAACTTTGTTTTATCTTTTTTTTTTTTCTTCTTCTTTTTCCTTCTCCTTTGTCTTTTTTTTTTTTTTAATTGTTGTTGCTTCTACTTTACTTTTTTTTTTTTTCATTTTTTATTTTTTAATCTTTCTTCTTATCTTTTTTCCTTTTTTGTTTTCTTATTTCTCTCCCTTTATTACTACCCATTTCACAAAAACATTATAAAGTCAATGTCATCATAGAAATCCTATGAAGGAAAAAAAGATTTAATGTCTTGTATGGCATCAAATTATCTAGTATTGAAAAATGCATTAATATTTAGTTTATCTTTACTGATATATTTTTTCCCTCCACTAAACATTCAACGGAAGGGTTTCCCTGACAACCTCTCATATCCTTCTCATCACAGTCAGTTCCAGATGGCAGGTCAAAAATAACTTACGAACTGAAATGAAATGAAATCAAATTTCCGTTCAAGACCAAGAATTTCTCTTCTCTTTTCTTCTTTTTTTTATCATTTTATTCTAGATCTCATTTTCGATGGGGAGGTTTTATTTTGCCTTACTCTTTCCTTTCTCTTTCTCTTTTTTTTTTCCTTCTTGCTAGTTTCATTCACCTCCCCCCCTGTTTTTTTCTTTGATTTATTTTAATTCATGTTTCTCTTGCAATTCAGTGTCATTCTCCAGGTTTCAAACTTCTCATAACTTATTGTCTGCTAGTTCAAAAAGGAATGATTTCAAGTATAACTTCCGAAATATGTAAAATCTAGAAATAAGGAATTTTGCTCGCAGAGGAATCAATAACAGAACCTCTCAAAAATGGATTACCTCCTTTTTCTTCTTTTTCTGAGTTTAGCTTTTATTAATATTTTGATACACTCACCCCCCACGCCCACACACACACTTGTTATATATACATATGTATATATATATATTTATGTGTGTGAGTGTGTGTATATTGCTTCTTCTGAGAAAAGATTAATTTCCCTTCTCCATTTTCAATTCTTTTATCCCTGCTACAACACCCCCTTCGACCCTCCAACCAGCCCTGTCCTCCTAGCTTCTTTCCCCAATTTAATCCTTCAGCGAAAGATTATTTTCTTGAATTGAATATTGCGGATGGAAAAATATCTAATGTGTTGTATCATATCAAATTATCAAGAATTAAACAAAAAAAAAATTCTAAAAAGAATATAAATGGCAACATTAGATTTTATGTCGTTTTTAAACATTTTTGGAATGTATTTGCAAGCATTGATCCTATCAATCTTCTTATGATATCAACAATAAAGGAAATGAAGAAGGAAGATGAAGAAGGAGAAGAAAGAAGATGAGAAGAAAGAAGAAGGAGAAAGATGAAAGAAAGATGAGGATTAAGAAGGAGAAAGATGAGGAGGAAGAAGGAGAAGAAAGAAAGAAAAAAGAGGAGGAGGAAGAAGAAGAAAGAAAGAGGAAAGATTAAGAGAAAGAAGAAGAAAGATAAGAAAGAAGGAGAAGAAAGATGAGGAAGGAGAAGAAAGAGAAGAGAAGAAAGAAGGAGAAGAAAGATGAGGAGGAAGAAGAAGAAAAGAAAGAAAGGAGGAAGAAAAGAAAGATGAGGAAGGAGAAGAAAGATGAGAAGAAAGAAGGAGAAGAAAGATGAGAAGAAGAAGAAGAAAGATGGGAGGAAAAAGGAGAGAAAGATGAGGAGGAAAAGAGAAGAAAGATGAGGTGGAGGAAAAAGGAGAAGAAAGATGAGGTGGAAGGAGAAGAAAGAGAGGAGGAAGAAGAGAAGAAAGAGAAGAAGGAGAAGAAAGAAAGAAGAAAGAGGAAGAAAGAAGAAGAAAGAAGAAGAAAGAAAGAAAGAAGAAAGCTGAGGAGAAAGAAGAAAGATGAAGAAAGATGAGGAGGAGGAAGAAGAAGAAATATAAAGAAAGAAGAAGAGGGAGAGGAAGAAGGAGAAAAAAAGATGAAGGATAAGAAAAATGAAGAAAGAGGGAGAAAAAAGAAGAAGAGGAAACAATTTGGTCTCTTGTCAAAAGATTTTTAAAGCATTTTAGACAACAAATGAAAACCAAAATAAAACGAATGTTCAACAACAATTATATTATATCAAAGTTTATTCAAAATGTAACTTTTATGATCATTATTATTATTAATGATATCATTTTGTCATCAGTGTTTGTCTTTTGTTTCTATCCTTATAAGTTTTGCATGTTTAATTTCATAACATTAAAACCATTTTGTGTTTCCTAATCCTTCTTTATAATTCTTATTTTTGTTTCTTCATCCATTTTAGACCCTCAAAAAAGCCCTGATTAAACTGCCCAGCCAAAAAAAAAAAAAAAAAAAAAAAAAAAAATGAATTTTAAAAAACTTTTTTAAGCCGATTAACAATTTTAAATCATTTCTTAAAAAAAAAAAAAAAACCTTTTAAAGATTTATTTTAAATAACTGAGAAATAAAATTAAAAAAAAAAAATAAAAAAAATAATGAAGAAACCTTTTTTTTTTTTCGTATTCCTCTTAGAAAAGAAAAGTTGTATACTTCCCGAATTGATGCTAGTTGAAATGACTGTTCATGAATGGTCACAAATTCAATGAAAAATGGCTCTAATTTTTCTTTTTCATATTTTTTTTTTTTTTTAAAGTACGAATCCATCCTTTGTTCATTTAAAGATTAAGTGAAAAATGTTCATAATATCATAGATACCACACTTTTAATAAAACAATGTATCTTTTATGATCAGATACTGGTATGAGATGCATTGTTTAATTTTCATTATTTTTTTTTTCTTCTTTTGTTCATTTTGTTCATTTTTCTTTCTTTTCGTTTTTTTTTTTTTTTTTTTTTTTTTTTAATCAGAATACTGCCCACAGATTCACACACCTATCCAAGATAATCTAGATATTGTACTTGTGATACTGGGGGAACCTGTTTGAGTCCAGAGGCAGAACCTCTGCTCACTGGTTGATGGCAGAACTGTGTACGTGCGCCTGAAACAATGTTGTCCACTAAAGCGGGTTTCAGGTCGATCCACTGACTACAATCAGGGATGTGGCCAATGTTGGGTTTGTGTAGAGGCCTGGAAATATTATTTGTATCTCCAGGGTAGAAGCACGATTGCTGTTTGGGTTTCTTGTGTGAGCTCTGGCCAGTCTGGGATGAAAGGGGCTTATAATGGTGGGAAGAGTTAAAATCTGAAAAAAATACATACACAAAGCATTAAGTTTATGAGATGAGGTATTATAGCAACACAGGGGGGATTTGTTCACACTAACATTCTCATCGTTATCTTATGATCGTTTCTATCAGAAGGTTTCAATTGGTAAGTTCCTGGTCAATAGCAAAAATGGGTAACAGCCATGAGAAGTTGTAAATGTTAAAATCACATCCTGTGTCTTATCATAAGTCCGTAACATTCATTGTATGTTCACCTAGGAGACAAAACAAAAAAAAATCTAATTTCAAACAAAGAATTAAAAGCATTTTCTATCAAATTTGAAGGAGAAATCTATACCATATCACTTTATTACAATTAGGGAAACATTGATTTAAATTATTCTATGATGAGGCATATAGAATGGAGGTGCTCGTAGTGTAACGGTTATCATCAAAGGAAATCAAGATCAAATCCTGAATGAGACTTTTTACATTTAACAATAATTTCCTTAGGAAAGGTATGAATCTATTCTCCCTCCAGCTATGGGTAAACGGCAGAGCAGACTAGGCACTTAAACCTTTCAAGATTTTCTAGCAAATTTTAAGGAGAAATCTATACCATATCACTTTATTACAATTTGGGAAACATTGATTTAAATTGTTTTATGATGAGGCATCTAGAATGGAGGTGCTCGTAGTGTAACGGTTATCATCAAACAAAATGGACTCAGCTAACCAAGATCAAATCCTGAATGAGACTTTTTACATTTAACAATAATATCCTTAGGAAAAGCATGAATCTATTCTTCCTCCAGCTATGGGTAAATGGCAGGGCAGACTGGGTACTTAAACCTTGATTTTCTATCAAATTTGAATGATAAATCTATGTCATATCACTTTATTAGAATTTGGGAAACATTGATTTAAATTGTTTTATCTATGATGAGGCATCTAGCATGGATGTGCTATTGGTGTAATGGTTATCATCAAAGGAAACTAATTTGGTTCAAACTCACTTTGATGTCGTCGTCCTGCAACTTAGCCACTATGCCATGGAGACTACCCCCATTTCAAAAGATTATTATGCAAAACATAATCCCTTATGTTCACAAATAAAAATATCAATTTCTGAACCATATAAATGTAGAAAAGACAGTGGGAAACCTGGATGGTAAAGTCATATGTGTATTTACCCAACCCCTCTGCACGAACAGAATGTGACACAAAATCAATTCTTAAGCCGAGTTTAACAGGGTTGAATTCAGAGTTTTCATTCTCCTTGACTGGTTGCCATATCAAGATTAAATCACAGTCTGCCTAACTATTTACTCATAGCTGGAGGGAGAATAGTTGGATTCATATTTTTCCCAAGGGTAATAGTATTATGTGAAATGCAAACAGCTTCATCCAGGATTTGAACTCAGGTTACCATATGCAATGATCAAAATGAAAACATTTAAATGCTTTGTTCTGGCATTGTACTATAAACACATCTTTATATATACATACATACATACATATATATATATATATGTCATCCTTCAAAACCGTTTATCCTAGTGTCTCATAAATTTTTGAATCTATTCTAAGAGCGCTAACTTTCCATTCATAACATTGTAAACAAACCGATTACAGTCTCCTTATTATTCTGTGATAAATTTTACTTTTCCTTATATCAATAAAAACCCTGAAGAAGATCTACTAAACAGATTGAAACACTGCAGCGTTGGCTGAATAAATATAACTCTTTTTATTTGATCCTGTGTTTTTTCAAAAAAATGTTCACTATTTTACATACCTTCGGATTCACTTCCATTTTTCTCTTCACACACACACATATATATATATATATAGCTAAGTATATTGCAAAGTAGTTTTAGTTTAATATGAACAGGAAAGTATTTAGCTACTAATGTAAAGAGCTACTGATTTAGCTAACCAGGGATGGGTGAAATTTTGGGATTTTCTGGATGGTATGATCCATATAAAAAATAATCAGATGGATTGTATAAAAAACAAATATATATATATATCATTGATTTAATTAAAAATCAACTTTATCTCTTAAATAATTCCTTTGGGAAGCCACACGCCAACAAAGATATTATTCCCCACTCCTGGCAACAGTGCTAGAAGTCTTCAGCTGACAATGCCTTGAGTTGTGTTCATCACGACCTGTTGCATGTTCTAAACAGTTCGAAAATGGGTTTTGATTTTTTGGGAACAGGAAATATTGACAAGGAAAAAAAGGGGCCAAAAGATACAAGAATAATCCTTTTAGCCTAAAACTCATTTGCGGAGAGTATGTGGCAAATGTAATATGAATAATTTTTTTTCTTATCTTTCAGGTTGGCAAACCCTGATTGAAAATTAGTTGATCAATGTTCATTCATTATTTGCCATTTTCACCATCAAAAACAAAACAAATTATCTTCAATCAATATTACAGCACATAAGTCATTACATTCTATATCATTATGCTTTTATAGAATACAGTGCTATTTTTAGTATTTGACAAAACGCAACAAAAAAATTAAGGTGATTTGGAGTGGCTGGAATGGATTGAAGGCATTTCAGTCAATTTCACAGGTCCCATACTTTTTACTCAAGCGCTTTCGACCATTTTTATTATTTGACAAAACGTAACAAAAAATTAAGGTGATTTGGAGTGGCTGGAATGGATTGAAAGCATTTCAGTCCATTTCACAGGTCCCATATTTTTTACTCAAGCGCTTTCGACCATTTTTATTATTTGACAAAACGTAACAAAAAAATTAAGGTGATTTGGAGTGGCTGGAATGGATTGAAGGCATTTCAGTCAATTTCACAGGTCCCATACTTTTTACTCAAGCGCTTTCGACCATTTCGTCAGTAGTCATCAAGGGATTGTAGATGGTAGGGTGCTAGATTTTTTTTCTCTCATTTGAACTTATTCATTCATTTATTTATTGCTCTTACAAAATAGGAGAGTTTACTATTGTATTTTTACAAATTAGGAGAGTCTACTATTATATTTTTGAGGGTTGCAAGTATGGGACAGTTCCTCTCTAACAAGTGGATCCCAATTTATGAAAAACCACGAGAAGACTTGAAAGAAAAACATATAAAGAATTATCTAGCAAATCACTTTTGTTGCATTTTTTTCATTTAAATCTATGAAAAAAATTCTGAAAAAGAAGATTTATTTTCCCCTCATTTACTGGTTATTTCATGGTTGAGTAATATGATATTACAGAGTGACCCAGAAAAAACAGAACCCAAATTATTTATTTATTTTCCCATTAAACTAACCCTAACCCTAAACCCCCCTAATTGAGTAACATGATATTACAGGGTGACCCAGAAAAAACTGAACCCACAAATTTTATAATAAAACTGTTGATATTAATTTTTTTTTTTTTTTAAGTTTAAGTCCAACAAAGGTTGGGGTTTAGGGTTAGTTTAATGGGAAAATAAATAAATAATTTCGGTTCTGTTTTTTCTGGGTCACTCATGTTACTCACTAGGAAATAACCCATTTACCTATACACAAAGGCAGTAGAGCATCTGTCTAGGAATTGCAAGGTTCTGGGTTCAATACTATTCCTTGTCACATGAGTTACACAACTTGGCTAATCTGATCTGTACAATAAAACATCTGGGAACTGACGGTAGGTGTGGCAATCCATCTCAGCAAAAAAAAAAAAAATCTTTGTGGTTTAGTGCAAGCAAAAAGGGGGATAGACTCCTTTGCTGTTTCACTGATATCTACAATAGGTCACTCTGCAGTTTTACTCACTACTAATAAACAGATAAATTTTCAAATGCTTGAAAAACAATAATACTATATAACAAAATATTTTCAGTCTAATTCAGTTTAGCTCAGTTGGTAGAACATCTACCGAGGAGCCATATTAAAACAATTGCCCTGGTTTAGTGCAAGTAAAAAGGGGATAGACTTCCTCGCTGTTTCACTGATATCTACAATAAGCCACTCTGCAGGCTTTACTTTACCTATACCACTTATATTATCAATGGAGGTGTGTGGTGTAATGATTAGAGGTGTAGCAAATGGACTTGTCAACCCGAGTTCAATTCCTGAACGAAGCTGTTGGCATTTCACATAGTGCTAATACCCTTGGGAAAGGTATGAATTCAATTCTCCCTCCAGCTATGGGTAAATAGCAGGGCAGACTGGTCTCATTAACCATGGCTAGGTAACCAGTCTAGGAGAAGGATAACTCTGAATTCAACATTGAAAAACTTTGCTTAAGAAATTGACCTTGTGTCACATCCTGAGGAGAGGTTGGTAAATATATAATATATATATATATATATATGTGTGTAAAGAGAATGACTTTCTGGTAAAAATATTGGGTTGGTCTCAATATTTGGTTGGTACAAGTGTTATTTGGATAAATCAACATTATAACAAATATAAAGTGCTCAATACATAAGTAGAGCAAATCCTTATGGTGAAACTCGAGTAGGTTATTTCTGTACACATTATAATACTATATATATATATATATATATATATATAATAAGATAAATATATAAAGGTTTTACATATCTATTTATTTGGTGACAAAGGAAGTGAATGTTCCTTTGTCACCTAATAAATAGATATGTAAAACCTTTATATATTTATCTTATTATATTATATAACAGCTCTATTTTATATTGAGCACTCTACCAATAATACTGCCTTTGGTACACCATTCCAGCAAAAGCTGAAACAGTGACCATCTCACACTATTATATATATATATATATATATATATATATATATATATATATGTGTGTGTGTGTGTGTGTGTGTGTGTATATATATATATTACAGTGGCCTATTCTGGACAAGTACCACTGAACAATTTTTAAATAACAATATAATTCCTGAATTTATGTTTTGTATAAAGAATAGCTAAATAAAATTCAAGTGAAATTGGTTGTTCATTCATCTCACTTTAATGGACGTCTCTGGCTGTTATTTCAGTGGATATCGTGTTGCTCACGACTTTTGTACGACTAACAAAATCAACAAGATTTAAATGATTTTATTCAAGACTCTGAGAATCCATATTTTATGAAGATGAAAGTCAATACAGATCATAAACACTCTTCTGTAATGTCAATTATTCAACTGTTACCAAATCCTGTGTATCTGTGTACGCATAGGAGGAGATTCACTGTCTGATTGATATCTCATTGCGGAGGCCAATCACATTATAATGATTGGGACAATGATCTTCGGCTTTAGTCTTGCTTTCTTTTATTTTCAATTAATAAGCTTCACTTGCAGTTTATCAAAATATCTTTACGCATTCCGAAACGTATCGAGGTCTATACAGTTATGCAAGGAAGCGCGTGGCGTAATGGTTAAAGTCATGGGAAATGGACTCGTCGCCCCGAGTTCAAATCCTGGATGTGGTAATTGCATTTCACTTAGCGCTAATACCCTTGGGAAAGGCATGAATCCTACTCTCCCTCCAGCTATGGATAAATAGTAGGGCAGACTGGGCTCTTTAACCTTGGTTAGGCAATCAGTCTAGGAGAAGGAAAACTCTGAATTCAAACCTGTTGAACTCCGCTTAAGAAATTGACCTTGTTTCACATCCTGCTCGTGCGGAGGGGTTGGTAAATATATATACAGTTATGCATACAAATACTGACAAGCACACACTCACATATGTGTTGGTTAGGCACCTCGCGTAGTGTAATGGTTAGCAAGCTAGATTTCTAGACCATTGTTAGTGAGTTCGATTCTCATCGGGTGCCCCATAATTCTGGCCTTGTGCCACATCTAAGCTATGCTTAGTAAATAACCATGTGTTTGTTGGCTGGTTGTTTTGTTTTTCAGCATATCGACCTTTTTCGGGTGATTTAAAACCAGATCAAGTCATTGTGAACAAAGAATTTAGGTTGCTTACAGTACCCGTTGTTGCTTAAGAGGTCACCCAATTAAGTATCGAATAGGTTCGTCACTGCTTAACTTCAGTGATCTAGTGGGAACCAGTGCTTTTAGTGTGACCTGACCTTAACTCACAGTTGGTTAGTTTAATAGCATATCAAACCTTTTTGGGTTATTTAATGCAGAACCAAGTCATTTTGATAAACAAAGGACTCAGGTTGCTAACAGTACCTGCTGCTGTTGTTTAATGACATATCAACCCTTTTTGGGTTATTTAATGCTGTATCAAGTCATTTTGATAAACAAACGACCCAGGTTACTTACAGCACCTGCTGCTATTGTTTTGGCATAACAACCCTTTTTCGGGTTATTTAATGCCGAATCAAGTAATTTTAATAAACAAAGGACTCGGACTGCTTACAGTACCTGCTGTTGTTGTTTTATGACCTATTAACCCTTTTCAGGTTATTTAATGCCGAATCAAGTAATTTTAATAAACAAAGGACTTGGATTGCTTACAGTACCTGCTGTTGTTAATTTATGGCTTATCAACCCTTTTCGGGTTATTTAATGCTGAATCAAGTCATTTTGATAAACCAAGGACTCCGGTTGCTACCATTGCATCAGTGGTACCCAATTAAGTACTGAATAGGCTCATAATAGCTTACCTTTGGGGATCTAGTAAGAACACGTGCTTTTAGTGCGACTTAACCGTCTACTATATTCATTTCCATGTGTGTGAATGAATATATATTGTGGATATAATGTATGACAGAATGGAAGAATTATGAACTTGAAAAAAAAAAAAAAGAAGAATTAGGTGGAGAATTTATTTATTTAATGTCACAAGGTGTCCTGCCATGGTCAAATGTTTAGGAAGCTAGTCTTGCAGATCCATTATTACTGAAAGGGAGTTTGATCCTTGCTGGATGTACCATGAAAAAAAAAAAAAAAACGTACAACAGACCTATTGTTAATCTGGGTTGGTGGGAGATCAGGAAAATACTTACTTTGATCTACCCTGTGCTCATAGCTGGAAGACGAAGAATTGGATTCATACCTTTCCCAAGTGTATTAGAGGTATGTGAAATGTAAATAGCCTTGTTCAGGATTTTAACTAGGGTAGCCAAATTCCCTTCCTACAATGGTAACCATTACATCATGAACACCTCCAGTTATGACACTAGTGCCTTCCCCCCTCTCTCTCTCATATTCATATATATATATATATATATATATTATATATAAGGTGTGTGTGTGTGTGTGTATATATATATATATAAACACACATCTGTACCTCATATATATATATATATATATATATATACACACACACACACTTTCATATATATTTATAGATATATATACATACATATATATGTGTGTGTGGGTGTGTACGAAAATGTGAGGTATAGGAAGTGTACGTGTGTGTGTGTATATATATATATATATATATATGAATGTGTGCATGAAAATGAGAAGAAGTATTTGCTCTGAAGACCATTAAATATGAATTAGATATATTAAGATGTGTATATAATATATATATATATACATACCTCTCATATATATATATATATATATATATATATATATATATATATATATACACACACACACACATTTCATATATATTTATAGATATATACACACCCACACACACATATATATGTATGTATGAAAATGTGAGGTGTAGGTAAGTGTACATACGTATATATATATATATATATATATATATATATGAGTGTGTGCATGAAAATGAGAAGAAGTATTTGCTCTGAAGACCATTAAATATGAATTAGATATATTAACTGAAGAGGCAAGTGGTTAGCCATAACGGCAATGCTGTAGAATCTTCACTTAAATGAGGCAACACACCAACTCATTGAAGGGCAATTAACCTTATCAAGTCGACTGACAACTGCTTAATTCTATCAGCACATACAAGAAGCATTAATGCAGACAGCTGCAACCACCACAACTTCTGTGTTGCATCTAAATGATAGTGTTGACCACTAGAGACCAATGGCTTTGACAAACACTACATTAATACTAGATTTATATACTCATATTTGAATATGGAGGTGTGTGTGAGTGGCTGCAAACAGAATTGTTTTGTAACGGGTTTACTGTTTCAATGTTAGATAATCTTTTTTTAATAGTGTTTGGTGTAAATAACAAAAGGAGACAGTTGCTCCAGGGTTATGTGCATCTGTTCTGACATTAAATAGTAATATAAATATTTTTATATAAATTGTATTATTCTTTAAAGTATTCTCCATTAAAAAAACAGTATTATCTTCTTTTTTTTTAATAATGGTGTTTGGTAGGAATAACAAGTTTGTTTGGTTTGTTTTATGGCACATCAACCTCAGTGGGTCATTTAATGCTGACAAATTTTTGAAAAATTAATTCTTAATGGATTTTAAATGGAGTCTTACAGGTTTGAATTCAGATTTTGCCTTCTTGTAGACTGGTTGCCATACCAATGTTAAATAGTCCTGCCTGCCCTACTATTTACCTATAGGTGGAAGGAGAATCATTGGCTTCATACCTTTCCCAAGAGTATTATCATCATGTGAAATGCAAACAACCACATTAATAGAACTCTGTTCACCATGCCAATTTCGAATGAGGGTAACCATTACATCACAAACGCCTCCACATATGTGTTTGGTGCTTGTTCTTTTCTTCAGTTGAACAGCAAAGCATTTTCAAATTAAGAAAAATTTTTACATAGACTTTTCTATTGCTTCAACAGGATAATTGTTTAAGCCGCATGTAATATCATAAGAGATACTACAATTTTAAATTCAAAATTGGAGAGAATATATCATGCTGGATTACCTTGTAAAACAAATCATCATCATGGCATGCTGACATAATGGATTCCTTTGACTGTCTATTTCTATCCATCCCTATTAGCTATCGCACTTGGCAAGTCCTCTAGATTGCATCCGGTGTCCTCAAATATTCAGCCATCTTGTTCCTTACTTCGAAATATCTACATTTTTTGTGTTCAGTACTTGTAACTTACTCAGTTGTTTAATTCAAACTGGTTTTATCTTAGTAGTGTGCAGGATTATATTTCATTCATGGTTTTATTGTTATTTTTCATCTATTAAAGTTCATTACAGGGTAAAAATTTGTAACAAGAAGAAAATAATTGTTAGTATTCAGTTATAATGATATTTAGTGGTATGATGAACTAGAAATGACCCTGATGTCATCAGGTTCAGAGTAAACACCTGAAGAGGAGTTGTAAGGTAAACAAAATATCCATGCCCAGAAACTGACTCACATTAATGTGCTAAGAAGTGGAATTCATGCATAGACTATAGTTTGATCAGTCATGCAGAAAGTATGGAGTCAAAGATATAGGTTGAAATTAAAATTCTGCTCAGGGTTAAAATTAGTGGTTAACAACAATATTGTCCTGTTTAGAAAAACTAAAATCAACTAAGACTGTTTGCATTTAGTTCACAGAATTACTCTTGAGAAAGAAATGAATTTGTCTTTTCTTTCTCTCCACCTATGGATAAAATGGGATCTCTAACTTTAGGGACCACCAACCACTCAATGAGAATGAAAACTGAACTGCAAACTAGGATGCAGGAATCCCAAGGGCAATTCAGATATTGTCTTTGACTTCATTATCAGAACTCTTGTGATTACATGAGTGCCAAGCTGTATCATTATATATATATATATATATATATATATATATATACTTTTAAAGAAAGAAAAATTAGCAAGTTAAATATTGCTCTGAATATAATCTAATTAATTGACTATTATACATTGAGCTCTCTTTAGGGTTTTATAAAAAAATCCTTGTATTAGTATATGTTTGCACCCACAAGAGCATTCAGTATGGTTATACAGTGAGATTTTGAAGATCCCAAATAGAATCATCCCTTAAAACCAGTCATTTGGATTACCATATATATATATATATATATATATATATATAGACCTAAGCATTTAAAAAAAAATGTAAGTTTTGAGTTATAACATTCCATTGCGTGAGCACGCTTCACATTATATAAATGCTGAACAAGCCACCATTTTTTAAAAATTTAATTTTAACATATTTGACCGTCTGAAGATTGCATGATATGCATGAAACTGCAGTTACGGAAGATCAACTGCATAATATCTAATTTCTGATTTGAAATCTGCTCTGCTATTTTAGCATTGAGCACCTTCATATGTTAATACTTTTCACATTCATTCTCCATTATATTACATTGCATTATTATATTTATATATAGATAGATAAGTAGATACATAGAGGTAACAATAATTCTGCCGCATCATGATAAAAAAATCATTTATTTTTACAAGAATATTTTTAAACATAATCTCCTTTTTTGATACTGCACTTAATTCAGATGTAAATATCTATAATATAGATTAAATGTTATATACAATGGACATCTAGCAACAAAATGCAGTTAAAAACTATATCAGCCTACAGGCATGTTGATGCAATCTAGATAAATAATCTATTAGTATATATCAAGATTATATATAAACTATATGTAGGTACATCAACACATCTATTGACTAATTATGATAAAGCATTTAATTGACACAATAAAAGTATTCACTTTTGAACATAATCTTCTTCTTTGTTAATGCACTCAATTCAGTGATGAATATCTATTATGTACATGAAAATTATACAGTGTAAATTCAAGATCAAAATTCAATTAATGTTAGGCTATAGACTTATTGATGTACCTTTGATATGGTCTTCTAAAACTGACAATACAAACAATATGTTTAAAAGCTTGAATTAAGGAAAGCTGTCTTAATAAGTTTTCAGCAGCCACCGGCTAGCGTTTTTTGAGGCAGGAGGCGGGACAGTTCTCCGCGAAGAGTACTGTTTTTTAAATTTTTTTTAAAGAATCTGCTCGAGTAATCGAAAATCGAAAAATAAAATGAAAATGAAAACTGAAAAATAATTTTTGGAGTATTATTTGGGTAATATTTGCGGAGTTCTGTCCTGGAATCCTGCCTCAAAAAATGGTAGCCAGTAAGAGCTGAAAAAAAAAAAAAAAAAAAAAACGCCAGCCACGATTAAAATCCGTAGCTGAAGCGGTGTACAAAATAGAGTTAGGGTTTAGGGTTGGGGTTGGTGTTTGGGTTTAGTGTTAGTTTAATGGAAAATAAATAAATAATTTGGGTGACCCAGGAAAAAAAGAACCACAAATTTTGTAATAAAACTTAATTTTAACTAGACGGGGTTGGGGTTGGGTTTTCAGGAAAAACGCCCTAAGTTGTTGTTTTTTTTCTTTCTTTTTTTCAAGTGATACCGCTTCGGCTACGGACTTCAATTGTAAATTCAAGATCAAAATTCAATTAATGTTAGGCTATAGACTTATTGATGTACCCTTTGATATGGTCTTCTAAAACTGACAATACAAACAATATGTTTAAAAGCTTGAATTAAGGAAAGCTGTCTAAATATATGATAAAGTCAAGAAATGGAGGATACTTACGGATTTCTTTTTGTTAGTGATGACAATATTATAAAACAAATACAACACTAAGTTAGTAAACTATAGAAAATGCATTTTCAACATCCTTTTGAGGATATTATATGCTTGGCATTCAATAAATTATTGCATTTTAATTTTTTTTAGATATCTTTTTTTATTCAATTCAAATAACATTTAATTTTTCTCTTAGTTATGAATTAACAAAAGAAAAATGTATCAATCAAAAATATAGAAAAAAAAAGCATTATTTTTCATGATTACCTACCTTGTCCTTCTTGACTGTGCTCTGTGTCCCCTATACTCCAGCCATCTTCCCTCTCACTGTGACAATCAGGGGTCATAAACTGTTTGTGTACATTTTCTCGACTTCCAATTTCCTGTGAAACAGAGGACGATAAGGGAATGGAATAGAAACTAAAATATTTGATGGCATTTAAGATCCTTCCATTTACATTTAATATTACATATCATCAAATTGGACTATGTCTAAGTAGTGGTATCAAGATATGCTAAGTAGTGGTATCAAGATATGCTATCTAGATAAACATTGACTTACCAGATACCTCAAATTCACATATAAAACCCAGGAGATACCTTTCAGGCATTTAGGGATAGGAAAATGAGAGAAGGGTCTTATATACCATCAAATATTGGAAACATTATACATTTTAATTTTTTCAAGTATAAAACAAACAAATTTTATTCTCATAAGTCCACATTTATAAAGTACTTCCGAAAATTTGAATTCACTATCCAGAGATGCTGATAGGTACGCATATTGCATCGCTCATGTTTAAAAATAAAAAAAGGACACAGTAAAATCATATCCATGCATCCCAGTGTTTTTTTTTCTTTCTTTACTATTTCAAGTAACTGTAAATACATTTCAATAGTTTCTTAAAAACGAATTACACAGGATAGATTATAACGTTGGAGTTAGACGGCTTTAATTGGGACCTATAAATTTTCCTGTGGAACTCATTCAAAGCAAATATGTGGATCCAGGACACTCTAAATCAAAAAGCTATCAGCATCACTGGGTACTAATTAACCCATAGTTAGGGCGATGAGGGTGTTTATACATTTCCCAAGGAAGCACGTGGTGTAATGGTTAAAGTCATGGGAAATGGACTCGTCGCCACGAGTTCAAATCCTGGACGTGGTAACTGCATTTCACTTAGCGCTAATACCCTTGGGAAAGGTATGAATTCTACTCTCCCTCCAGCTATAGGTAAATAGTAGGGCAGACTGGGCTCTTTAACCTTGGTTAGGCAACCAGTCTAGGAGAAGGAAAACTCTGAATTCAAACCTGATAAACTCCGCTTAAGAAATTGACCTTGTGTCACATCATGCTCGTGCGGAGGAGTTGGTAAATATATATACATTTCCCAAGGATATTAGTGTGAAAGTGAATATAATAGCACAACTGGAGTTCGGACTCACTAACTATGATATCACAGTCCAGCACATTAGCTCACTACACTATGGGGATTCCTGCCTGCCCAAATAATTACTGTATATCTGTTTAATACTTGAAAGGATAGAATGGAACGAGGAGAGTTAATATTATTCAAGGAGTCGATTGATACACGCTTGTGCATTATTGATTTCTTTGGCATTTATTCTTCATTAAGTCTTACATATCACGAACAACCCTTTAGTTTTAATCACTTCTTGATAATCTAGTGTTTCAATGGTGAAGAACATGAATGTAGACATGAGAAAAGGAAAGAAAGAGAAAGAAATAAAGATAAAAGGGGCAGAGAAGGCAAGACAAGACTTCATGGTGGATGTTTTTCTTCTTTTTTTTCCTAGGTAAATAGCTATCCACCTAATGTTACCGAGAGAGATCCCCTATCACTTCTTGATAATCCTGTGTTTCATTGGTGAGGAACATGAATGTAGACATAAGAAAAGGAAATAAAGACAAAGAAATAAAGATAAAAGGGGCAGAGAAGAGGAGACAAGACTTCACGGTTGATTTTCTTTTTCGTTTTTCTAGGTAAATAACTACTACGTAATGTTACTGAGAGAGATTCGAGATCCCCTTTAATCAACTGCCTCCTTTTTATTTTCATTCTATTTTTATTTTTTTCAGGATCCAATTTCAGTTATTTTGAAGCTTATTGGAGACTGAATGCTTCTAATATCAGAGCTGAATGTTTCTTTCATTTTGCATTAGACAACTTTGTATTTTGATGAACAAAATACTCCAGGGCTAAGAAAAAAAAAAAACAAAAAAAAACAAGACAGGAAGAGATATAACAGAAAAAAAAAGTTGTTTCAAATGAGATCAGATCAGAATCACTCATCACTGATGTAACATGACTAATATAAAAGTATTTAAAAAAATAGATTAAAAAATAAAAAAAAAAAACAAAAAAAAAACAAAAACAAAAACACAAAAGTACTAACAACACACAATGTTGACTGCTTTGACTGATCCTATTAGCCAGATTAACGAAACACTTTTTTTTTTCAACTTATTCGCTAATTTAATTCGTTTTTCTTAGTTTTTTTTTTTTTCTAATTTTCCTTCCCCCCCCCCTCTCCTTCCCTTCGGCCTTTTTTCTTTTGGCATCTTTTTTTTCTCTTTTTTTTTCTTTTTCCCCCTCTGGTGTATTCTTGGCATTTTAGGAGTCACTTTTCAAATTCATTGAGTGATATTCATGCTGAGATAGAAATATGAAATTTAGCATCAAAAATCAAATGGCTGAAAATACAATTCCTTGTTAATTGGGAAGTCTTTATGTGAATGTTTCAGCTGGTTGATGATTTTTTGGTTTGAGGGAAAAAGTCAGTGTTTAAAGATACACGAACAATTAAAAGACTCCGAATTAAAAATTGTTAAAAGAAAATTTCAGAAAAGATGATGTACAGAGCAAAAAAGAAGCAGGTATTTTTAGTCTGGTCTCCTCTCGTTGCAAAAGTGATTTAAATGAGAAAATAAAAGAGAGGCCAATAATAATGCCACTCCCTCTTACCCAATTAAAGTCAAGCCAGCATGAATACAAACAGCACAACAACAAAAAAATAAAATAAAATAAAATAAAATAGAATAGAATAAAGAGAGAGAGAGAGAGAGAGAGAGAGAGAGAGAGAGAGAAAGAAAACCACAGAAATCATGTATAATTTTAGAATGAGGCTAATTTTACAAATTTTTTGTCTTTGTTGTTGTTCCTGTTTTTGTTGTTGTTTTCTTCCCCCACCTCTGCCAGAACCTACATCCAACTCGGCCCAGACCCCGCCCAGAACTTAACTGGGCAAAAATATTGAAGTCAAGATAATAAGTCAAAACTCAATTATATCTGGGGGAAAAAAAAATTTTTCATGAAATATGCTGCTTGTGTGAAGACCGAGTTTTCAAAAATGCATTTTTTTTTCTTCTTTCGTTTATTTTTGATCAAGTGACATCAATAACTCTGCATAAACAATTATTTTTCTGGCTTTATTTTTGAAGTAATGTTGGACCGTAAAGCTAGCAAATAGCTAAAGCACACAGATACCCACTTGATCGAGATTTAAGCAACATTGTAGTAAGACATAATTAGATGGGTGACTCATGAAATATATAAAAAAAATAACAAACTAAAACAATTTTATTATATCCTTATTGTAATAAAAAGAAACCAATTCTATAATGGTAACAGAGATAGCCAATTGATCATTGAATATAAGCAACATTGTGCCAAGACATAATCATATGGGTAACTCATGAAATATAACAAAAAAGACAACCTAAATCCATTTTCTCGCATTATTATTTTAACTAGTACAAAATAAAAAAACACCCTCCGGGCGATGTAAAAATAGATTTTTGAAACATATTGCCTGAGGGGTGGCAGTAAAAATTCAATGTCAGTGAGTTTGTACCCTAAGTAAGTAAAATCATCAAATTCATTGAAGGATTAAAAAATAAAACAATTTGAAATGTAAACTTTAAATATGTATTAAAATAAAACAAACTATATATAGATATATAATACCAGTCACATATTTATTAAAACTTGTTTTAAAAAACAATGAGGACTGGCTAATGCTGCATGTTCAAATTTTGAGTGTATTTATTCTGTGATGAAAATTTTGGGTAATGTGACGTAATTTTTGTTACAGACAAAAACCGGAAGCGAATCTCCATTATCAATAGATTTGTGGGACCTGTGGATATACCACAGTATGATGATTCAATTATTAAAACGTTTGGTATATTTGCTTAAGAGCTATTTCAAAATAGTTTGATATATAAAAATATCATAATCTTGATTTAACTCTCTCTTACTTTAAAAAAAAATTTTTTTCATCTTTTCATTATGTTCAGTTGAAACAGATGAGTGTTATTGCTTCCATGCGTTGGCCTCCTCTCTATCTTTTCCATACTCTTTCTTTCTTTATTATATCTTTTCTATATAGCATGTCCTTTTTCTTCCTTTTCTTTATTTATAATAAAAACAAAATGGTCAATTATTTAGCTGAGGTGACAAAACGCACAAGAAATAAGAATTCAGCAGATAAGCAACACCAGATAATCAGGATTTACATTTTTGCATTTTATCTTGGATGATTTAAATGGCCTCATCTTTAAGCACAGGGTGTTGCAAGATCATAACAGTCATACAATTAAGGAACATGAGGATTAATCTATAGAGAGTAGATACCAACTCAAGCTAATAGCCAAAGCACAATGGTAACAGAGACAGCCACTTGATCATTAAAGTTAAGCAACATTGTGCAAAGGCATAATCAGATGGGTGACTCATGAAAGATAAAGGCTTTATTTATTAAATAATTTATTTATTTAATGTCTCAACATGTCCTGCCGTGGTGAAATGGTTAGGAAGCTAGTCTTGCAGATCCATTATTACTGAAAGGGAGTTTGATCCTTGCTGGATGTACCATGAAAAAAAAAAAAAAAACACGTAAAACAGACCTATTGTTAATCTGGTTTGGTGGGAGATCAGGAAAATACTTACTTTGATCTACCCTTTGCTCATAGCTGGAAGAAGAAGAATTGGATTCATACCTTTCCCAAGTGTATTAGAGGTATATGAAATGTAAAGGCATAATCAGATTGGAGACTCATGAAAGATAAAGGCTTTAACTCCATCAGTAGAGCATTCACCTAAGAATCACAAGGTTCCGGGCTGGGATACCAGTCCCTGCCAACTCTGTGCATGAGAAACACAGCTTGGTTAAAGCATCTGGGAGTTGACGCTAGGTATATCACTCCACCTCAGTAAAAACAAACTCCCTGGTCAAGTGCTAGTAAAAAGGGGATGTTTTGAACAAATCCTGGAAGCAATACCCTACAAAACAGTAGCTGTATGGCCATTTACCTCCCATCTCCAAGCTTCTCTTAACTCCAACACATTCATTAAGGTGAAGCTATATTAGGCTATTCTATTATCAAATGAGTGACCATTTAGGAATAGGATATAAGTCATATAAGCCCCCATTATATCTGTAACCCATTTGTATCTCATCTTTCTTGATCATCAAAGCTGACATTTATTGGGGCTTAACATCATATTTGAAAATAGCAAGTCATTACCATGTTAATTGACAGGCTGCAGGAGTTCATGTTGCGATCCGAAATAAGATAGTGTCTGTTCAAATCTAAAAATCCCTAATGGAGAGAGAGAGAGATACATTTATGTTAAAATGGTAGATGTTTTTAAGGCAATGATCTGTTTACTCTCTTCAAATTTCTCTAACACCTTTTGTGTTTGTATGTATATTGCAATAGCTCTCTTCCTCTCTCTCTCTGAAGTCATTTTACTAAGCTTTGTACTATTGAAGTAAGTCAGTTAGTCAGTCAGTGTATATATATTTACCAACCCCTCCGCACGAGCAGGATGTGACACAAGGTCAATTTCTTAAGCGGAGTTTATCAGGTTTGAATTCAGAGTTTTCCTCCTCCTAGACCGGTTGCCTAACCATGGTTAAAGAGCCCAGTCTACCCTACTATTTACCCATAGCTGGAGGGAGAGTAGGATTCATACCTTTCCCAAGGGTATTAGCGCTAAGTGAAATGCAATTACCACGTCCAGGATTTGAACTCGGGGTGACGTGTCCATTTCCCATGACTTTAACCATTACACCACGCGCTTCCTAGTCAGTCAGTATACGGTTGGTTTGAACAACAGCAACTGGCTAAGCACAACTGAACCAGGGCCCAAAGCTGGTATTATGGAAATCAAGAATAGTCCATGCATGTATTTGGGTGATTACATTACATGAGTCCTGATTGGCCGTTTAGTTTCTATGATGTTATGAGGCTGCATAAATACCCTGACATTTTGCAGTAGTATTGCAACAAGATTGGATTCATATTCAGTTACAATTACTTGTTGTTTACCAATTTGACAGTAATTGGAACTTAGTGTGATTATTCTACAGTAGTATGAGGTACTGAGTGAATGTCTTGTAAGAAGGAAGTAAGTTATCAACAAGTTGTAACAGAATGTAGAATTGATGTTGCTAATGAGTGAGTGGCATGAGACTTACAGACAAAACAACATTATTGTTCTAAGGGGAATAATTTGACTTCTTTATGCTATGAGTTCTGAACATAACTATCAGTGGGTTCAGTTTTCATAGGTTTCCCTCTGTCAGTAGGGATTAGAGTATGCTGACTGTATCCCCTGCAGAGGGGTGCCCCTCCAAAACTAATTATTTATTTGTGCACTGTTATATGGTTTCAAGTAACTATTCCTATGCAGTAATAATAATCATTTGTTTGCAGTAGTATTGCAACAAGATTAGATTCGTATTCAGTTATGACTAATTGTTGCCTTGTCTTACCAATTCGAGAGTAATTGGAACTTAGTATTATTCTACATGTACAAGGCCAGAAATTTGGTGCAACCATTGAGAATCAAACTCACTAGCAGTCATATGCTGATTAACTAGCTAATTATTACACCATTCAAGGCACCTCTCCCTTACATATACTTACCAGCCCCTCTGTATGAGTAGGATGTGACACATGGTCAATTTCTTAAGCGGAGTTTGAATTCATGTTTGAATTCAGAGTTTTCCTTCTCCTAGATTGGTTGCCTAACCAAGGTTAAAGATCACAGTCTGCCCTTCTATTCGCTCATAACTGGAGGGAGAATATTTTTATTCATAGGTTTAATAAGAGAATAAGTGCTATGTGAAATACAAACAACCTTGTCCAGGATTTGAACTCATCTCACCATGTCCATTTTCTAAGACTGCAATCATTACACTACGTGCCTTGACTCTCTCTCTGTATATATACATAATTACCCACCTTCTTTACCATGGGTCGGGTTAGCTCAGTCGGTAGAGCGTTCAGCTAGAAACCACAAGGTTCCTAGTTCGATACCGGACCTCACCAACTCAGCATATGAGTAGCACAGGGATATGTGTATTATAAAAAAAGGAGCTGATGGTAGGTGTGGCGCTCCACCTCAGATGCAAAAACAATATCCTTGGTCTAGCGTTAGTGAAAAGGGGATAGACTCCCTCGCTGATTCGCTGATACCGACTTTAGGCCACCCCGACGACTTTTACTTACCATGGGCAGGATGTGACACAAGGTTGATTTTTAAACTAAAGCACATCTAGTTTGAATTCAGAGTTTTCCTTTTCCTAGATTGTTTGCCATGTGTATGTGAGTGTGTATGAAAATGTAAATAGACAATAACTTTCGCTGGTCGTGTGTGTGTGTGCGTGTAAGCAAAAAAATACAAAATAAAGACCAAATAAAATCCATATATATTTGTTCCACTCAACACAGGAGAAGCCATTTCTTTTAATAAATAGGATATATATATATATATATATATATATATATAGTTCAATGAGAAATCAAAACAAATAAAAGTTTTTGCTTTTATTTATTTAATTACGGGAACGGTATTACAACCAGCGGTTTCTTGCTGAAAGCATTCATCGGGTAAGACGAAAAGTTCCTTTGAAACATATTGTGTGAATATTTCTCTTTAAAGATTGGTTTCAAAGGAACTTTTTGTCTTACCCGATGAATGCTTTCAGCAAGAAACCGCTGGTTGTAATACCGTTCCCGTAATTAAATAAATAAAAGCAAAAACTTTTATTTGTTTTGATTTCTCATTGAACTATCAACGCTCTATCACAGATATTGAGCACTCTTCTAATAACACTGTACGTTGGATTACTATTACTTTTTCTAGTATATATATATATATATTCATTAATTATATTTTATTTTAATGCATACTCATGCTTACACACCCTCACATAAACACTCACATGACCACCGAAAGCGATCGTATATTTACATTTTCACATACACACACACACACACACACACACAATGTAAGGGAGCATCTATATCACTTTACAACAGTTGCATTAGCATTCGTTATATTTTCAAACATTCAAAGAACACTAGTTTTTCATTCAACATTCTTTAAATAGATTGACCGACATAGCAAAAGACTCTCACAGTCTTCTTATTCTCTGTGATAAATTTATTTTTCCTCAAATTAACAAAAGCCCTGATGAAGATCTATTGAAACAGAACAAAACACTGCAGCGTTGGCGAAATAAACCTCATTCGTTTTATGAACTTGTGTTTTTTCAATTTTTCACTATATTACATACTGTCAGATTCACTTCCATTTTCTCTTCATATATATATATATATATATATATATATGTGAAAAACTTAAAAGTGTTGTCTGTCTTTATATGTTGTGTGAATATTTCTCTTTAAAGATTGGTTTCAATAATTAAGAATTAGTAACCAGATCAGATGTAAACCTAGATGATATTTTCTCCTTCTAGAATGGATGATCTTTGACTTAAGAATCACTGCATAAATTTGTTTGTGCCAAATAAATGAGTTGTCTGTAATTGGAACTGACCATTCAAAATATTAAAATGCTATACATGTATATAAAATATATAAAATATATATATATATATATATATATATATATGGATGCGCATGGCATAATGGTTAGTGTCATGGGAAATGGACTTGTCAACCCGTGTACAAATCCTAGGCAAGGCTGTTTGCATTTCACATAGCGCTAATACCCTTGGGAAAAGTATGAATCCATATATTCTTCCTTCAGCTATGGGTAAAATAGTAGGGCAGACTGGGCTCTTTAACCTTGGGTAGGTAACCAGTCTAGGAGAAGGAAAACTCTGAATTCAAAATTCCTGAGGTCAGTCATTGATTGGGTTATGTGGTATTCCTTGTGCACCAATTCTTTCCTATCAACTGTGCCAAAAAGTGCGGAATGGTCCCACACAAGCCTTCACCACTATAAACAAAACACTGTGTTGGTTGTTCACTGAATGAACACTCATGCGTCGAAAATCGACAAGAGAGTCCATTTTTAAAAATATATATGGTGAGTCTAGTTCTCAATATTTATATTATATTTGTATATATGTTTTATATAAAAGAAAAAGCCTTATATATATATATATACATACATACATACATACAATGATGCTGATAGCTTTTTGATTTAGTGCATCCTGGGATGCACATATTTGCTTTGAATGAGTCCCCAGGAAAATGTATGGGTCCCAAATAAAGCCATCTAACTCCTTGCTTTGAATGAGTTCCCAGGAAAATTTATTGGTCCCAACTAAAGCCGTCTAACTCCTACCTTGTAACCTATCCTGTGTAATTCATTTCTAAGAATCTATTGAAATGTATCTACAGTTAGATTTA
>CM042151.1:54405389-54432889 GCA_023376005.1 Doryteuthis pealeii | reverse complement strand
GTTGGGGCTTGCCATAAGGGGGAAAGACATGAATCTATTTCCACTCACCAAGCTAAAATTTGGCAAATTAAGTTCTCTAGAAGGTAAACTAAATACAAACCTGCTCAAAATCCCCTCAAAACCTGACCTTGTGTCATATCGTCACCCATATATACACTATATTCATTTGGTAGGTTCATTTTAGCAGCAGTAGCAGTATCTCACCTACAAATCCAAACAAACTCAACTTTTGAGTCCAATAGAAACTCTGAGCTCATATAAACTTTTCGTGTGTATGTCTAACAATCACTTACACCACACAATGGAATATGCACATCATGCAGAGCACAGTGGTGTACTGATTAGAGTTATAGGAAATGGACTCGTCAATCCAAGTTCAAATCCTGGACGAAGCCACAGTTCACATAGTGCTAATACCCTTGGAAAGGTATGAACCCAACTATTCCCTCCAGCTATGGGTAAATATTAAGGCAGACTGGACTCTTTAACCTTGGTTAGGCAACCAGTCTAAGAGAAGTAAAACTCTGAATTCAAACCTCTTAAATCTCGGCTTGGGGTGGTCACTACTAGAATAGGCTCAGACCTATTTAGTGATGTATTTCAATTTTATTTTTTCTAACAATCACTTACACCACACAATGGAATATGTAAGTTTTGTTATATTATATTGTTATTGCTGTTTTCTTATTCTGTTCTTGTTGATATTAGTTCTCCCCTCACAACTTGGTAGCAGCAGTATCTCACCTACAAATTCAAATGAACTCAACATCTGTTGGAATATTTTATATTATAAGGTGTGCTGTAGCCCACCACTTAAACATATAGACCTTGTGTGGCCGCATGGATTGAAGCCAGTGAATAAAGTCACTCGAATACGTGATTAGATAATTATTTAATTGCCGATCATGAAAGCCCCCCAGTTGTTGGTATTCAACACGGATGGACGGATCAGCAACAAAGGATTCTACCTAACACAAAGGAACCCAAGGATTCTACCTAACACTAAGGAACCCAAAGATTCTACCTAACACAAGGAGCCCAAGGATTCTACCTAACACTAAGGAACCCAAGGATTCTACTTCTACCTAACACTAAGGAGCCCAAGATTCTACCTAACACTAAGGAGCCCAAGGATTCTACCCCAAGGATTCTACCTAACACTAAGAAACCCAAAGATTCTACCTAACACTAAGGAAAGCAAAGATCTCCACTGTAAAGTGCTCTCACCTAAAAATGGCCACAAAAATTGTAACAACTTCAAACCTGCTTTAATCCCCTCAAAACCTGACCTTGTGTCATACCGTGCCCATATATACACCCCATATTCACTTGATAGGTTCCTTTTAGCAGCAATAGCAGTTTCTCACCTCCAAATCCAAATAAACTCAACTTTTGAGTTCAATAGAAACTCTGAGCTCATATAAACTTTTGGTGTGTATGTCTAACAATCACTTACACCACACAATGATGGAATATCTAAGTTTTGCTATGTTGAAAGGGTTAAAATGAATGAAGCAAACAAAAAGAAAGAGAGTGAAAAAGATGGACACTTGATAGCCGTACTAAAATGGCACATAATGAATGGGCATGAAGACATACAAAGCAAGGACAGCAAATAGCAGTGTTACTATAATTCCAGATAAATGCCGTGATAGCCAGTGACAGAATCAACGGCACAGAAACTGAGCAAATGACCGGGAATAGGAAGTTAAAATGGCCAGAGATGGCATTATTAGAATTAGGCTGATGACCTAGCAGTGCTGTCTAAATCTGACACTGGTCTATAAAAGGTCGAAAGTAGCTGACACGAGAATGGACAAAGGTGATACTACCACAGAATCCGAGAATGTTGTCTGTTATTCTGAAAAGAACTGTCTGTACCGACTCCAAAGAAAAAGACGGCTCAATAGCTCCAACAAACACTTAGCATACATTTCTTAATATCAGTTTGTAATAATGGACGTATTTTATAAAATAAACAGAGTGGGGAAAATAAAAATTCTGATAAGATTTATTCTATGAGTAACCAAGATATGACCAAGTGACAATGTGTGAAAATGAAAAATCTTAATTTGCTCACAGAGTCAGTGTGATTCCAAAATGGTATGATATGTTGGACTACGACCTCTAGGAGTAAATGTGAGACACTGATCCTTGCATTTATCATTAGAGATAAATTATTTAATCACCTGAATGTATTGTCTTTACTGTATTGTCTGAATCGAATTGGGATTTTTAAAAATATCCATCACTTTTCAATAATGAAATAATTTTGGTGCCCATCTGGAAAGACTCATAAGTAAGAAATAATCAACTGTATCTATATATATATATATATATATATATATACATATATAAAGTGCAGTTAGGATTGAATCAGATATGACCAAGTGACAATGTGTGAAAATGAAGAAAAGTTCTTGATCTAACCACGAACGGATCAAGAGGATGGTCCGAAAGTCTTGTCACCCCTACATATTTTTTTAGAGCTAAAATAATTACATAACACAATCCGAAATTCTAGGAAAAAAATTAATTTTTGAAGATCTAAAAAAAAATGTATCTATATATATCTATTATACATGTTTTGTTGAACTGTACAGACAATTCTTGTCAGACAAGTTTTTGGTTGATCCGTTCTAATTTTCGGGCCATCTTTTTGGTGTCGGGGTGTAACTGGTATAACAGTTCACCAAAGGTTTCAAAACGAGCACTTTCGGCAATACAGTTTGCTATCATCAGGTAGGAAACGATGGTATGGTTTCGTGTCTCGTTATTAACGAGAACGAGTAGTAGCAAGGAATTAGAAGTGGGAGGTAATAACCATTGGTAGTGGGAGGTTGTAGGAATGGTAGTGGTTCGAGCGAGCAATGCAGTAGTGATTTTTTTGTGGAGGGGGCACAAGTTGTGAGAAGGGAGGGGTATAGTGGAAGGAGGATAGGTGGAAAATTATAAGCATTTGAGAATATGTTGACTTATTTCAAAGTTTATTTTGTTTAAGGTAGGTTTTTTTTGTTTGATATATAAAGCTTCGATTATTTGAAGTTTTTGTTTGTTTTTTTCTTTATGTAGTGTATTGCCGAAAGCGCTCGTTTTGAAACGTTTGGTGGACAGTTACACCAGTTACACCCCGACACCAAAAAGATGGCCTGAAAATTAGAACGGATCAACCAAAAACTTGTCCGACAAGAATTGTCTGTACAGTTCAACAAAACTTGTATAAAAGAAAAAATGCTGCCAAAATACACTTATTTTAAAATATATATCTATATATATATATATAAAGTGCAGTTGGGATTGAATCAGAAAATGTTGACATTTCAATATATCTTTCTGTTTGGGAAGCAACCAAAAACGTCTGACGCCACCAAATTGGGGCAATACAGAAGGTGTGAAACAAGTGCGGAATTTCAGACTTCAACCCATTGGCCAACTGCAATGTGGCACTGCACCTTATTCTATAGATATCATAAATTGCTTTCGATGAATTCTGATTGCTGTGAAACCTTGCAATGCCAACATTTCTATCACCAATTAATGGTTTTATTTGTAACTCAGACTTTGTACTCATTACTAATGAATGCTATTAGTCAATCAGGCAACTGACACTAAGCTCATGTGAATAGGACTTTATATACTATGATATACTTGTTCAAACATGTTTCTATCTACACTATTGACTACACCACATGAGGCACACTCAGCGTAATGGTTATTGTCATAAAAAAAATGGAATTGGTGACCAGAATTCAAAACCTAGACAAGGCTGTTTGCATTTCACATTTGCTATTAGAAAAGGCATGATCTATCTCTTCCCTCTTATTGAAGTCAGTAAGTCTACTGTTGGTTTGAATAACAGCAGCTAACTACGTACAACTTAAGCAGTGTCCAAGACAGCTGGTACATATAGAAATCAAGAATGACCCATTCATGAATTTTGGTGATTTGGGTCATTCCATTCCCTGAGTTCTGATTGGCTGCTTGACTGCTTGATTTGAATGACATTGTGGAGTCTTATATATATATCCTGTCATTCTGCAGTAGACTTTGTGACATTCGAGTTTGTATTTCAGTTACAACTGTTTGTTGCCTTGTTTTCCCAGTTCGACGGTAATTGGAACTTTAATTATTCTTCACCTCTCTAACTATGAGTAGATAGTAAGGAAGACTGGGTTCTTTAGCTTTTGTAAGGCCACCAGTCTAGGAGAAGGAAAACTCTGAATTCAAACCAATTTTATTCTGCTTAAAAAAATTGTCTTTGTGTCACATCCTATCTATAGCAGAGGGGTTGGGTAAATACATACACTACACAGTTGGAGACTTTCCTGGTTAAATCAAACGTAATGGACCTAAATTCAACCATCGTATGTCACCATGCCAAATAAAAAAATACCAAAATTCAGGGAATTAACCGAATTTAATGAAATTTTCAGTGTGGATATATTAATGAATAAAATATATAATGTGCTAGTTATTTAATTTAAAAACTTCTACATTGTTTCAGGTCAGTTAACTTTGAACCACGTATCTTTGAGGCATAACACAGATTCTCAAAATACGTGGTTCAAAGTTAACTGATCTGAAAAAATGTAATCTTATCTGTGCAGTAAAGTGAGGAGCTGACGGTAGGTGTGGTGCTCCACCTCAGAAAAAAATCTCTAATATGTCTAATCCTAGTGAAAAGGGGATAGACTCCCTTGCTGCCTGGCTGATAACAACAAAAGGTCACTCCGCCAACTTTATTTACTTGTATCTATTCTTTGGTATAATTTCACTTCTCTCAAAAAGGACAGAATGTCATCTATGTTGACATTTTTAAACTGATCATTCATATTCTCCACAATAAGCTACACCACATGGTAGGAAACCTTCTTCATCAATTAAACCCTATAGTTGATATGGAGTTATGGTTAAGAATGAATGTGTTAACTTGGAAATTAATTTTTTTTTTTTTTTAAAGTGGGTTCAAGCTGAACGGAGAATATTCCTTGGGATTGAGCAAAAATTCAGTTTTATTGAGCACAAACAGAAATAACTGTGAAGCTATCAAAAACTTCATTTTTTTTTTTTTTTTTTCATTTTCTTTTTATTTTATGCTAAGCTAAGCTACGAGAAGAAGAAAAAATTATGTTTTTAAAAAAATTGCATTTTTTCTCTTTTTTTTTTCCTTTTTTATTTTTTATTTTTGGAATGATGAAAATTTATTGCCAAGTGCTGAACAAGCAGAAACAAATGCTTCAAAATATGGATTCTTGAAAAAAAAAAAAACAACAGAAGATACAACAATGGAGATCAAATTCAGGATTGACAAAGCAAGAGAAGAAAAAAAAAATCGAGCATTTTTGTAAAACTGAAGAAGTGGATGATAAATAAATAAATAAAAAAAGGGAAGTAAAAAAAAAAGAAGAAAAAAAAAGATTATCAGTCAGAATCTATAGATGTCGACATAAAGATATTTAAAACAATAACGTAGATCATCACTTGATACAGCAGTAAATCAGTATGATAGTCTTTTAACTTCTTTTTATCTATTTTATTACATTCTTCATTTTTTTCCCTGTAGTTTCTGCTTCATACATATATATATATATATATATATATATATATATATATATATATATATATATATATAATGAAGAGAAGAACAATAAGGAAATTGAAAAGAAAAAACCACTTGGTGTTGGGCAGCAAAACATTTGATATGCAGATCGGATTATGGGCAATAAAAAATAAAGAGATGATGGAAGAAAGAAAAAAAAAGATGTAGAATTTGAGCTGAACATGCTGCAAAAGAGAAGTGGTAGAAAGGGATAAAAAAAAAACATAATCAGAAAGAAAAATAAACAAGAAATAAAAAGCAACACAGGATCCTGGTTGTAAAACAATAAGATAAATGAAAGGAAAAAAGAGAAATGAAATTGACTTATATTGAGAGAGAGAGAGAGTTGTAGATGAGTGGAGCATAGATATTTACATACACACACAGACATTATATATATATATATATATATATATATATATATATATATATATATAGAGAGAGAGAGAGAGAGAGATGATTTGATGAAGACTAGAGGTGAAGCAGGGACATTATAAACATATATATATGCAAACACACACACACACACACACAAGCATACATACAAACACATAAACATATATACAAACATATAAATATTGTATGTGTACAATACATGCATTCATATAAACAGGCACATGTGTGTAAGTATATATATATATATATATATATATATATATATATGATAGTTTGATGGGGACTATGAGTGAAGAATGTATGTGTGTGTGTGTATATATATATATATATATATATATATATATATACATACACACATCGGCGTGTGTTTTTATATATCTAGAGAGAGAGAGAGCAAAATCAATAGAAGATCGATGAACAAAGATACACACATACACACATACATATATATATATGTATGCAGACATTTATATATATGAAAACATGTGTATATAACTATGTGTACGTGTGTTAAAAAAATAAGTTTATTGCAGATATGATTGACAGGAGGAGTAGCTACTTGGTGAAAAGACAAAAAAAAAAAAAAAAGGCAAAAAGAAAAGATTATCATCATAAAGAAACATATGCCTGATCTGGAATAGGAATGACTGGGGTGGTGGGGGGGGAGTGGAGATTTTTTTTTTTTTTTTTTTAGAAGCACAACAGCAAACAAGCAAACATCCAATAAATGATGATATGGCAATGGGAAAGAAGATGCTGCCAAACGATTAAGGATTTGTAGGTTTTATGCTAACTTCATTTGTTAAGCAAGTCAATAAAGATTTAGCTGAAAAATCGGAGGCAAAGGAAGATCTTGCAGACAAAAAGAAAAATTCCTGGCATTATAATAACATTGAAATGTGATCTATATATTTTAAAGATTTGGGCTTTTCTTTTTTAAACAATACATCAGGATTCTTGATCCTGTGGATTAGTATGGCTTCTCCAAAGGCTTGATATAAATACAGACTGTTCATCATTACACAGGATAGGTTACAAGGTACGAGTTAGACAGCTTTAGTCGGGACCCATAATTTTTTCCAGGGACTCATTCAAAACAAATATGTGCATCCCAGGACACACTAAATCAAAAAGCTATCAGCATCACATACATATAAATGTTCTAATAGGAAAATGGCCATTTATCTGATCTGTAATGTTTGTTGATGGTGAAAAGTTTTGATGGCGAACAAATGAAAATAAGAAAATAAACATCTTTATGATATTTCATCATTAAGTTTTTAAAAAAAAGTAGAAGACATAGCGTAATGGATATAAGTGTTGAGTTAATACAGTTCTAAGTGACAATTATCTGGAGATAGCAGGTTCAATCCTGTCTACAGGCAAAAGTAAATTAGAATACTTAACAAAGCTTAACACTTGTACCCAGTCATGGTCATGCAGTCCACACACTTCTTCCCTTCAGTGTTGCAGTGACAACCATTCTACACAAGCAAGATGTGATATATGATCAATTTCTTAAATGAAGTTTAACATTTCTCTGAATGTTTGAGATGAGGCTTGATGATTAGTATTATCTGCGTTATTCGGACTGAATAAAGGTTAGGTTCAAAGTTCCGTGATTGCTCCAGATTACGACAAGAAGGTTCCCGACTATGACAAGAAAGTTCCCGAAAGGGGTTGGTGTGTGTGTGTGTGTGTGTATATATATATATATAGGCAATCTAAAATTAGCATGTTTTTGCTTGTTTTTTTTTTTTAATTTGCATAATTCAAATAAAGCAATAAAATCATATCAATTACCAGAAACAAATCATATTGAATGTTTCTATAATTATATGTCCAGTTATTTAACAAGTGTTATATTGTTACTACTTTATATTTTGATATACAATACACTCATAGTAAATGTGGATAATGAACAAACTTTAAAAAAGGATAAAAAGGTTATTCCATTAAAACTGACGAGTTAAAAAGCTTACACATAGACAGCAATTGAGAGAGAGAGAGAGAGATGTTGGGCTTCCTGAAATATTACCAAGTCCAAGGATGAAATGAAGTAAAACCCATTTGCTATCAGTAGAAACAAAAGTATTGCTAGGATAGTGACGAGTTTTATCTGTACAGGTTGAAGATAATAGTATTAAACTACCAAAATATAAATAAACCCAATCACAACTAATCCAAAGAAGATTTAATGATAGTTTTAATATCAAAAAGTTAAAACTTGTTTTCCTATATAGAATTTTAACATGAAACAAAAAAAAATACATGATGTAAATTGTCTGCTGTGAAAGAGAAAACAAATTATAGAAAAGAAGGTTCCCAAGTCCGAAAAGAAGATTACCGAGTCCAACAAGAAATACTTGAAGAAGGCCGGAGGGCATATCAGCTGAAACGTTGTACAGATAACAATAAAGATGAGGACAATAGTCCGAATAATGTGGAGTTTAACAGGTTTAAATTCAGGGATTTCCTTTTGCTAGACCAGTTGCCTTCAAGTTGTAATCGGGAATCTTCATGGGACTTCAAACTGAACCTATAATTTAGTCTAGTTAGACACATGGTGCAATGGATATGAGGGTTGAGTTAATACAGTTTTAAGTAACAATCATTTGTAGGTTGCAGGTTAAATCCTGTCTACAGGTAATAACAGCATAGAATACTTCACATAGCTTAACACTTGTACCCGGTCATGGTTAATGAAATAAGAATAATCAGCCTCAATGGATTAAATAAAAGGTTGTATTCAAAGTTCCATGGAGGCTTCCAAGGTTGACAAAAAGTTTCCAGAGTTCAACAAGAAACATCTTAAGAAAGTCAAAAGATTTGGTTTGGTTTGGTTTTATGGCATATCAACCTCAGTGGGTCATTTAATGCCAATAAATTTTTGAAATAAATCAATTCTTAATGGATAATACAATTTTTTTATAAATACATTTTTATATTAAACCCATAGATGGGACCCTAACAGGTACTACCCCTCCGGGTCAGAGTGGACCAAGGAAAAGATTTTGTGTATAACTAAGATTAGGACAACAGTCCAAAACATCTTAATGATACAAATTATTCAACCTCATCTAAAAAAATTCAGACAAATAAAATTTAAAAAAAAAAGCTCTAACACTTGCAGCTTTCTCCTACCACTGTTCCTTATATGGAACACGATTTTCTAAAGCCATAAACCTTTTCATACATAACTTTATTACTAACTAGCAGCGGCTACCCGGCGTCGCCTGAGTAGAGGGGGGATTTTTTAAAAGTTAGTCCCGCAGATCCATTATTACTGAATCATGAGTTAAATCCTCGTAGGATACTCCATTTAAATCCCTATGTAAAAAAATAGACCATGCATTGATCCAGCTACTCTGAAAAGAAATGTTAATGTCTACTATCGAAAATATTAAATGAAAAAAAAAAAAATCCATACTGTTAGCATTTAAATTTTATTTTTTAATCATCTTCACAAATATAAATCAAATCTCTATTATTTTTTGCTCAAAAACCAAGCACTGGTGATATTTAATGTGTATATATATTTACTTTTTCGTTAATTGTTTTATTTTCGAAGTTTCCTCCGGACATACATATACACACAACTGTCCTTTATATATGTATAGATAGAAGATATATCAAGTATTTAGTAATTAAAGTTTCATTTGTTACTAGAACAGAACTTAATATCTGTTAATATTGAAAATTTAAAACTTGAAGTTTAAATTGTTAGAAAATTGATGTACTAAGTTCAGGAATAAAACAAAATAATTATACAAGTTGTAGAATCTTTGTTTTTGTGTATTTAATCAGTTGGAAAAGGTAAGATAGAATTCAGAAACTTTTTATTCATAGCATTATCTCTAATCATATAAAGTATTAATTCATTTAAGTTGTATTCATTTCTAGAACAAAAGTATTTGTTAATTAAACAAGTATTTACTAATTAAAGTTTCATTTGTTTCCAGAACAAAACTAATATCTCTTGATATTGAGAATCTAAAACTTGAAGTTTAAATTATTAGAAAATCGATGTACTAAGTTCAGGAATAAAACAAAATAATTATACAAGTTGTAGAATCTTTGTTTTTGAGTATTTATTTAGGAAAAGGTAAGATAGAATTCAGAAAATTTTCCAAGAGTAAATTTGTCTCAACTCTAATAACATCTACTATGCTAGAAATAAATAATAATCTCATTATTGTTTGTATGTTTGGTAGAATAAAGTTTAATCCTTGTAGAGCAGGTGAATTATTTGCAGAAAATTTGCAAAATAGAGGCTATTTTCATACGTATAAAAAACAAACAAAACAGGACAATCTGATCAGCAATTGTATGCCATAGTACAATAACATGAACACAATAAAACAAACACTTATGGTATTTTGCAAAACAACCTCTACACCATATTGGAACCTCTAAGTGATGTTTCTATACATTGAATTAGCAATGAACAGCTAATAGAAAAATTCCGACAAAAATGTCACTGCCTGTGTATCATAGCAACAAGACTGTCTCTCTGCATGTAAAAAGGGTTAACTTATTAAATATTGAACAACAGAGATGAAAGTCTGTTTCAAATATTTGATGTGAATTGTGAGTTCATGCCTTTGGGAAAGGTAAGAATTAAGACCCCTATGTTCCAATGTTTGATTTTAATGGCATGTCAACCTGTCTAGGGTTATTTTATGCATAGAGCTTAGGGAACTGCATTCATTGTATATTCATACTTATATTTGTTTTGTTTAGTTGTTTCTTAAGAGGGTTTTTTTTTTTGCACATGATCCTATCAAATACGAATAATTTCTAAACAGATCTATTTGATACTAAAAGATATAACCACACCGGGTCAAAGTGGACCTGGGAGTAATGGTAATAAAGAGGTACTTCCCAGATCCCCAGCATCAGATGCAGTTTAGTGTCATGCCCAAGATACTCCTTTGGGTGTTTATGTTATTAGAGGGGCCTGGGATAATTAAGGTTTGAAAAAAAAGGATCAGTTTTAGTAAAAATAAAATATGGGTGAAGAAGAGGGAAAGAAATATTTTGAAAAATATTTTTAAAGAAAGAATTTATTGGAATGCAGTTTGTTTAAGATGTTTGTTGAAGTTCCATCAGAGAATTGCTGGGGTTGAATATTTTCAGGAGAATGAAACAGTGTGGCCAGAAGAATGTCGGATTGTTTGGCTAAAATTCCAGTGTATAGAATATGACAATATACAATGGAATTAAAATATGACCTAAAAATAATTATCTGATTAACGGTAATTATAAAAGAACGGGTGAATAGTCACAGGGGAAAAGAGCAAGCAAAGTCAGACTACAAAGGGTCTATTGAGGCAGACACATGACGCAGGCTGAATTACCCTATAAAAAAACATTTTCTTTCTTTCTTCCTCTCCCAAAGCTGACAGCTGATAGTGCAAGTTTCACAAGCTTAGTGTATCTAATTTAAGTGATTCTGTTATTGTAACATTCTTTCTATCTCTCTTAGTGTCAACGACTACTACTGGATTGTCACTACCAAAATGAATATTTGTTGACAAAAAGTTGCAGTCTAGTTTTTAATTAACATGGGTTACCATGGATCTTAATTGAAGGGACGTTTTTCAAGTAAGAAGAAATGAGCCCACATATACAAGAACGAGAAGACCCATAACGTCACAGGGGTCCTACCCTCTGCAGGAGAGACTGTCAGCATATTCAAAGCCCTGTGGACAGGGGAGGTAATTCCAGAGAATTCAAGACTGCTATGTACACCATCACAAGCTGCTCAGACATGCACATGCCTTCATTTAATATTATTTGTATTATTCGGACTATTGTCCTCATCTTCATTGTTATCTGTACAAAATTTCACCTGATGTGCCCTTCGGCCTTCTTCAGGTATTTCTTGTTGCACTCGGGAACCTTCTTGTCATTTTCGGCACATCAGACAAAACATTGTACAGATAACAATGAAGATGAGGACAATAGTCTGAATAATCCAAATAATACTAATTATCAAGCCTCATCTCCGAGAAGTAGCCTTCATTTAAATTCTTAAGTTCTTTAAAAAAATATAAAATTTCAGATGCGACACATTTCCTTTTGGGGAGGAGGGTATCACTCTGCAGGTGATACAGTTATCATATTCTTAGTCCTACTGACAAGGTGGTATATATTCCATGAAGAATTGTTACCAAAGAGAGAGTGCAAGGTAGAACAGATAGATTCATGATTAGAGTTTAATATCATTCCCAGGACATGAAGACCCTCAGTTATCCCCTTCTAGTACCCATATGATAAAAATTGGGACTTATCATCAGGGCAATAGGGTCGGGGCAATCATATTGGTGCTAGGGCTTGATGTGACCAGCCAATTGATAGCAGGGGGCCTATTTTCCATTGAGAGTCATTATCAAGGAGAGACAGCCGAAGATAGAACAGATAGATTCATGTCTTTCTTAAAAGCATTAATGTATTGCAAACAGCCATATGATGTGCCTTGCTGAACTTGGCTTGCTGAAACTATTTATTTTTCTAATATAATTTCTAATATAATATATTCCACCATGAATGAATGTTAAAAATGCCAAACAATTTGGATGTAATAAAAAAAAATACCAGACTACTCTAAACGAGATGAAACACCTCAACATTGAAATTAATAAAATCAAAGATAATTTTCCAGTAAGCCGATTCCGATGGCCGTTTATTACGAGATTTCCTCCAACTTTTAAGTAAATTGGACATCTTTAATGGAAATAGTTGGCAATAGAATTGACCATTCAATATAAAATGTTTTGATCAAATCATCTCCGCTAATGATTGTTTATCATTATCATATTCATTAGTCTGTGTTTGATTAAGATAAGTGGTTATCAAATCGTTTTTAAAGGCCCTTTTACACGGCTTGCTGTTCATAATGTCATCATCTACAATAACATAATAAGGAACCGGACATCTTTGATTGGTTGAAAATTCTTTTGATAGCCCATAATGAAGTGCTCTGATCAGATGAGATAAGATGACTTAAACTAATAAATAATTCTGATACGCATAACAATTGGCCCATGTTCGAATTATCATTGTTATAAGTACTTTAGGCTAGCGGATGATGAGAGAGCATCTTCCATCGCCTTTTACTAGAGGAGAGAGCACGTTCTTTGTTATTTTATAACTAGCACGTTTCCTGTCATTTATGATTGGATTATTTGTGTGTGTTTAAGGCACTTTTGATTTGTTGGTAGATGTGAGATGGTGGTAGTGGCATCGGGGAATGCAGGAGCACTGTTTGACTGAAATCCTTTGAGTAAACAGAATAAAAGTACGAAAAGAAAGAAGAGTGGATTTTACAGCATGTCAGCTGTTGTTGGGTTATTTTATGCTAAAGATATTTTGTTTTATTCATTCTTGATGGGTATTTAATGTTTTTAAAACTCAATTTTTTAAAACATTTTTTTGACAGTCATATATCATATACACACACACATATATATATATATATATATATATATATATATATATATATATATATATGATATATAATGATACATACATACATACATATATATATATATATGTGTGTGTGTGTGTGTGTGTGTGTGTAAAGTTTATTGCATATTTGCATGTATATATACAAGGTAAGTATCAGGATTGAAGCTGTATTTACCAAGACAGAAATGAACAATGAATAGAACGTTAATTTTTTCAGAATACAAAGAGTGTCATAAAAGTGCCGTGTTTGAAGCTGTATTTATCAAGATAGAAATGAACACTGAATGGAATGTTAAATTTTTCAGAATACAAGGGAAGTCAAAAAGTACAAAAAATCTCAATACTTTTTTGACACACCTTATATGAGAGAGTGTGAGTCACATTTTATTTTACATATAAGTAGATTATTCTTTTTGTTACTATTTATGCTGTCAAAAGTTTTAAGTAATGCATACTCGCACATGAGATATAATAAGAATGATGATACTGCCTTGATTTTTGCTTTATATATATTTTTCTTAAATATTACAAGCAAAATATTTCATTGTCTTTTCCCCTCTCTTTTTTTTTTTTTTGTAAACTATCTGCAAATTTTCATTGAATTTTCAAAGATTTTTAGATTTTCAGTTTTGAATAAAAAAAATTCAATAATTTTTTTTTCTTTTTTTTTTTTTTCAAGTGATTACAAAAATTTTCATTCTGACACAAAATCAATATGTTTTCTTCACCATTGTGTAAGTAAAGATATAAAATTTAAGGTTCTTTTGTTTAATCTATGTTTCATGCTTCCAGCACTCTTGTGTGTGTGTGTGTGTTCTTCTCTCTTCTTATTCTCATATTTTCTTTCTCTCTTTTTTTTTCTCACCACCATGTACTTCAGAAAATAGAGCAAAGTTTTTTTTGTTTTTTTTTCTATCCGCCAAATGCAAAAATTCATTTCTATTCTGGAATGTGTCTTTGCTTTGCTTCTTTAATGATATTAAAAATTTGTCTCATCAGTTCACTGAGCAATAAGAGATATTGATAAAAAAATACTATTTGACACAAGATCTTATTGCTTGCTTATTGATACATTATTAGAGGTTCAGTGGATTTTGATTCATTATTCATTGTCACTATTTTAAAAGTGCACACAGTGAAGCTCACTGGAAAATAATAGACTAATGGTTAGAGCAACTAATTGGAGGCTTCAAGAATCACAGTATATATTTACCAACCTCTCTGCACAAGTAGGATGCGACACAAGGTCAATTTTATAATCAGAGTTTAACAGGTTTGAATTCAGAGTTTTCCTTCTCCTAAACTCGTTACCTATCCAAGATTAAAGAGCTCAGTCTGCCCTACTATTTACCTATAGTTGGAGCGAGAATATATATAGATTTATACCTTTTCCAAAGGTATTAGCGCTATGTGAAATGCAAACAGCTTCGTCCAGGATTTGAACTCAGGTTGACAAGTCCATTTCCTACAACTAACTATTACACCACCTTCTCCTAAATTGGTTACCTATTCAAGGTTAAAGAGATCAGTTTGCCCTACTATTTACCCATAGAGGGAGAATATATAGATTTATACGTTTTCCAAGAGTATTAGCGCCATGTGAAATACAAAGAGCTTCGCCTAGGATTTGAACTCAGGTCAACAAGTTCATTTCCTACGACTCTAACCATTACACCCAGCACCTCAAGAATCACAGTATTGTCTTTCACTGATGAGTAAACTCATCAATTCAAACTTATTTTTTAGTTGCAGTGTTAGGTAAGTAATGCTCCTTGACAATGAGAGAGAAAAAATAGGGCTGTATCTATTTACCCAACCCCTCCACCAACCGCAGGTTGTGACACTATTACATAATGGATAAACATAGCCTATCATTTGTGTAATGAAGTGTGGTTGGTTGGTTGGATTTTATGGCATGTCAACCCTTGTTGGGTTATTTTATGACAATGTTTTAGTTTTTAAAAATTCTTGTTGGGCATTCATATATTTTTATCTAACCCATAAATAAGACCCTAACAGTTGCTACCACTCCAGGTCAGAGTGGACCAGTGAGTAATGGCAATGAAAGGGTACTCCATACTCCCCATAGCTTCAGAATAGGAACCTCATCACTACTCAGTTTAATATCATACCTAGGACACATTATGTGTTAAGTAATGCTCCTTGACAATGAGAGAAAAAAAATAGGCCGCTCCGCATATTTCACTTTTACTACTTTTATCATGGATTTTCCTCTTCGAATTTAAAAAAAAATCAAAACAAGGAGAAAGATAACTCATGTATATACATAGGTACTACCAAAATACGTCACGTGATCAGTTTAGGCCATTTTGAAGGAAGAACTTTTTTTTTTTTTTAATCTCGCAAAAAAGAAAATAACGAACATAAAGAGTTATTACAAAAAAAACAGTTCATTCAAAGATCAAATTCTCTGATTGGGGAAAAATTACACTAGGTCAATCTTTAAGTGGAGTATTGTATTCAGTTTTCCTTCATCAAGAGTTGCCATACCATAAAGAGTCCCTGCTGCCCTAATATTTACATATAACTGGAGGGACTCTTTAACTTTGATATGGCAACAAGTCTTGTAGAAGGAAAACTCAATTCAAGCCTGTTAAACTCGGCTTAAGAATTTGACCCTGTGTCATGTCCTACTTGTGTGGAGGGTTTGGTGTGTATATATATATATATATATATATATATTCATGAAAAGCATATACATCTTTATATCACTTTTCAAAACTAAATTTTCACTTCAACAAGTATTATATCTCAAAATATCCCCTGCATGAAATAAGTAATCTTTTTTCTTTAGAAATATATTCAAAATGAATAAAATATTTAAAAATTAACAATAACAAAAGCTAAAAAGAATTTAGAATACAATAAAAACACATTAAAAATGTATATACAGTACTAAAACAATTGACAAAAGAAAAAATGCAAACAAAGGTAAACCATTACATATGTTTTTAGTGTATTTGAAGGTTTAGCAAAGGTCATATTCTTTCACAAATTATTTACACTTCTTGTAAAAAGAATTGTTGAATATAAAACTGATACCCGGAAATGTGAAAGAAATTATTGAAAAATACAAAATCAATCATGATATATGAAGAAATAATCATGTTGGATGGGAAAAAATTTATAGTAAATGTGAAAGCAATTATTGTAAATGTTGAAACAGTCAAGTTAAATGTGAAAACAGTTATTGTAAAATTATGGTAAATGTGAAGGCAATCAAGTTAAATATAAAAACAATCATGCTAGATGTGAAAGCAATTATCAACAATGTGAAAGATATGTTAAATGTGAAAACAGTTAGAGTTAATTTGGAAGCAACCATGTTTAATGTGAAATCACTTTGGTAAATGTGAAACCAATATTTTTAGATGTGAAAGTAATCATGATATATGTGAAAGCAATCTTTTTAAATGCGAAAGCAATGATGATATATGTGAAACCAATCTTTTTAAATGTAAAAGTAATCATGATATATGTGAAAGCAATCTTTTTAAATGCGAAAGCAATGATGATATATGTGAAACCAATCTTTTTAAATGTAAAAGTAATATGATATATGTGAAATCAATGATGATATATGTGAAACCAATCATTCTAAATGCGAAAGCAATCATCATATATGTAAAAGCAATCATCATATATGTGAAAGCAATCTTTTTAAATGCGAAAGCAATTATGATATATGTGAAACCAGTCTTTTTAAATGCAAAGATATATGTGAAACCAAATAAATATGTGAAAGTAATCATGATATATGTGAAACCAATCTTTTTAAATGCGAAAGTAATCATGATATATGTGAAACCAATCTTTTTAAATGTGAAAGTAATCATGATATATGGGAAACCAATCTTTTTAAAGAATAAAGCAATTATTATAGATGAGAAAACAATCCTGCAAAAGATTTAATTTTTTTTTGGCTTCTTTGTCTTTTTTCCATCCTTATCATCTCTTCCTCCTATCTAACCCTAATTTAAAGCTGAAAACATTTTTTTTTCATTTCTTTTTTCATTTCTTTCTTTAATTCTCCATGGTGGATAACTTAACATTTTTATTTGATTTACTTTCATACGACTTCAAAACCACTCACCCGCTTACAAAATCATTATTTCTCTTTCACTCACTCACACATTCCATGAATCTTTCATTCTCTGAGTTACTCATCCACTTCCTCTTTCTTTCAATCAAGCAGTATTTCTGAGATACAATTTTAGTCTATTCTTCATTGCTATCCACCACTCACTCAAATGTTATATGACTTTTATTGTCAGAGTTACTCATATACTCTTTCTTTCATTAACTCTTTTTTCAAACAAACAGCATTTCTGTGATACAATTCTAGTATATTCTTCATTGCTATCCACCTTTTAAATCTTTTTTTTCCTTTAACATTTTTAAGATATCTCACCAGGACTTTTAGGTTATGAGAGAATCTGAATAGACACAATATGCATCAATATCAGAAGATATCAAATATTTACTTACCTGATAAACGCTATCAGCAGTTTTCTGTCCATTCCCCAACTCTCCAACTTGGTGTGGTCCTCTTCGGGATCTCCTTGTGAGACTTTGTGAGGATTCTGGCTCTGTAGATTGGGCAACAGCGTCATCAGGCCAATAACTTGGCTGTTGAGAAGAACACATGTAATGTCCATGCTCTGTAACACATTTGCAAGGGGGATTCACTCCATCATTATGTGATGCATTCCTCCGATCTTTACATCGAATAATACATATTGAAAGGCCAGCAGTAACAGAGACTGACACTGATACAGCCACCACTACAATGACAATCATCAGAAAGAGATGAATAGTGTCATCTGACTTAGTCAGTTCAGAATTCAGCATTTCTGATGTCTTGTTGCTCACAGTCAACTTCAAGATCATGTTCACGTTAGTGGACAAGACCGGCGTGCCGCTGTCCTTAACAACAAACTGCAGATCATACGAACCGGCATCTTCATGGGTCACTTCACGAGTGAAAGACAACAGGCCAGTATAATGGTTGACTGTAAACAACTGTTTTTCATTACCTCTAATTATTTCGTACCGGAGAAATGCATTTTCTTGACTGTCGATATCAGAGGCCTTCAAGACTGTAATATTCTTCGTGTGATGTGGGTAGTAGAGGAAATCCAGGGTGAAGGGGTTTACACTGGGATTTGTGAAGTAGGGAGCATTGTCATTTTCGTCTTTTACATGGACCGTTACATTGACAGTGTTATTTAACGAAGGGGTTCCGTTGTCCTTTACAAAAACCTGGAATGTATAAACGTCTTTGAATTCATGATCCAAAGACATCACAGTCGATATCAGTCCATTGTTTGTAATCTGGAATGGTAAGAAATGCTTACTGTTGGTCAGCAGTGAATAGGTCAGCTGACCCCCAGGGCCGAGATCAGGGTCCGTAGCATTGATCGATCCAACAGGAAACTGGGAATTTTCATTCTCGTTGATCCGGAACTTGAATACATCCTTGGAGAATTGTGGCCGTACATCGTTGACATCCATCACTTTGATAGAAAACTTACTCTCACTTCGCAGGGGCGGGGATCCCCTGTCCTGACAACTTATGGTTATTTCATGATGGTCAGCCGACTCCCTGTCCACTGGGTTTATCACCGTTATCTTATATTCCTTCGTGCCCAGGCTCTGAAGCTGGAACTTATCGTGGTGAAGGTCACAGCTGACTTCACCGTTCTGTCCAAAATCCGGGTCGGTGACCATCACGTAGGCAATGAAACTGCCCACTTCGACATGTTCGGAAATAACTGCCGAGCTATCTGTAGAGGCAGAAAAAAAGTTCACATGAATTTGGGGGGCATTATTCTGCTGGTTGATCATGTTGATAAGCACGATCGCGACTGAACTCAGAGGCGGATTGCCCTCGTCTGTGGCTTTCACGTAAAGTTTATACGTCAAGATCTGTCCGAGTTTAAACGCTTTTTGCCTGAAGATCTCTCCTGTTACTTCGTTAATCCGAAAATGGTCTCTGGCAATTTCTGATGTCTTTGAGCTGAAATGATATGTAATGTTGCCATTTTTACCAGAGTCTGTGTCCCTGGCGGACAAAATGGCAATAGGGGTGGCCCTGTCGTGTTCATACATGATAGAAACATTATAGACACTTTGGGAAAAGACTGGAGAGTTATCATTGACGTCTGTGACTGATATGTGAATATCTAACACACTTTGCTTGGGTGGAGAGCCTCCATCTTTAGCTATTACTTGAATGATATACGAGTCTTTCAGTTCCCTGTCGAGCGTGTCATCCAGTGTTATACTTAAATCTGAAGTGCCATCAACGCTCTGTAATTCAGACAATGAAAATGGTTCATTCATGTTCTTCTTCAGCTGGTATGTAATTTGCGAGTTTATGACACCAACGTCCTCATCTATGGCATTAGGAATTGACCTCCTCGCTCCTTTCCGGTCGTCTTCCTCAAACTGAATGTCGACCTTCTGTTCCGGGAACACAGGCTGGTGGTCATTGACGTCCTGAATAATCACTTTGATTTTTATTATCTTCATAAAATTTTCTTCACGGCGCACAGCGACTTTGATTATTTGGACGCAGTCAGTGTTGTGTTTGCAGAGAGCCTCTGCATCAAGAGTTTGGGTTGTGTATAACCTGCCTGTCTTTTTGGAAACTCGGAAGAACTGGTCACTACCTGAGATACCTTGGCTGAGCTGGTTAAAGCTTAGCTGACTAAGGTCTTGAAACTGGATGCTGTCCTGTAAATGTGTGTCGGCAACAATGTCCCCTAGGTAGGTTCCTGGAGCCTTCCCTTCTTCCACATAGTAGGTAAGGTCCACACTCTTGCACATGTGTAGGACGGACACGAGCACACACGCTGTTGCTGCTACAAACATGTTTGATGGAGTTTTATCATGAGCCGTACAAGTGAAAAGTCATTCATTGAATGAAATAGGTGAGGAATCTGAAAGTAGAAATAAAATACTCAGATTAACATTGAAAAAAAAAAAAAAAATAAATAAATAAAAATTTTTTTTTTTAATTTAAAAAATACTAGGTATGTGTGCAAATGTTCCTAGGGCATTTCTGTTGGAAACAACACACATAATCTCTATTAACTCTTAACATCCTATACTGCCTCATTCCACCCGGCCGGAAGTCACGTTCATTTTCCAAATCTACCCCAAAATATATCCTTTGTTTAAAAGTAATATTAAACATATTTAGCAGTCTTTGATTTAAAGAAAATAACAGGTAACTTTAAATGAAAAGGCCATTTTTAGCCATTTATTGATAAATCCTTATAGGAATTGACATAGAAAATTGTCAACAGGATATTAAGAGTTAATAAATGTAAATGTCAGTGTGCCATATTTTGAAAAGTTTACTACTAGAAGCCATAGCCCAACATATCATGCCATTTTAGAAACAGGCTGACTGTGTGAGCAAGTGAAGCATAAGTAAAGTAAGTAAAGTTGTCGGGGCGACCTAATGTCAGTATCAGCCAATCAGCGAGGAAGTCTATCCCCTTTTAACTAGCGCTAGACCAAGGAGATTGTTTTTGCGTCTGAGATGGGGCGCCACACCTATCATCAGCTCCTTACTTTACCGCACAGATCCCTGTACTACTCATATGCCGAGTTGGCGAGGGCGGGTATCAAACTAAGAACCTTGCGGTTTCTAGCCGAACGCTCTAACGACTGAGCTAATCCGGTATTTCAGGCCAAATCCAGACTGGCAATCCTAAGAATTTGGGATTCCCAAGTTTTAATTGCTGCGATTGTTTTTGGCGACTATTTACAATAATTTTTATAAATTGGAAATAAAATTGGGAATAATCAAAATTATTTACCAAATCCAGCAGAAGTCACTCATGGAATAGAAATATTTGTTTGTACAGAAAGTAAGGATCTACATAATTCAAATTGTATTTAAATTAATTAGCAGCAGAAGAATTATCACTGAATTTTTAAAATGTAAATGTAAATATAACATTTTATATGTACTCAATGCTTGAAATGTCTGTTTGGCCTTTGGCCCAACCAAGAGCTCTCTACATTGCTGCCCAATTGGATGGCTTTTAAGCTATTTAAGGTATTCACTATAGCCAAAGTTGGATTCAGAGCTTGGGGCCTCAGTGCACTTTTGGTTAGGGGGCTCCTCAACTTGCCTCCCCTAAAAATTAAATTAGATACAGGAGATTAAAAAAATTGTAGTAAAATGAATTTATTACAAAAAAGATATATAAGTTAGGTTCTGAAGAAAATGTTTGATTTTTTTTTTTTTTTCAATTATTTTAACTGTAAGAACAACTTTTACTACATTTTTAAGTTTGTATTATACAACAAAGTGATATAATCCTTTTCAGCTTGTAGCAAATGAACATTATTTTTTCAATAATAGAATTTACAATCATTACAGCTTTTATGAAGTCAGGGTGCCCCTATGGTAATGCGTCACAGCAATTTCCCCTTTTGCCCCCTTATAAATCTAACTCTGATTATAGGTATCTACAGTATTGCCTATAAATAAGCACACCCTACCACTTTTTTTAATACAAAAAGGTTAATTTTGTACTAAAAAGAATCAGGATTTTATTATTCTTTATCCTAGGCAATGCGAACAGATACTACACCCTGATCCCAGACTAAAGTCTTAATTCATAAAGAATCTTTTTAAACTATAACTTTTTTTAACTATACTACTAAAATACATAATTCATTATTCTATTGCACCTTGTAGTAATTTTGTGCCTCTGTATCAAAGTATATTTTTCTCCCTGCTTTCCACATACAAGTTTGTATTTATCTGACTCCCATAAATCCAAAATTTGACACAAGGTCAGCTCAATGTGGTACTATAAAAAATTTAAAGACTATGCGTCACACTAAACCAAGTTAAATAGTTAACTTCTATATTGGAAAAAAACATATGGTCAAATAATAAAAATGCCAGTTCCAACCTGGCCAATGAAGTTAAGCAACAATAAGTATGCTCAGTACTTAGATGGGTAACCACTTAATAACAGCTGACACAGTAAGCATGTATATTAGACGAAGCAAAGCTTAGGAAACAAATATATCTATATAGATACACCATTAATAAAATTTTACATAAAAGCTATTAACCATTTCTTAAAGGGTTTCTCCATTTTGTCAGAGTTTAAGAGGAAACCATAAAGTCTCTTGCTAAAACTGGGGTTTCGGATATACCATAACTCACCTAGGAGAAGGAAAACTGACTTCAAACCAAAGCTCTTCCTTCTTCAGTTGTCAGTGTTGTACTTTTTAAATTTGCAGTGTCCAATGGAATGGGATCAGCATTGTTTAAAGCCATTGTAAGGCTCCTGGTTGTAATAAAAAAAAAAGAAAAAAATGATGGATATGTAAGTATAAAGTGAAAAGTTTTTTGGTTTTTTTAATTGTTTTTTAAAATTATTATTATTTACCTTAAGGTTACCTTTGGAAGCCATTAAATGAATATCAAAGAACATCCTATTTGTAAAATGTATATTATAATTGCAGAGATGCTGATAGGTAAGCATCCTGCATCCCTGACCCACAAAAATCTAAAAGAACACAGTAAAATCGTATCCATGCATCCCAGTTAATAAAAGTCAAAGTGTTCACTGTTTTTTTTACATTTGGAAGGAATCTGTGGATTAGTCCACCAAAGTTTTTATCCCAAGTACTTTCGGCACTTCAAAGTGCTATCATCAGCTTCTCCAGGCATTCACAAGTTCAGTGTTAATGAACAAACTGCAACAGATTAAATACTTGTTGCCACTACTGCCAGGAACAGTCCACTAAGTTGAGGAAGTGTTTTCCTGTTCCACTAACCAATAGTGAACAATCTAAGACAGTTCTAAGTGACAGTCATTTCTAGGCTGCAGGTTCAATCCTGGTCAAGGGTGAGATTAACATAGAATACTAATTAATTAACACCAGTGGTTTTCTTTTTTCTTCCAAGCTAACTGTAAATACCTTTCAATAGTTTCTTAGAAATGAATTACATAGGTTACAACATAGCTTTAGTGGTTTCTGTAGGTTGTAAATAAAAACCCTATAATTTATTAAGAAACTTTAGCTAGGACCCATAAATTTTCACAGGGACTCATTCAAAGCAAATATGTGGGTCCTAGAATGCAGTAAAAAAAGTAAATGCATCACTGCAACCATACCAGTTCATTACCATTAGCTCAACATTGAATCCCATCCTATTTGTAGTATTTATACTAGATCTAATTGCAATTAAATAAATAAATAAGGAAAAGTATTCTATAATTAACATTTAATAGTCGTGATAAAGATAGGTGTGAGCGAAATGGCAATCCTTACCCAATGATTATTAATTCATAAATTGGATTGTAAATGATTTTATTGTTTAAGAGCTTTTAATGCTGTTAGCAAATATATCACTACAACAACAACTTGAGTTAAAAGGATAAACTTTTCATTTGGGATTAATAATTCATTTGAATCTACTTTGTTTGGATTGCTTTCAATAATTATCAGAAGTAACATTATCATTTAAAGAGTTGTTCTGATTACTGAACTCATTCTCTGGGTTAGTGAAAAAATTGTATATGTTAAAATCTAATGGAAATATATCCAAACAAAGCCATTTTCTCTAAGTATTTGTATTAATTAAAAAAGATAAAAGATAAAAAATAAAAACCTTTTTTTAAAATTGGTGTACAAACCATTAAAACTAGTAAGATAACATTTCAAATGGTTTTTATAGAATGCAAATATACAATACCACTATATCTGATAAGTGACAAGCTTGAAATTTTAGGGGAAATTTGAAACCATTGAGTACATTAAAATCTAATGAAAACATGTCCAAATCTACCAGTTTTCGCAATGTATGACTGTTTATAAAAAAAAAATAAAAAAAGTGTGTACAAACCTTAAAACTAGTAAAATACCATTGCAAACAGTGTTTATAGCATGCAAATATACAATCTCACTATATCTGATAAGTGACAAGCTTAAAACTTGCGAAAATTTGAAAAAATTGTATATGTTAAAATCTAATGAAAACACATCCAAATCAAGCCATGTTCACTATGTAATGGCTTATATATAAAAAAAAAAAACTATGTACAAACCCTTTAAGATAACATTACAAATATACAATCCCACAATATATTAGTGGCAAGCTTAAAATTTGAAAAAAAAAATTGTATTTGCCAAAATTTAAAGAAAACACATTTGAATTGAGCTATTTTCTCTATATATTAGCATTTATCAACCAAAAAAAACAACTTAAGTACAAACATTTAAAACTAGTAAAATAACATTGCAAATGGTGTTTATACTATACACATATACAACCCCACTATATCTGATAAATGCCAAGCTTAAAACTTTTGGGAAAATTTAAACAATTGAGTATGTTAAAATCTAAATGACAGTTATCTCTAGACTGCAGGTTCAATCTTGGTCAGGGGCAGCAGTAACATAGAATAATAACTCAGCTTAACACCTGCACCCCAGCTATTGTTAGCGGAATGAGAACAGGATACCCCTGTGGACTGAATAAAAGGTTAGGTTCAAAATTCCGTGATGGCTCCCGATTACAACAAGAAGGTTCCAAGTTCGACAAGAAATACCTGAAGAAGGCCAGAGGGCACATTGGCCGAAACGTTGTACAGATAACAATGAAGATAAGGAAAATAATACAACTAATACTAATTTTCAAGCCTCATCTAAAAAATTCAGAGAAAAAAGCCATTAGTTAAAAAACTTTGTGTTCCTTGTTTACTTTTTTTTATCTCTCAAGTCTGGAGATAGTATTTTAGTCAAAGTCAGCTTACTAAAACAAATTTCTAATAATATAAATAATTACTTGAAACCATATACTTGTGTATGAATTATTAGTATTTAATAAGAATACTTGAAATTATACAACTGTCTTAAGAAACAATTACACAAAAAAAGGTAAATATAAACATACAATGAATGCTGTTCCCTAACCTCGAGGTATAAAATACCCACAGACAGATTGAAATGCCATTAAAATCAATCAATCAATTTGTGTTACCGATGTTGTAACCACAATGTTTCAGCTAATCCATTTTTCAAACTTCTTTAGGTGTATAATCAATATGGAATGGTGAGGGGATTTTTTTTTTTTCTACAGAAATAGATGTGGAAAAGAAAATCGTATTGTTTGTGCATGTTACATTGCTGGAAAAGAAAGAAACCAATAATATTATCAGCTGTTGTTTGCTGTTTGCTATTTCTGTAAAAAGAAGCCCCCCCCCTTGTCTATGGAAGGCCGTAGAAGAGAATGGCTGAAACCTTTGGTATCAACACTAGCAATACAAAGAATGGGTTCAGTAGTCAAAACACTTCTTGGAATTATAATTACTTGCAAATATATGCACCCTCCAGGTGCAAGTATTCAAGTCTTAACTCTTAACATCCTGTTGAGAATTTTTTAAGTCCAGGCCCCATTCTTATAAGGATTCATCAATAAATGGCTAAAAATGCCATTTTCATTTAAAGTTACCTGTTATTTCCCTTAAAACAAAGACTTCTAAATATGTTTAATATTACATTTAAACAAAGTCTATCATTTGGGGCAGATTAGGAAAACAAATGTGACTTCCAGCCGGGTGGAATGAGGTGGTATAGGATGTTAAGAGTTAATGTAATAAAATATTATATTAAATTAGAAAGGCTTATGAAACTAAATAAGAATGCAGATAAAAAACTTTAAAACTGAGGGGGTTATAATCAAAAAAGAACAACTGAAACTTACTCTTCCATCACTCCAGTCTTTCATTGCTAAATTTTCCTAATTTATCTATCTCATTAAATCATGAAGTAAAGAATAAAATTACAGTTATTTCTTCTTGTTAATGGATTTCATTTAAGATTTATCCAAAATTTTTGCCCATATTCATTAAGATAATACCAAACAATTAGAAATCAATAATACTAAGCACATATTTATCAAAATAAAATTTTAATCTCAATATGCAAATTAGTCTTCCTGTTCACACTGTAAACCCCTATTTTTTTGTATATATAAATACAATTGTATGTTATTAGTATTTAGATATGATCAACAGTATTATAACGTAAAATTTTGCAACACCCTCTACTTAAATCTTTATTTTTTTGTATATATGATTTCTAAGTGAATAATTTATAGATTGGTTGGTTATCTATATATCAATACTTGTGTTCCTTAATTGTACGACTGTTATCATCTTGCAATACCCTTGGGTTAAAAATGTCCAAATCATCCAAGATGAAATGCAAAAATGTAAATCTTGAGTATCCAGTGTTGCTTATCTGCAGAATTCTTATTTCTTATTAGTGTCATCACCTCAGCTAAATAATGGACCATTCTGTTTTTATTAGAAAGAAAGAAAAGGACATGCTACACAGAAAAAATATAGGAAAGAAAGAAAGAGTAGGAGAAAGATAGAGACAGGAGGCAATACACTAATCTGTTCCAATTAAGATAATGAAAGAAAGAAAGAAAAAAAGTGTAAGAGTTTAATCAAGATTTTATATTTTTTTTTACATGTTGAACTATTATGCAAAAGCTCTTAAATAAACATATCAAATGTAATAGTTAAATGATCATACTGTGGTATATCCACAGGTCCTGCTAGTAATTATACATCACATAAATTTTTGTAAAAAGAAGACCCCCCCCCTCCTGTTTCAATGTGGATTGTATATCTAAAGAAGGCTGTAGAATAGAACAGCTGGAACCCTTTTGGTATCAACACCAGCAATGTAAAAAATGTGTTCAATTATTAAAAACAATTCATGATGTTTAAATCATATATATGGACCATATGACCTTTAGGCACCCCTTTTGCGATCTCGTTTCATAAGGACATTTGTTTCATTTACACTGTCAAAATCCGGTTGTTTGTTAACTTATTATTTTTAGAGTTTTTTTTTTTTTAATTATAACCCTAACCCCTAACAAACAACTAGATTTTGACGGTGTTTGGTTTGTTTGGTTTGTTTTGTTTTCGGCATATCAACCTCAGTGGAT
>CM042151.1:54377889-54400389 GCA_023376005.1 Doryteuthis pealeii | reverse complement strand
TCATTGTCTTTTCCTTGGACTTCACATGGGGATATACAGATGCAAATACTCACACACAGAAAAACATTCATACGCATACACACTACAAAAACAGACACATAACAGATGTTTCTGTTATGTGTCTGTTTTTGCATACACACATTATAAAACATACATACTCACAAAAACATTTATACCTCATCAATACACCCGCATGCAGAGAGGATGTACTCTTTAGAAAACCATCAAATCTCACAGATTTAATGAAATTTTCCCAGGAATACCAATGAAAAAAATCCTTTTATTTTGTAAAAAAGCTGACTCAAAAATTACAAGAATTGCTTTATATAGTCGTGAAGGTAGCAAAGAAGAAAAAAAATTAAATTAAATATTAGACTTGTGTATGAATACTTTTGTGATTTTCATATGTTTGTATTGGAAACTTGAACAAATTATAGTTGAACTACTTTCTTTTTCGACACTGTATAACTATTCAATGTATCTGATTTGAATAGTCCATGAGAACATTTAAAAATCTGTATTCTAATAATCCAATGTTTGTATTGTTATTAGTATTAATAATTTTGGCTAGTTTTATTCTTCATCATCTAATATCTAGTAGTTTCTATTGAAATTCACTCAGGTTGTTATTCTATGACAGCAAGGAACAGCATGAATCAGAATAAGAATAATATCCCAATTATATTAAACACACATCCCCTTCTGCCTTGTGGGAAGCCCAGTTCTACATTTATTTGTTTGTTATGGCATATCAACCTCGTGGGTCATTTAATGCTGACAAAGTTTTGTAATAAATCCATTCTTAATGGATAATCAAATTTGGTTTATAAACTCATGTTTTTTCTATTTAAACCCATTGATGGACTTAACAGGTACTACTACTCCGGACCAGAGAGCAATGGGATGAAGGGGTGCACCACATTCCCCAAACCTCCAAAATGGAACCTCACCATCAGATAGAGTTTAACGTCATTCCCAGGACATGTAGACCCTCAGCCACGCCTTCTAGCATACATATAATAAAAAGTGTTTGGGGCTAGCCATACTGGCAATAGAGTTGGGCCAATTATATAGATGCTAGGGCTTGACCAGCTGATTTGATCAGAGGAGGCTCTCTGACCGCTGTTCTAGCCTAAGTAAGGGTCTAAGTGGAGTGTTGCAGGTCATGGACTGCTCATCTACCAAGACTTCATCCTTAATCATCACAGTCGTACCCATGGCAACAGGTGGCCCCATTGCCTTACCCCCCTGCAGAGTGCAGTCAGTGTATTCTAACACCCCAGCTGACAGGGCTCCCCAGTTCTACAATCAGCTGCTATACCATCCAAGCTACAAAAACATAGATGGTACAGAGGAAATATTTACCAAACCCCCTCTGCACCAAGCAAGATGTGACACAAGGTCAATTTTTAAATGGAGTTTAACCAGGTATTGATTTCAGAGTTTCCATTCTCCTGGCCTCAGTATCTCATACCAAGGTAGAGAGCCCAGTCTGTCCTACTATTTACACATTAGCTAGAGGGAGAATAGTTGCATACTTTTCTCAAATTATTGGTGTTATGTGAAATGCAACCGCCTCATCAGGATTTAAAACTCAGGTTACTGTGTTCATATCCTACAACAATAATCATTACACCACAGGCACATCTGTAGATAGTACTGAGTATGGCCAGAAATACCTCTTATATTTAAACTGTCACCACCTGTGGTGCAAAGGAAACTAAGGGCAATGGTAGTTCCATTCTTACATTTTTTTCTGATATGCTTAGTTACAATCATGGTTTGAAATGGTACACACTGAATTTCCTGTCAAAACGTTTTTAAAACTGGTGAATCTGTAATTGTTACACAGAAAAACATTTCTGCTCAAATTCATGTTATGTCGAATGATGCTGTTTGGATAGAATTTCAACCCATAGCAGTGTCACATCATGAAGGTATCGCTTGTTTAGCCTTTCCACAGGTTCTCTCTCTCTTCTCTCTTTCTCTCCCTCACTGCCCCCTCCTCCTCGATATGTTTAATTCATTATAAAATGCCAAAATTGCGATTCTTCTTAACAGCACATTGTTGAATTTCGGCTGCAAATTTCAGAACAAAATAAGAGGTCAACTTTACATTTGTTAAATCTATTTTAAAGCTTGTAACATTCAAAATAGTACTTTTTTTTTTTGTATTTAAATGTTCATCCTAATTCAGTTATTTTTTCTGCTAACATGTTTGGAATAAAAATCCTAAATTGTCTAGCCGGTGTCACATCATGAAGGTATCGCTTGTTTAGCCTTTCCACATGTTCTCTCCCTCTCTCTCTCTCACTGCCCCCCCCCTGCCGGATATGTTTAATTCATATGCATCATCTGGCATAACATGAAATGAACATAAAAAGATTTATGTGTAGCAAATAGAGATTCACAGTCTTATAAAAATTTCAACATCAAACACATTGTGCGCACTTGTATGATAATCTCTTTTTGTTCTTTTTTGTAATCTTGAGTCCTTGAATTGCTGTATCCAACTATCTCGAGTCCCTGAATGCTGTATCCAACTATCCCGAGTCCCTGAAATTGCTGTATCCAACTATCTAGAGTCCCTGAATTGCTGTATCCAACTATCTAGAGTCCCTGAATTGTATCCAACTATCTAGAGTATTGCTGTATCCAACTATCTCGAGTCCCTGTATTGCTGTATCCAACTATCTAGAGTTCCCTGAATTGCTGTATCCAACTATCTAGAGTCCCTGAATTGCTGTATCCAACTATCTAGAGTCCTGAACTGTATCCAACTATCTAGCTGTAATCCAAACTATCTCAGTCCTGAATTGCTGTATCCAACTAATCTCGAGTCCCTGAATTGCTGTATCCAACTATCTCGATCCCTGAAATTGCTGTATCCAAACTATCTCGGTCCCTGAATTGCTGTATCCAACTATCTCGTCCCTGAATGCTCCAACTATGTCTCAAGTCCCTGTATTGCTGTATCCACTATCTTGAATCCCTGAATTGCTGTATCCAACTATCTCGAGTCCTGATTGCTATATCCAACTATCTAGAGTCCCTGAATTGCTGTATCCAACTAGAGTCCCTGAATTGCTGAGTAATTGCGTATCCAACTATCCAGAGTCCCTGGAATTGCTGTATCCCAACTATCCAGAGTCCCTGAATATCCAACTATCCAGAGTCCCTGAATTGCTGTATCCAACTATCTATCCCTTGAATTGGAGTCCCTGAAATTGCTGTATCCAACTACCAAGTCCCTGAATTGCTGTATTCCAACATCTCGAGTACCTGTATTGCTGTATCCAACTATTTCCGAGTACCTTGTATTGCTGTATCCAACTATATCTTGCTAACCTTAGAACTGCGAGGCAACTATACAAAAAAATAGTGAGTCTTGATTCTCACCGGGTGTCCATACTTTTAATCTAGTGCCAAACTAAGCCAGGCTTAGTAAATGACAATTATTACTGAGTAGTGAGTTTGATTCTTACTGGGTGCCTCCTACTTCTGGTACTATACCTAACTAAACTAAGTTTAGGAAATGAGATTATCACTCGTTAGTAAGTTTTATTCTCAACTGGGTGCCCCATACTTCTACTTCCATACCAATTATGGTAAACTTGGTAAATGAGAATCAATCATTCACTAGTGACTTTCATTCTCACTGGGTGCCCATACTTCTGGTTCTATGCTTAAGGCTAAGCTTAGTAAATGAGAATTATTACTGAGTACTGAATTTGATTCTCACTAGGTCCTAGACTTCTCGCCTTCTGTCAACTAAGGAAAGCTAAGTAAATAATAATATGGGACATATTTTGCTCAGTCAATAGAGCATCCTCCAAGAAATCGCAAAGGTTCCTGGTTGATACTGGTCCTCGCCAACTAAGCACATGAGTAACATAGTTTGGGTAAAACTGATTTAGGTTAGTTAAGACATCTGGGAGCTGACTGTAGGTGTGTTGCTCTGACTCAGCAAAAACAATCTCTCTGGGTCTACTGCTATTGAAAAGGAGATAGACTTCTTCCTGTTCAGCTGATACTGACAATACCAGTCCACTATCTAGACTTCACTAGATTATAGTTAAAGGAAACAGTTTAATAAACTTTCTGGAAAGCTGGACTGTAGGTGTGTGCTCTGACTCAGCAAATCATTCTCCCTGGTCTACCACTATTGAAAAGGAGATAGACTTCTTCACTGTTCAGCTGATACTTGCACAAACCAATACGACCTGCAGACTTTACTAGATTAAGAGTAAAGAAACAGTTTATAACTTTCTATTTTTCTGCATCTCTCTCTTTCCCTCTCTCTCGTTTATCTGATTTTTGTGTCTTTGTGAGGGGTGGGGTATGTATGAGTGGGTTGGTGATACTGTCTATCTATGAATTTTGTTACCATTCATTATAGATGAAGCCAAGTGGACTGTGTTTTGAAATTCTGTTCACAATCTCTCAGTTCTTTGGCTTCATTTCATTCATCCTCCATCTTTTCTCTCTTCTATTGCACTGTCTCTGTCTCTCTGTTAGCCAATATCTCAAATACCTGTTTTGTTATTCAAACAGAGATGTTAGGGTTCTAACAGTTGGAGGTATGGCACATTTCTATCTCAACCCCATGCACACCTCAGGCATTTCCTCTATTCCTATGCTTCAATGACCAAATGTCTTATTAAAAAAATGTTATGCCTGGACATAAAAAAAAATTTTTTTAGTATAAAATACACAAGAATGAACACTAGGAATTTGCCAGTAGGCAAAAACACAGTATACATAGTATGCAATGTATATATGTAATGCTGCATTTACATATATATCAGATTGAATATTCATGTAAGCCTTTATGTACACACCTATATTTATATATATATATATATATTTATATTATATATATATATATGTAAGTATGTATGTATGCTGTTTTATATTTTATGTAGTTGTGAATATGTATGAAATTTGCATATGGTATACTGAGAATATGTAGCAGTAAGTTTGAAATTGGGTATATTTTTTAATAAATGATTGATCAAATTTATTTCAATAATATCTTTGATTGAAAATTATTTATACAATATGCTAATGTATCATGCAAATTAATTGCTATGGATAAAGGCTATATATACTATTATAAATATTATATATATATATATGCAAATGTGTGTGTTAGGAGTATGTGATGCATGCAACATCCGTTCATTGGCAAGGTTGATTATTCCTTTTGCAAAATCATATCATGCAAATGGCCCATACACACATATACTATATATAGGAGAGAGACACATACATATTTGCATATGGTACATGGTCTGCTTTATTGGTTTTGGGATGGGCCATTGCATGATTGATTTTGCAAAAAGAATAGCAACCTGCCATGAACGGATGTTGCATAGCATACATAGCTCCTACACACACACATTTGCATATATTATATATATATATATATCTATATATAAGCTTTATCCATAGGCAAATTACATTTGCATGAATACATAGCATATTTGTATTAAATAATTTCAATCAAAGATATTATTGAAATAACGATCCAAATTCATTATTAAAAAATATACACCAATTTCAAACTTACTGCCTACATATTTCTCAGTTACATATGCAAATATTTCTACATATTCACAACTACATTAGAAATTAAGAAACAGCATAGCATACAACTCATATATATATATATATATATATATCTATATATATATAATATATATATATAGGTGTGTAACATAAAGGCTTACATGAATATTCAATCTGCATTATATATGTAAAACTGCGCATATATTATACAATGCATACTATGTATACGTGTTTTCCTACTGGGCCATTCTTAGTGTTCATTCTTGTGTATTTACTACTAAAAAATTTTTTTTATGTCCAGGCATACATTTTTTTATTAATAAGACCAATTTTGGTCATTGAAGCATAGGAACTAGAGGAAATGCTGGAGGTGTGCATTGGGTTTTGAGATAGAAATGTGCCATACCTCCAACTGTTAGAAACCCCTAACATCTCTGTTTGAATAACAAAAACAGGTATTTGAGATATGGGCTAACAGAGAGACAGAGACAGGTGCAAATAGAGAGAGAGAAAGATGGAGGGATGAATGGAAAATGAGCCAAAGAACTGAGAGATTGTGACAGAATTTCAACACAGTCCACTTGGCTTCATCTATAATGATGGGTACAAAATTCATAGATAGACAGTATTCACCACCCACTCATACATACCCTCACCCCTCACAAAGACACAAAAATCAGAATAAACGAGAGAGAGGTAAAGAGAGAGATGCAGAAAATAGAAAGTTTATAAAACTGTTCCTTTAACTCTTAATCTATAAAGTCTGCAGAGTCGTTTGGTATTGTCAGTATTAGCTGAACAGTGAAGAAGTCTATCCCTTTTCAATAGTGGTAGACCAGGGAGAATGATTTTGCTGACGTCAGAGCACCACACCTACAGTCAGCTTCCAGAAAGTTTATTTAAACTGTTTCCTTTAACTATTAATTCTATGAAGTCTAGATAGTGGCAACTGGTATTGTCAGTATCAGCTGAACAGTGAAGAAGTCTATCTCCTTTTCAATAGCAGTAGACCAGAGAGATTGATTTTTGCTGAGTCAGAGCAACACACCTACAGTCAGCTCCCAGATGTCTTACTACCTAAATCAGTTTACCCAAACTATGTTACTCATGTGCTTAGTTGGCGAGGACCCGTATCAAACCAGGAACCTTTGCGATTTCTTGGAGGATGCTCTATTGACTGACAAAATATGTCCCATATTATTATTTACTTAGCTTACCTTAGTTGACAGAAGGCGAGAAGTCTAGGGACACTAGCTGAGAATCAAATTCAGTACTCAGTAATAATTTCTCATTACTAAGCTTAGCTTAGGCATAGAACCAGAAGTTTTGGGCACCCGGTGAGAATGAAAGTCACTAGTGAATGATGATCTCATTTACCAAGTTTACCATAATTTGGTATGGAAGTAGAAGTATGGGGCACCCAGTGAGAAATAAAACTTACTAACGAGTGATAATCTCATTTCCTTAAACTTAGTTTAGTTAGGTATAAGTACCAAGAAGTAGGAGGCACCCAGTAAGAATTCAACTCACTACTCAGTAATAATTGTCATTTACTAAGCCTGGCTTAGTTGCCACTAGATTAAAAGTATTGGACACCCGTGAGAATCAAACTCACTATTTTTTTTGTATAGTTGCCTCGCAGTTCTAAGGTTAGCAAGATAGTTGGATACAAGCAATACAGGTACTCGAATAGTTGGATACAGCAATTTACAGACTCGAGATATTGGAGTACAGCAATTCAGGGACTTGGATAGTTGGATACAGCAATTCAGGGACTCTAGATAGTGGATTATAGCCAATTCAGGGGACTCAGATGTTGGATACAGCAATTCAGGGACTCTGGATAGTTGGATACAGCAATTCAGGGACTCTGGATAGTTGGATACAGCACTTCGGGACTCTGGATAGTTGGATACAGCAATACCAGGGATTAGCAATCAGGACCTCTAGATAGTTGGATACAGGCAATTCAGGGACTCTAGATAGTTGATATAGCCAATTCAGGGACTCGAGATAGTTGGATACAGCAATTCAGGGATCAAGATAGTTGCGATACAGCAATACAGACGTGAGATAGTTGGATAACCAAGCAATTCAGGGACTCGGAGATAGTTGGATACAGCAATTCAGGGATCGAGATAGTGGAGTTACAGCAATTTCGGGATTCGAGATAGTTGGATTACAGCAAATCAGGGACTCGAGATAGTTGGATACAGCAATTCAGGGACTGAGATAGTTGGAACAGCAATTCAGGGACTCTAGATAGTTGGATATACAGCAATTCAGGGACTCTAATAGTTGGATACAGCAATTCAGGGACTCTAGATAGTTGGATACAGCATTCAGGACTCTCAGGGGACTCTAGATAGTTTGGATACAGCAAACAGGGACTCGGAGATAGTTGGATACAGCAATACAGGACTCTAGATAGTTGGATACGGCAATTCAGGGACTCTAGTAGTTGGATACATTCAGGGACTCTAGATAGTTGATACAGCCAATTCAGGGACTCGGGATAGTTGGGATTACAGCAATTCAGGGACTCGAGATAGTTGGATACAGCAATTCAGGGACTCAAGAAATATACAAAAAAGAACAAAAAGAGATTATCATACAAGTGCGCACAATGTGTTTGATGTTGAATGTTTTTATAAGACTGGTGAATCTCTATTGCTACACATAGATCTTTTATGTTCATTTCATGTTATGCCAGAATGATGCAATGAATTAAACATATCCGGCAGGGGGGGGCAGTGAGAGGAGAGAGGGAGAGAACATGTGGAAAGGCTAAACAAGCGATACCTTCATGATGTGACACCGGCTAAGACAATTTGGATTTATTCTAACATGTTAGCAGAAAAATAACTGAATTAGGTATGAACATTTAAATACAAAAAAAAAAAGTACTATTTTGAATGTTACAAGCTTTAAAATAGATTTAACAAAATGTAAAAGTTGACCTCTTTATTTTGTTCTGAAATTTGCAGCCGAAATTCAACAATGTGCTGTTAGAAGAATCGCCAATTTTGGCATTTTATAATGAATTAAACATATCGAGGAGGGAGGGGGCAGTGAGGGAGAGAAAGAGAGAGAGAGAGAGAACCTGTGGAAAGGCTAAAAAAGCGATACCTTCATGATGTGACACTGCTATGGGTTGAAAATTCTATCCAAAACAGCATCATTCTGACATAACATGAATTGAGCAGAAAATGTTTTCTGTGAACAATTACAGATTCACCAGTCTTTAAAAATGTTTTTGACAGGAAATTCACAGTGTGCACCATTTCAAACCATGATTGTAACTAACCATATCAGAAAAAAAAAAAATGGTAAGAGTGGAACTACCATTGCCTTAGTTGCTTTGCACCACAGGTGGTGACAGTTTAAAAATATAAGAGGTATTTCTGCCATACTCTGACTATGTTACAGATGTGCCTGTGGTGTAATGATTATTGTTGTAGGATATGAACACAGTAACCTGAGTTTAACTCCTGGATGAGGCTGGTTGGCATTTCACATAACACCCAATAATCTTGAGAAAAGTATGCATCCAACTATTCTCCCTCTAGCTATGTGTAAATAGTAGGACAGACTGGGCTCTCTAACCTTGGTATGATAACTGGGCCAGGAGAATGGAAACTTGAATCAAACCTGTTAAACTCCATTTAAAAATTGACCTCTGAAATCAAACCTGTTAAACTCCATTTAAAAAGTTGACCTCTGAAATCAAAACCTGTTAAACTCCATTTAAAAAATTGACCTTGTGTCACATCTTGCTTGTGCTGAGGGTTGGTAAATTTTCCTCTGTACCATCTATGTTTTTGTAGCTTGGATGGTATAGCAGCTGATATGTAAACTGGAGCCCTGTCAGCTGGGGTGTTAGAATACACTGACTGCACCTCTGCAGGGGGGTAAGGCAATGGGGCCACCTGTTGGCCATGGGTAGCGACCTGTGATGATTAAGGATGAAGTCTTGGTAGATGAGCAGTCCATGACCTGCAACACTCCACTTAGACCCTTACTTAGGCTAGACAGACGGTCAGAGAGGCCTCCTCTGATCAATCAGCTGGTCAAGCCCTAGCACCTATATAATTGCCCCAACTCTATTGCCAGTATGGCTAGCCCCAACACTTTTTATCATATGTATGCTAGAAGGCGGTGGCTGAGGGTCTACATGTTCTGGGAATGACGTTAAACTCTATCTGATGGTGAGGTTCCAGTTTTAGAGGTTTGGGGAATATGGAGCACCCCTTCATCACCATTTCTCTCTCGTCCGGAGTAGTAGTACCTGTTAGAGTCTCATCTATGGGTTAAATAGAAAAACATGAGTTTATAAACAAAATTTGATTATCCATTAAGAATGAATTTATTACAAAACTTTGTCAGCATTAAATGACCCACTGAGGTTGATATGCCATAAAACAAACAAATAAATGTAGAACTGGGCTTCCCACAAGGCAGAAGGGGATGTGTGTTTAAATATAATTGGGATATTATTCTTTATTCTGATTCATGCTGTTCCTTGCTGTCATAGAATAACAACCTGAGTGAATTTCAATAGAAAACTACTAGATATTAGATGATGAAGAATAAAACTAGCCAAAATTATTAATACTAATAACAATACAAACATTGGATTATTAGAATACAGATTTTAAATGTTCTCATGGACTATTCACAGATACATTGAATAGTTATACAGTGTCGAAAAAGAAAGTAGTTCAACTATAATTGTTTCAAGTTTTCCAATACAAACAAATATGAAAATCACAAAAGTATTCATACACAAGTCTAATATTTAATTTAATTTTTTTCTTCTTGCTACCTTCATGACTATAAAGCAATTCTTGTAATTTTGAGTCAGCTTTTTTACAAAATAAAAGGATTTTTTTCATTGGTATTCCTGGGAAAATTTCATTAAATCTGTGAGATTTGATGGTTTTCTAAAGAGTACATCCTCTCTGCATGCGGGTGTATTGATGAGGTATAAATGTTTTTGTGAGTATGTATGTTTTATAATGTGTGTATGCAAAAAACAGACACATAACAGAAACATCTGTTATGTGTCTGTTTTTGTAGTGTGTATGCGTATGAATGTTTCTGTGTGTGAGTATTTGCATCTGTATATCCCCCATGTGAAGTCCAAGGAAAAAGACAATGACATGATAGAACTAGCTCTCTATCCTAGAGCATCTAGGAAGTGTGTGTGTGCTTGTATGTTTGAATATCAGTCTGGATGTAATCACCAAGACAAAAAGGATGCTCTGTCACAGCACTGTATATATATGTATGTATGTATGTACATACTTATCTGTGTATCCTTCACATCAAGCTAAGAGGAAAAGATTATGATATTGCTAGCAATAAAACCAATATCATTCAAATAAATCCTTTATTCTAAATTGCAATTAGATATGATAAAATTAATATTGGCCAGCCATTCTCCCTTGCAAAATTTCATTAAATGAGTGAGATTTTCTCGTTTTCTCAAGTGCATCCAGCACTTCAATTCTTCTCAACATACACGGTGGGGGTGCAGAATTATGTAATTAAATAATTGTATTATTGCCTTCCATATTACTTCTACCCCTACCTTATATTTCTATGGGATTGTAGTCAATACTTTTCGATTTGATTTATTATTTATCTACTTCTCTACAAGAGTAGATTTGACACAAGATCATTTTTTTAGTGGGTTCCTCTCACACATAATGACAAAAATTGTCCAACCTCCGGTCACTATTCACCTTTGTGGAACACCTCATATGTCAGGGATTGATGGAGGTGTGTGGTCTAATGGTTAGAGTCGTAGGAAATGGACCCGTCAATCCGAGTTCAATTCCTGGACGAGCTGTTTGTGTTTCACATGGTGCTAATACCCTTGGGAAAGGTATGAATCCAATTCTCCCTCCAGCTATGGGTAAATAGCAGAGCAGACTGGGCTTTTTAACCATGGTTTGTTAACCAGTCTAGGAGAAGGAAAACACTGAATTCAAACCTATTAAAGTCCACTTAATAAATTGACCTCGTGTTGCATCATGCTCATGCGGAGCGGTTGGTAAATATATATATATGTCAGGGATTAACTCTGACCCTAATACTTTTAGTGCAATGGAGTAAGTGCAACCTGAAAAAAATGGCACCTGGGACTGAACATTTCTGCCAAAATCTGTGATGACTACTTTAGAATATTGGATGCACACTTAGCTTTACGGTTATCGTTGTAGTAAATGGAATTGGCGCTCCGAGTTCAAATCTTGGATGAGGCTGTTTGCATTTCACTTTAACACTAATGCCCTTGGGAAAAGCATGAATTCCACTCTTCTTCTCCTTTTGACTAAGGGTAAATAATAGGTCAGACTGGGTTCTTTAGTCTTGTAGATATAAGCTCATCTGAAAATCATCTGTGTGCATGCTCTTACTTTATCTTGATATATATATATATATATATATATATATATATATATATATATAGTATATAAAAAAATTGAAAAAACAAGTATTCAGATGATATATCATCTGAATATTTTGTTTTTTCAATTTTTTATTCTTACATACTGTCAGATTTATTTCATTTTTTCCTGAGAAATATAAATATATATATTATATATTTCAAAATATGCGATCCGGCAGCTAAGTACAAAATGACATATATATATATATATATATATATATATATATTTCTCATCTATCTATCTATCTAGATAGATAGATAGATATGATCAGACATAAAATATATTCTCATCTATCTATCTATTTAGGTAGATATGATCAGACATAAAATATATTCTCATCTATCTATCTATTTAGGTAGATATGATCAGACATAATATATATTCTCATCTATCTATCTATTTAGGTAGATATGATCAGACATAATATATATTCTCATCTATCTATCTATCTATCTATCTAGATAAATAGATAGATATGATCAGACATAATATATATTGATAGATTTGGATTTAAATAGGTACACATAAGCGTTATATAGACACACGTGTATACATCATTTAGTTGTAAGTATGTTTGTAATATTTCATTGACATCTAATCAGTGTGAAGGGAAATCTCAGCAGGTGCAATAACAGGTGAATCAGTAAGAATTTCCTGAACCTAGTTATTCTTTTTCCATCACTTCTGGACATTTTTATTTTAGCCCTGTTTATAACTCTGTCGTAGAACACAGCAGGACAATACACAGAGAAATTCATTCTCTATAGATCTTATGAAACACGGCTATTATTTATCTCTTTTTCACAGACGAAAGTTAGGAATTGCACTATAAAATGCAATAACATTATTTGAAATAATATTATTATATCTTAGACTTTTTTCAAAATCATTTCATTTTAACTGTTGTGTGTGTATGTATGTATGTAGTGTATATAATTATATATATATATATAATATATATTATATTTGGTGTGGTGTGTGTTGTGTGTGTGTGTGTGTGTGTGTGTGTGAGTTAAGAGTAAGGAAGATTAATCTGGGTATGAAAAAAACAATTTGTTTTTATAAATGAATATATTTTTATATCTTTTTCATTGCTGATATTGACAAATACTTTGATTCATTAAAAAATCATCATCAGAGCATAAGGATAATTATCATTATGCTGTGTTACTGACAGAATTATAACAGCTTTTTTATCTATCTATCTATACTCATACTATATATATATATATTGGAGATGCGTGGCATAATGGTTAGATAGAGTCATGGGAAATGGACTTGTCGACCCGAGTTCAATCCTAGACAGGCTGTTTGCATTTCACATAGCGCTAATACCCTTTGGGAATGGTATGAATCCATTATATTCTCCCTTCAGCTATGGGTAATAAATAGAGGGCAGACTGGGCTCTTTAACCTTGGGTAGGTAACCAGTCTAGGAGAAGGAAAACTCTGAATTCAAATTCCTGAGGTCAGTCATTGATTGGGTTATGTGGCATCCTTGTGCACCAATTCTTTCTATCTACTGTACCAAAAGTGCGGAATGGTCCAACACAAGCCTTCACCACTATAAACAAAACTGTGTTGGTTGTCACTGAATAAACACTCATGCGCGTCGAAAATCGACGAGAGTCCATTTATATATATATATATATATGTTTATAAAAGAAAAACCCTATTATATATATATATTTATATATGATTGCTGATAGCTTTTTTGATTTAGTGGTCCTGGACGCACATATTGCTTTGAATGAGTCCCTCGGGAAAATTCATGGGTCCCAACTAAAGCAATCTAACTCTACCTTATCCTTATCTTGTGTAATTCATTTCTAAGAAACTATTGAAATGTATTTACAGTTAACTTGAAATGGTGAGGAAAGAAAAAAGAGACACAGGATGCATACCTATCAGCATCTCTGTATGTATGTATGTATGTATGTGTGTGTGTGTGTGTATATTATACTATATATATGTATATATATATGAGAAAGGGTGAAGGTACACCAATATATTGGAATAGATTAAACCAGGAACAGAGGCAACGGTTGAATATATTAAAAATTCTTGATTTTTGTTCTGTTTTTCTTTGTTTTGTTCTTATTTCCAATGCTTTAAAAAGACCAAACAAACAACGTTCACAAGAACATAACACATATTATATATATATATATATATATCTAGTATATATATTAATATAAAGGGTAAAATGACTATTTCAGGGAACCTAGTGGAATTATTATCAGATGCAAAACGAAAGATAATTCCTTTAGGTTCCCTGAAATAGTCTACAATGCTTCCAGCCTAAACTTCTTTATTTTTTCCTTATATAAATTTTGGTCTGTGTGTCTGAGAGTAAGAGCACACATCTTCACTTGATTCTTTGGATTATGTATGTGTGTGTGTGTGTGTGTGTGTGTGTGTGTATATATATATATATATATATATTATATATATATAAATCATGTATGAAGTATTGCTTATAAATAAGTATATCCATATCAATTTCTTCTAAATCAAAAGATACTAAGATTTTATATTTTCTAATGGAACATTATGCAATCAAATTGAATACCCTATAGGTATCATTAGATATATACATTTACCAAACTTTACATATTTGAAACTCTGTGATAAGAAATAATGTTAATATTTTTAGTTTCAGTGCTGTAGAATTTGGTAATAGATTATACCTAATAATATCCACTTTGATTATATGACATTCCACTAGAAATGATAAATACTGCTAGTATTAGTGAGAGTAACTAGGAGGGGAACTCGTAGAAATTATATAGTTTTGTTTAATTCTACATGTATAAATGAAAGAATGCTGCGCCAAAACACACACACACACACACACATATATATATATATATATATATATCGTAAGTGTAGTATAGTATAGAGGTTGTTTTAATGAATAAAAGAATAGGCTTACACTGATGACCGAGAATCCATACTTTTTTTTGAATCAAAGGTATATGGGGCAGTGTCTCACAGTCAATCGGTCATTAGTCTTGTATGATGATAGAGAAATGAACTGTATACGTCTTTCTGGGAGAAATCATTGTTGCTCTCACATTCGAAGGTCTGTTGTCCATACCTTTTATAATGATGAAATTATTATTCTAAGTTTCAGTAAACAGTCGGTAAATCAAGTTCAACAAATCTAGTGTACTCCAACAAGTTGAAATGAAAGGTCATTTTAAAACTCTCAGTAACCTGATAGGCTAAGAGAGTCTATCACTTAAAGAATCAATTATAACTCCAAGACCGCCCTGTCGGCTGGGGCGTTAGATGCAACGACTGCACCTCTGCAGAGGGGTAAGACTCCCCCCAATGGGCCACCTTGTTGGCCGGTGGATGGCAACCCGTGATGTTAAGGATAGAGCCCAGGTGGATGAGCAGTTCATGACATGCATACTCCACTTTGGCCTTATCTGGGCTAGACGGGCGGTCAGAGAGGCCCCTCCGATCAATCGGCTGGTCACGTCATCCCTAGCACCTATATGATTTTTCCCAACCCTATTGCCTTTATGGCAAGCCCCAACCCCTTTTTATCATATGGGTGCTTAGAAGGCGGTGGCTGCGGGTCTACATGTCCTGGGAATGACGTTAAACTCTATCTGATGGTGAGGTTCCAGGTTTTGGGGAATGTAGAGCACCCCTTCATCACCATTGCTCCCTGGTCCACTCTGACCCGGAGTGGTAGTACCTGTTAGCTCCATCTATGGGTTAAATAGAAAAATATATTTATAAAAAATTGTATTATCCATTAAGAATTGATTTATTTAAAACTTTATCTGCATTTAAATGACCCACTGAGGTTGTATGCCGTAAAACAAAACAACCAAACAAACCAAACACCGTCAAAATCTTAGTTGTTTGTTAGGGGTTAGGTATAATTAAAAAAAAAAAAACTCTAAAAATAATCTGTTAATAAACCACCGGATTTTGATGGTGTAAATGAAACAAATGTCCTTATGAAACAAGATCGCAAAAGGGGTGCCTAAAGGTCATATGGTCCATATATATGATTTAAACATCATGAATTGTTTTTAATAATTGAACACATTTTTTACATTGCTGGTGTTGATACCAAAAGGGTTCCAGCAGTTCTATTCTACAGCCTTCTTTAGATATACAATCCACATTTGAAAACGGGGTGGGGGAGTCTTCTTTTTACAAAAATTTATGTGATGTATAATTACTAGCAGGACCTGTGGATATACCATAGTATGATAATTTAACTATTACGTTTGATATGTTTACTTAAGAGCTTTTGCATAATAGTTCAATATGTAAAAAATATAAATATAAAATCTTGATTTAACTCTTACCCTTTTTTCTTTCTTTCTTTTCATTATCTTCAATTGGAACAGATTAGTGTATTGCCTCCTGTCTCTATCTTTCTCCTACTCTTTCTTTCTTTCCTATATTTTTTCTGTGTAGCATGTCCTTTTCTTTCTTTCTAATAAAAACAGAATGGTCCATTATTTAGCTGAGGTGATGACACTAATAAGAAATAAGAATTCTGCGATAAGCAACACTGGATACTCAAGATTTACATTTTTGCATTTCATCTTAGATGATTTGACATTTTTAACCCAAGGTATTGCAAGTGATAAACAGTCGTACAATTAAGGAACACAAGTATTGATATATAGATAACCAACCAATCTATAAATTATTCACTTAGAAATCATATATACAAAAAATAAAGATTTAAGTAGAGGGTGTTGTAAGATTTACGTTATCATACTGTTGATCATATCTAAATACTAATAACATACAATTGTATTTATAATATACAAAAAATAGGGGTTACTGTGTGAACAGGAAGACTAATTTGCATATTGAGATTAAAAATTTATTTTGATAAATATGTGCTTAATATTATTGATTTCGAATTGTTTGGTTTTATCTTAATGAATATGGGCAAAAAATTTTGGATAAATCTTAAATGAAATCCATTGACAAGAAGAAATACTGTAATTTTATTCTTTACTTCATGATTAATGAGATAGATAAATTAGGAAATTTAGCAATGAAAAGACTGGAGTGATGGAAGAGTAAGTTTCAGTTGTTCTTTTTTCGATTATAACCCCCTCAGTTTAAAGTCTTTTTATCTGCATTCTTATTTAGTTTCATAAGCCTTTCTAATTTAATATAATATTTATTACATTAACTCTTAACATCCTATACCACCTCATTTCCACCCGGCTAGAAGTCACATTTGTCTTCCTAATCTGCCCCAACGATAGACTTTGTTTAAATGTAATATTAACATATTTAGAAGTCTTTGTTTTAAGGGAAATACGGGTAACTTTAAATGAAAATGGCATTTTTAGCCATTTATTGATGAATCCTATAAGAATGGGGCCTTGGACTTAAAAAATTCTCAACAGGATGTTAAGAGTTAAGACTTGAATACTTGCCTCTGGAGGGTGCATATATTTGCAAGTAATTATAATTTCAAGAAGTGTTTTGACTACTGAACTCATTCTAGTGTTTATACCAAAGGTTTCAGCCATTCTCTTCTACAGCCTTCCATAGACAAAGGGAAGTGTGTGTGTGTGTGTGGGGGGGGGCTTCTTTTTACAGAAATAGCAAACAGCAAACAACAGCTGATAATATTATTGGTTTCTTTCTTTTCCAGCAATGTAACATGCACAAACAATATGATTTTCTTTCAACATCTATTTCTGTAGAAAAAAAAAAATATCCCTCACCATTCCATATGATTATACACCTGAAGAAGTTTGAAAAATGGATTTAGCTGAAACATTGTGGTTACAACATCGGTACACAAATTGATTGATTGATTTTAATGGCATTTCAATCTGTCTGTGGGTATTTTATACCTCGAGGTTAGGGAACAGTATTCATGTATGTTTTATATTTACCTTTTTTTGTATAATTGTTTCTTAAGATTTGTATAATTTCAAGTATCTTATTAAATACTAATAATTCATACACAAGTATATGGTTTCAAGTAATTATTTATATTATTAGAAATTTGTTTTAGTAAGCTGACTTTGACTAAAATACTATCTCCAGACTTGAGAGATAAAAAAAAAGTAAACAAGGAACACAAAGTTTTTTAACTAATGGCTTTTTTCTCTGAATTTTTGAGATGATGCTTGAAAATTAGTAATTTTCCTTATCTTCATTGTTATCTGTACAACGTTTCAGCCAATGTGCCCTCTGGCCTTCTTCAGGTATTTCTTGTCGAACTTGAGAATCTTCTTGTTGTAATCAGGAGCCATCTCGGAATTTTGAACCTAACCTTTTATTCAGTCCATGGGGGTATCCTGTTCTCATTCCGCTAACAATAGCTGGGGTGCAGGTGTTAAGCTGAGTTATTATTCTATGTTACTGCTGCCCCTGACCAAGATTGAACCTGCAGTCTAGAGATAATTGTCATTTAGATTTTAACATACTCAATTGTTTCAAATTTTCCCAAAAGTTTTAAGCTTGGCATTTATCAGATATAGTGGGGTTGTATATGTGTATAGTATAAACACCATTTGCAATGTTATTTTACTAGTTTTAAATGTTTGTACTTAAGTTTTTTTGTTTTTTTTTGTTTTTTTTTCTTTGATAAATTCTAATATATAGAGAAAATAGCTCAATTCAAATGTGTTTTCTTTAAATTTTGGCAAATACAATTTTTTCAAATTTTCTCCAAATTTTAAGCTTGCCACTAATATATTGTGGATTGTATATTTGTAATGTTATCTTAAAGGGTTTGGACATAGTTTTTTTTTTATATATAAGCCATTACATTGTGAACATGGCTTGATTTGGATGTGTTTTCATTAGATTTTAACATATACAATTTTTTCAAATTTTCGCAAGTTTTAAGCTTGTCACTTATCAGATATAGTGAGATTGTATATTTGCATGCTATAAACACTGTTTGCAATGGTATTTTACTAGTTTTAAGGGTTTGTACACAAACTCTTTTTTTAATTTTTTATAAACAGTCATACATAGCGAAAACTGGTAGATTTGGACATGTTTTCATTAGATTTTAATGTACTCAATGGTTTCAAATTTCCCCTAAAATTTCAAGCTTGGCACTTATCAGATATAGTGGTATTGTATATTTGCATGCTATAAAAACCATTTGCAATGTTATCTTACTAGTTTTAATGGTTTGTACACCAATTTTAAAAAAATGTTTTTATTTTTTTAAATTAATACAAATACTTGGAGAAAATGGCTTTGTTTGGATATATTTCCATTAGATTTTAACATATACAATTTTTTCACTAACCCAGAGAATGAGTTCAGTAATCAGAACAACTCTTTAAATGATAATGTTACTTCTGATAATTATTGAAAGCAATCCAAACAAAGTAGATTCAAATGAATTATTAATCCCAAATGAAAAGTTTATCCTTTTAACTCAAGTTGTATGTTGTAGTGATATATTTGCTAACAGCATTAAAAGCTCTTAAACAATAAAATCATTTACAATCCAATTTATGAATTATAATCATTGGTAAGGATTGCCATTTCGCTCACACCTATCTTTATCACAACTATCAATGTTAATTATAGAATACTTTTCCTTGTTTATTTATAAATGCCAATTAGATATAGTATAAATAACTACAAATAGGATGGGATTCAATGTTGAGCTAATGGTAATGAACTGGTATGGTTGCAGTGATACATTTACTTTTATTTACTGCATCCTAGGACCCACATATTGCTTTGAATGAGTCCCCGTGAAAATTTATGGGTCCTAGCTAAAGTTTCTTAATAAATTATAGGGTTTTTATTTACAACCTACAGAAACCACTAAAGCTATGTTGTAACCTATGTAATTCATTTCTAAGAAAACTATTGAAAGGTATTTACAGTTAGCTTGGAAGAAAGAAAAACCACTGGTGTTAATTAATTAGTATTCTATGTTAATCTCACCCTTGACCAGGATTGAACCTGCAGCCTAGAAATGACTGTCACTTAGAACTGTCTTAGATTGTTCATATTGGTTAGTGGAACAGGAAAACACTTCCTCAACTTTAGTGGACTGTTCCTGGCAGTAGTGGCAACAAGTATTTTAATCTGTTGCAGTTTGTTCATTAACACTGAACTTGTGAATGCCTGGAGAAGCTGATGATAGCACTTTGAAGTGCCGAAAGTACTTGGGATAAAAACTTTGGTGGACTAATCCACAGATTCCTTCCAAATGTAAAAAAAACAGTGAACACTTTGACTTTTATTAACTGGGATGCATGGATACAATTTTACTGTGTTCTTTTAGATTTTTGTGGGTCAGGGATGCAGGATGCTTACCTATAAGCATTTCTGCATTTATAATATACATTTTACAAATAGGATGTTATTTGATATTCATTTAATGGCTTCCAAAGGTAACCTTAAGGTAAATAATAATAAATTTTTAAAAAACAATTAAAAAAACCCAAAAAACTTTTCACTTTATACTCATATATCCATCATTTTTTTCTTTTTTTTTTTATTACAACCAGGAGCCTTACAATGGCTTTAAACAATGCTGATCCCATTCCATTGGACACTGCAAATTTAAAAAGTACAACACTGACAACTGAAGAAGGAAGAGCTTTGGTTTGAAGTCAGTTTTCCTTCTCCTAGGTGAGTTATGGTATATCCGAAACCCCAGTTTTAGCAAGAGACTTTATGGTTTCCTCTTAAACTCTGACAAAATTGGAGAAACCCTTTAAGAAATGGTTAATAGCTTTTATGTAAAATTATATTAATGGTGTATTTATATAGATATATTTGTTTCCTAAGCTTTGCTTAGTCTAATATACATGCTTACTGTGTCAGCTGTTATTAAGTGGTTACTCATCTAAGTACTGAGCATACTTATTGTTGCTTAACTTCATTGGCCAGGTTGGAACTGGCATTTTTATTATTTGACCATATGTCTTTTTTCCAATATAGAAGTGAACTATTTAACTTGGTTTAGTGTGACGCATAGTCTTTAAATTTTTTATAGTACCACATTGAGCTGACCTTGTGTCAAATTTTGGATTTATGGGAGTCAGATAAATACAAACTTGTATGTGGAAAGCAGCAGGAGAAAAATATACTTGATACAGAGGCCACAAAATTACTACAAGGTGCAATAGAATAATGAATTATGTATTTAGTAGTATAAAAAAAGTTATAGTTTAAAAAGATTCTTTATGAATTAAGACTTTAGTCTGGGATCAGGGTGTAGTATCTGTTCGCATTGCCTAGGATAAAGAATAATAAAATCCTGATTTTTTTAGTACAAAATTAACCTTTTTGTATTAAAAAAAGTGGTAGGGTGTGCTTATTTATAGGCAATACTGTAGATACCTATAATCAGAGTTAGATTTATAAGGGGGCAAAAAGGGAAATTGCCGTGACGCATTACCATAGGGGCACCCTGACTTCATAAAAGCTGTAATGATTGTAAAATTAATTCTATTATTGAAAAAATAATGTTCATTTGCTACAAGCTGAAAAGGATTATATCACTTTGTTGTATAATACAAACTTAAAAATGTAGTAAAAGTTGTTCTTACAGTTAAAATAATTGAAAAAAAAAAAAAAAATTCAAACATTTCTCTCCAGAACCTAACTTATATATCTTTTTTAATAAATTCATTTTACTACAATTTTTTTAATCTCCTGTATCTAATTTAATTTTTAGGGGAGGCAAGTTGAGGAGCCCCCTAACCAAAAGTGCAATGAGGCCCCAAGTTCTGAATCCAACTTTGGCTATAGTGAATACCTTAAAACGCTTAAAGTCCTATACCACCTCATTCCACCCGGCTGGAAGTCACACTTGTTTTAACTAATCAGCCCCAAACAATAGCTTTTGTTTAAATTTAATATTAAACATATGTAGAAATCTTTGATTTAAGGGAAATAATAGGTAACTCTAGATGCAAAGGTCATTTTTAGCCATTTTTTTATATATCCTTATAGGAATGCTCTGGACTTAGAAAAATCTCAACAGGATGTTAAGAGTTAAATAGCTTAAAAGCCATCCAATTGGGCAGCAATGTAGAGAGCTCTTGGTTGGGCCAAAGGCCAAACAGACATTTCAAGCATTGAGTACATATAAAATGTTATATTTATATTTACATTTTAAAAATTCAGTGATAATTCTTCTGCTGCTAATTAATTTAAATACAATTTGAATATGTAGATCCTTACTTTCTGTCTACAAAACAAATATTTTATTCCATGAGTGACTTCTGCTGGATTTGGTAAATAATTTTGATTATTCCCAATTTTATTTCCAATTTATAAAAATTATTGTAAATAGTCGCCAAAAACAATCACACGCAATTAAAACTTGGGAATCTCAAATTCTTAGGATTGCCAGTCTTGATATTCGGCCCCTGCAATTACCGGATTAGCTCAGTCAGTTCACTAGAGCGTCGTCGGCAGAAAACCGCCAATTGTTTCCTCTAGTTTGAACCCGCCCTCCCATTCTCTCCTG
>CM042151.1:54352973-54377789 GCA_023376005.1 Doryteuthis pealeii | reverse complement strand
CTGGTCCACTTAACCAATAGTGAAACAATCTAAGACAGTTCTAGTGACAGTCATTCTAGGCTGCAGGTTCAAACCTGCGTCAAGGGGAGGATTAACATAGAATTACAATCTAATTAACACCAGTGGTTTTCTTTTTTCTTCCAAGCTAACTGTAAAACCTTTCAATAGTTTCTTAGAAATGAATTAATAGGTTTACACATAGCTTTAGTGGTTTCTGTAGGTTGTAAATTTAAAAACCCTATGAATTATTAAGAACTTTAGCTAGACCATAAATTTCACAGGATCATTCAAAGCAAATATGTGGTCCTAGAATGCAGTAAAAAAAAAGTAAATGCATCACTGCCAACCATACCAGTTCATACCATCTTAGCTCAAACATTGATATCCCATCCTATTTGCTAGTATTTATACTAGATTAATTGCCAATAAATAATAAAAATAAGGAAAAGTATTTCTATATTAACATTTAATAGTCGTGGATAATTGATAGGGTGTTGAGCGAGATGGCAATCCTTACCCACAATTTGATTTAATTCATAAATTGGATTGTAAATTGATTATGTTTAAGAGCTTTTAATGCTGTTAGCAAATATATCACTACAACAACAACTTGAGTTAAAAGGATAACTTTTCATTTGGGATTAATAATTCATTTGAATCTACTTTGTTTGGATGCTTTCATAATTACAGAAGTAACATTATCATTTTAAAGAGTTGTTCTGATTTACTGAACTCATTCTCTGGGTTTAGTGAAAAAATTGTATATGTAAAATCTAATGGAAAATATATCCAAACAAAGCCATTCTCTAAGTTTTGTATTAATTAAAAAAGATAAAAGATAAAAAATAAACCTTTTTAAAATTGGTGTACAAACCATTAAAACTAGTAAGAGATAACATTTCAAATGGTTTTTATAGAATGCAAATATACAATACCACTTATTCTGATAAGTGACAAGCTTGAAATTTTAGGGGAAATTTGAAACCATTGAGTACATTAAAATCTAATGAAAACATGTCCAAATCTACCAGTTTTCGCAATGTATGACTGTTTATAAAAAAAAAATAAAAAAGTGGTGTACAAACCTTAAAACTAGTAAAATACCATTGCAACAGTGTTTATAGCATGCAAATATACAATCTCACTATATCTGATAAGTGACAAGCTTAAAACTTGCGAAAATTTGAAAAATTGTATATGTTAAAATCTAATTGAAACACATCCAAATCAAGCCATGTTCACTATGTAATGGCTTATATATAAAAAAAAAAAAACTATGACAAACCCTTTTTAAGAGTAGTAAGATAACATTACAAATATACAATCCACAATATATTAGTGGCAAGCTTAAAATTTTGAAAAAATTGTATTTGCCAAAATTTAAAGAAAACACATTGAATTGAGCTATTTTCTCTATATATTAGCATTTATTCAACCCCCCCCAAAAAAAAAACAACTAAGTACGAAACATTTTTAAAACTAGTAAAATAACATTGCAAATGGTGTTATACTATACACATATACAACCCACTATATCTGATAATGCCAAGCTTAAAACTTTTGGGAAATTTAAACAATTGAGTATGTTAAAATTCTAAATGACAGTTATCTCTAGACTTGCAGGTTCAATCTTTGGTCAGGGGCAGCAGTAACATAGAATAATAACTCAGCTTAACACCTGCACCCCAGCTATTGTTAGCTGGAATGAGAACAGGATACCCTGTGGACTGAATAAAAGGTTAGGTTCAAAATTCCGTGATGGCTCCCGATTACAACAGAAGGTTCCCAAGTTCGACAAGAAATACCTGAAGAAGCCAGAGGGCACATTGGGCGAAACGTTGTACAGATAACAATGAAGATAAGGAAATAATACAACTAATACTAATTTTCAAGCCTCATTCTAAAAAATTCAGAGAAAAAAAGCATTAGCTTTAAAAAACTTTGTGTTCCTTGTTTACTTTTTTTATCTCTCAGTCTGAGATAGTATTTTAGTCAAAAGTCAGCTTACTAAAACAAATTTCTAATAATATAAATAATTACTTGAAACCATATACTTGTGTATGAATTATTAGTATTTAATAAGAATACTTGAAATTATACAACTGTCTTAAGAAACAATTACACAAAAAAAGGTAAGGTAAATATAAACATACAATGAATGCTGTTCCCTCACCTCGAGGTATAAAATACCACAGACAGATTGAAATGCCATTAAAATCAATCAATCAATTTGTCTGTTACGATGTTGTAACCACAATGTTTCAGCTTAATCCATTTTCATACTTTCTTTAGGTGTATAATAATATGAATGGTGAGGGGATTTTTTTTTTTTCTACAAATAGATGTGGAAAAGAAAATCGTATTGTTTGTGCATGTTACATTGCTGGAAAAGAAAGAAACCAATAATATTATCAGCTGTTGTTTGCTGTTTGCTATTTCTGTAAAAAGAAGCCCCCGCCTTGTCTATGGAAGGCCGTAGGAGGAATGGCTGAAACCTTTGGTATCAACACTAGCAATACAAAGAATGGGTTCGTAGTCAAAAACTTCTTTGGAATTATAATACTTTGCAAAATATGCACCCTCCAGGTGCAAGTATTCAAGTCTTTAACTTCTTAACATCCTGTTGAGAATTTTTAAGTCCAGGGCCCCATTCTTATCAAGGATTCATCAAATAAATGGCTAAAAATGCCATTTTCATTTAAAATATTTCCTCTTAAAACAAAGACTTCTAAAATATTTTAATATTACATTTAAACAAAGTCTATCATTTGGGGCAGATTAGGAAAACAAATGTGACTTCCAGCCGCGGTGGAATGAGGTGGTATAGGATGTTAAGAGTTAATGTAATTAAATATTATATTAAATTAGAAAGGCTTATGAACTAAATAAGAATGCAGATAAAAAAATTTTAAACTGAGGGGGTTATAATCAATTAAAAGAACAACTGAAACTTACTCTTTCCATCACTCCAGTCTTTCATTGCTAAATTTTTCCTAATTTATCTATCTCATTAATCATGAAGTAAAGAATAAATTACAGTTATTTCTCTTGTTTAATGGATTTCATTTAAGATTTATCCAAGATTTTGCCCATATTCATTAAGATAATACCAAACAATTAGAAATCAATAATACTAAGCACATATTTATCAAAATAAAATTTTAATCTCAATATGCAAATTAGTCTTCCTGTTCACACTGTAAACCCTATTTTTTTTGTATATATTAAATACAATTGTATGTATTAGTATTTAGATATGATCAACAGTATTAACAAAGTAAAATTTTGCAACACCCTCTACTTAAATCTTATTTTTGTATATATGATTCTTAAGTGGAATAATTTATAGATTGGTTGGTTATCTATATATCAATACTTGTGTTCCTTATTGTACGACTGTTATCATCTTGCAATACCCTTGGGTTAAAAATGAGACCGTCCAAACATCCAAGATGAAATGCAAAAATGTAAATCTTGAGTATCCAGTGTTGCTTATCCGCAGAATTCTTATTAGTGTCATCACCTCAGCTAAATAATGGACCATTCTGTTTTTATTAGAAAGAAAGAAAAGGACATGCTACACAGAAAAAATATAGGAAAGAAAGAAAGAGTAGGAGAAAGATAGAGACAGGAGGCAATACACTAATCTGTTCCAATTAAAGATAATGAGAGGAAAGAAAGAAAAAAAGTGTTAGAGTTTAATCAAGATTTTATATTTTTTACATGTTGAACTATTATGCAAAAGCTCTTAAATAAACATATCAAATGTAATAGTTAAATGATCATACTGTGGTATATCCACAGGTCCTGCTAGTAATTATACATCACATAAATTTTTGTAAAAAGAAGACCCCCCCCCTCCTGTTTCAATGTGGATTGTATATCTAAAGAAGGCTGTAGAATAGAACAGCTGGAACCCTTGGTATCAACACCAGCAATGTAAAAATGTGTTCAATTTTAAAAACAATTCATGATGTTTAAATCATATATATGGACCATATGACCTTTAGGCACCCCTTTTGCGATCTCGTTTCATAAGGAATTTGTTTCATTTACACTGTTTCAAAATCCGGTTGTTGTTAACTTATTATTTTTAGGTTTTTTTTTTTAATTATAACCCTAACCTCTAACAAATCAACTGGATTTGACCGTGTAAAATGAAACAAATGTCCTTATGAAACGAGATCGCAAAAGCGATGCCTAAAGGTCATATGGTCCATATATCCAATAAATAATGTAAAAAGAATCCCCTTCTTTCCCCATGGATTGTATACCTGAAGAAGGGTGTAGAATAGAACGGCTGAAACCCTTTTGGTATCAAACATCAGCAATGGAAAGTGCGAGTTTCAATAGTCAAAACAATTCTTGGAGTTATTTGGTTTGGTTTGTTTTGTTTTACGGCATATCAACCTCAGTGGATCATTTAATGCCGATAAAGTTTTGAAATAAATCAATTCTTAATGGATAATACAATTTTTATAAATAAATTTTTCTATTTAACCCATAGATGGGATTCCTAACAGGTACTACCACTCCGGGTCAGAGTGGACCAGGGAGCAATTGTGATCTGGACCTCACCATCAGATAGAGGTTTACGTCAATTCCAGGACATGTGAGACCCACAGCCACCGCCTTTTCTAGCACCCATATGATAAAAAGGGGTTGGGCTAGCCCATAAGGGCAATAGGGTTTGGAAAAATCATATAGGTGCTAGGCTTGACGTGACCAGCCGATTGATCGGGAGGGGCCTCTCTGACCGCCCGTCTCTAGCCCAAGATAGGGCCAAAGTGGAGTATTTGCATGTCATGAACTGCTCATCCACCTGGGCTCTATCCTTAAGCATCACGGGTTGCCACCCCACGACCAACAGGTGGCCCCATTGGGGAGTCTTAACCCTCTGCAGAGGTGCAGTTGGTGCATTCTAACGCCCCACCAACAGGGCGGTCTTGGAGTTATAATTGATTCTTTAAGTGATAGACTCTCTTAGCCTTATCAGGTTACTGAGAGTTTTAAAATGACCTTTCATTTCAACTTGTTGGAGTACACTAGATTTGTTGAACTTGATTTACCGACTGTTTACTGAACTTAGAAATAATACTTTCATCATTATAAGGTATGGACAACAGACCTTCGAATGTGAGAGCAACAATGATTTCTCCCAGAAAGACGTATACAGTTCATTTCTCTATCATCATACAAGACTAATGAACCGATTGACTGTGAGACACTGCCCATATACCTTTTGATCAAAAAAAAAAGTATGGATTCTCGGTCATCAGTGTAAGCCTATTCTTTTATTCATTTAAACAACCTCTATACTATACTATACTTACGATATATATATATATATATATATATATATATATTATATATATATGTGTGTGTGTGTGTGTGTGTGTGTGTGTGTGTTGGGCAGCATTCTTTCATTTATACATGTAGAATTAAACAAACTATACAATTCTACGAGTTCCCCTCCTAGTTACTCTCACTAATACTAGCAGTATTTTTTATCATTTCTAGTGGAATGTCATATAATCAAAGTGGATATTATTAGGTATATTTATTACCAAATTCTACAGCACTGAAAACTAAAATATTAACATTATTCTTATCACAGAGTTTCAAATATGTAAAGTTTGGTAATGTATGATATCTAATAATACCTAATAGTTATTCAATTTGATTGTATAATGTTCATTAGAAATATAAATCTTAGTATCTTTGATTTAGAAGAAATTGATATGGATATACTTATTTATAAGCAATACTTCATACATGATTTATATATATATATATATACACACACACACACACACACATACATAATCCAAAGATCAAGTGAAGATGTGTGCTCTTACTCTCAGACCCACAGACCAAAATTATATAAGGAAAAAATAAAGAAGTTTAGGCTGGAAGCATTATAGACTATTTCAGGGAACCTAAAGGAATTATCTTTCGTTTTTGCATCTGATGGTAATTCCACTAGGTTCCCTGAAATAGTCCATTTTACCTTTATATATATATATATATATATATATATATATATATATATATATAATATATGTTATGTTCTTGTGAACGTGTTGTTTTTGGTCTTTTTAAAGCATTGGGAATAAGAACAAAAACAAGAAACAGAACAAAAATCAGAATTTTTATATATTCACCGTTGCTCTGTTTCAATCTATTCCAATATTATTGGTGTACCTTCACCCTTTCTCATATTATATATATATATATATAACACACACACACACACACACACACACATACATACATACATACATACATACATACATACAGAGATGCTGATAGGTATGCATCCTGTGTCTCTGATGCACAAAAATCTAAAAGGATGCAGTAAAATCATATCCATGCATCCCTGTGTTTTTCTTTTTTCTTTCCTCACCATTTCAAGTTAACTGTAAATACATTTCAATAGTTTCTTAGAAATGAATTACACAAGATAAGTTATAAGGTAGGAGTTAGATTGCTTTAGTTGGGACCCATGAATTTTCCCGGGGACTCATTCAAAGCAAATATGTGCGTCCCAGGACAGACTAAATCAAAAAGCTATCAGCATCATTGTATATATATATATATATATATATATATATATATATAAGGCTTTTTCTTTTATACATATATATATATATAAAATGGACTCTCGTCGATTTTCGACGCATGAGTTTTTATTCAATGAACAACCAACACAGTGTTTTGTTTATAGTGGTGAAGGCTTGTGTTGGACCATTCCGCACTTTTTGGTACAGTAGATAGCAAAGAATTGGTGCACAAGGAATGCCACATAACCCAATCAATGACTGACCTCAGGAATTTTGAATTCAGAGTTTTCCTTCTCCTAGACTGGTTACCTACCCAAGGTTAAAGAGCCCAGTCTGCCCTACTATTTTACCCATAACTGAAGGAAGAATTATGGATTCATACTTTCCCAAGGTATTAGCGCTATGTGAAATGCAAACAGCCTTGTCTAGGATTTGAACTCGGGTCGACAAGTCCATTTTCCCATGACTCTAACCATTATGCCACGCATCTCCATATATATATATATATATAGATAGATAGATAGATAAAAGCCTGTTATAACTTCTGTCAGTAACACAGCATAATGATAATTATCCTTATGCTCTGATGATGATTTTAATGAATCAAATATTGTCAATATCAGCAATGAAAAAGATATAAAAATATATTCATTTTAAAAACAAATTGTTTTTTTCATACCCGGATTAATTTCCTTACTCTTAACTCACACACACACACACACACACACACACACACACACACACACACAAATATTATATATATATATACATACATACATACCACACAACAGTTAAATGAAATGATTTTGAAAAAAGTCTAAGATATAATAATATTATTTCAAATAATGTTATTGCATTTTATAGTGCAATTTCCTAACTTCGTCTGTGAAAAGAGATAATAGCCGTGTTCATATGATTCTATAGAGAATGAATTCTCTCTGTGTATGTCCTGCTGTGTTACTGACAGAAGTTATAACAGGGCTAAAATAAAAATGTCCAGAAAGTGATGGAAAGAATAACTAGGTCAGGAAATTCTTACTGATTCACCTGTTATTGCACCTGCTGAGATTTCCCTTCACACTGATTAGATGTCAATGAAATATTACAAACATACTTACAACTAATGATGTATACGTGTGTCTATATATGCTTATGTGTACCTATTTAAATCCAAATCTATCAATATATATTATGTCTGATCATATCTATCTAGATAGATAGATGAGAATATATATTATGTCTGATCATATCTATCTATCTATCTAGATAGATAGATAGATAGATGAGAATATATATTATGTCTGATCATATCTATCTATCTATCTATCTAGATAGATAGATAGATAGATGAGAATATATATTATGTCTGATCATATCTATCTATCTAGATAGATAGATAGATGAGAATATATATTATGTCTGATCATATCTATCTATCTAGATAGATAGATAGATGAGAATATATATATATATATATATATATATATATATATATATATATGTCATTTTGGTACTTAGCTGCCGGATCGCATATTTTAAAATATATATATATATATTTCTCAGGAAAAAAATGGAAATAAATCTGACAGTAAGTAAGTATAAAAAAAAATTGAAAAAATAAAATATTCAGATGATATATCATCTGAATACTTTGTTTTTTTCAATTTTTTATATACTATATATATATATATATATATATATACTTCAAGATAAAGAAAGAGCATGCACACAGATGATTTTCAGATGAGCTATATCTACAAGTCTAAAGAACCCAGACTGACCTATTATTTACCCATAGCCAAAAGGAGAAGAAGAGTGGAATTCATGCTTTTCCCAAGGGCATTAGTGTTAAAGTGAAATGCAAACAGCCTCATCCAAGATTTGAACTCGGAACGCCAATTCCATTTACTACAACGATAACCGTAAAGCTAAGCGTGCATCCAATATTCTAAAGTAGTCATCACAGATTTTGGCAGAAATGTTCATTCCCAGGTGCCATTTTTTTCAGGTTGCACTTACTCCATTGCACTAAAAGTATTAGGGTCAGAGTTACTCCCTGACATATATATATATATATTTACCAACCGCTCCGCATGAGCAGGATGCAACACAATGTCAATTTATTAAGCGGACTTTAATAGGTTTGAATTCAGTGTTTTCCTTCTCCTAGACTGGTTAACTAACCATGGTTAAAAAGCCCAGTCTGCCTGCTATTTACCCATAGCTCGAGGGAGAATTGGATTCATACCTTTCCCAAGGGTATTAGCACCATGTGAAACACAAACAGCTCCGTCCAGGAATTGAACTCGGATTGACGGGTCCATTTCCTACGACTCTAACCATTAGACCACACACCTCCATCAATCCCTGACATATGAGGTGTTCCACAAAGGTGAATAGTGACCGAGGTTGGACAATTTTGTCATTATGTGTGAGAGGAACCCACTAAAAAAATGATCTTGTGTCAAATCTACTCTTTGTAGAGAAGTAGATAAATAAATAAATCAAATCGAAAAGTATTGACTACAATCCATAGAAAATATAAGGTAGGGTAGAAGTAATATGGAAGGCAATAATACATTATTTAATTAATAATTCTGCACCCCCACCGTGTATGTTGAAAAGAATTGAAGTGCTGGATGCACTTGAGAAAACGAGAAAAATCTCACTCATTTAATGAAATTTTGCAAGGGAGAATGGCTGGCCAATATATAATTTTATCATATCTAATTGCAATTTAGAAATAAAGGATTTATTTTTGAATGATATTGGTTTTATTGCTAGCAATATCATAATCTTTTCCTCTTAGCTTGATGTGAAGAATACACAGATAAGTATGTACATACATACATACATATATATACAGTGCTGTGACAGAGCATCCTTTTTGTCTTGGTGATTACATCCAGACTGATATTCAAACATACAAGCACACACACACTTCCTAGATGCTCTAGGATAGAGAGCTAGTTCTATCATGTCATTGTCTTTTTCCTTGGACTTCACATGGGGGATATACAGATGCAAATACTCACACACAGAAACATTCATATGCATACACACTACAAAAACAGACACATAACAGATGTTTCTGTTATGTGTCTGTTTTTGCATACACACATTATAAAACATACATACTCACAAAAACATTTATACCTCATCAATACACCCGCATGCAGAGAGGATGTACTCTTTAGAAAACCATCAAATCTCACAGATTTAATGAAATTTTCCCAGGAATACCAATGAAAAAAATCCTTTTATTTTGTAAAAAAGCTGACTCAAAATTACAAGAATTGCTTTATAGTCGTGAAGGTAGCAAAGAAGAAAAAAAATTAAATTAAATATTAGACTTGTGTATGAATACTTTTGTGATTTTCATAATGTTTGTATTGGAAAACTTGAACAAATTATAGTTGAACTACTTTCTTTTTCGACACTGTATAACTATTCAATGTATCTGATTTGAATAGTCCATGAGAACATTTAAAAATCTGTATTCTAATAATCCAATGTTTGTATTGTTATTAGTATAAATAATTTTGGCTAGTTTTATTCTTCATCATCTAATATCTAGTAGTTTTCTATTGAAATTCACTCAGGTTGTTATTCTATGACAGCAAGGAACAGCATGAATCAGAATAAAGAATAATATCCCAATTATATTTAAACACACATCCCCTTCTGCCTTGTGGGAAGCCCAGTTCTACATTTATTTGTTTGTTTTACGGCATATCAACCTCGGTGGGTCATTTAATGCCGACAAAGTTTTGTAATAAATCCATTCTTAATGGATAATCAAATTTTGTTTATAAACTCATGTTTTTCTATTTAACCCATTGATGAGACCCTAACAGGTACTACCACTCCGGACCAGAGAGCAATAGTGATGAAGGGGTGCACCACATTCCCCAAACCTCCAAAATTGGAACCTCACCATCAGATAGAGTTTAACGTCATTCCCAGGACATGTAGACCCTCAGCCACCGCCTTCTAGCATACATATAATAAAAAGTGTTGGGGCTAGCCATACTGGCAATAGAGTTGGGGCAATTATATAGATGCTAGGGCTTGACCAGCTGATTGATCAGAGGAGGCCTCTCTGACCGTCTGTCTAGCCTAAGTAAGGGTCTAAGTGGAGTGTTGCAGGTCATGGACTGCTCATCTACCAAGACTTCATCCTTAATCATCACAGGTCGCTACCCATGGCCAACAGGTGGCCCCATTGCCTTACCCCCCTGCAGAGGTGCAGTCAGTGTATTCTAACACCCCAGCTGACAGGGCTCCCAGTTCTACATATCAGCTGCTATACCATCCAAGCTACAAAAACATAGATGGTACAGAGGAAATATTTACCAACCCCTCTGCACAAGCAAGATGTGACACAAGGTCAATTTTTAAATGGAGTTTAACAGGTTTGATTTCAGAGTTTCCATTCTCCTGGCCCAGTTATCATACCAAGGTTAGAGAGCCCAGTCTGTCCTACTATTTACACATAGCTAGAGGGAGAATAGTTGGATGCATACTTTTCTCAAGATTATTGGTGTTATGTGAAATGTAACCAGCCTCATCCAGGATTTAAACTCAGGTTACTGTGTTCATATCCTACAACAATAATCATTACACCACAGGCACATCTGTAGATAGTACTGAGTATGGCAGAAATACCTCTTATATTTTAAACTGTCACCACCTGTGGTGCAAAGGAACTAAGGCAAGTGGCAATGGTAGTTCCATTCTTACCATTTTTTTCTGATATGCTTAGTTACAATCATGGTTTGAAATGGTACACACTGAATTTCCTGTCAAAACGTTTTTAAAGACTGGTGAATCTGTAATTGTTACACAGAAAACATTTTCTGCTCAATTCATGTTATGTCCGAATGATGCTGTTTTGGATAGAATTTTCAACCCATAGCAGTGTCACATCATGAAGGTATCGCTTGTTTAGCCTTTCCACAGGTTTTCTCTCTCTCTCTCTCTCTCTTTCTCTCCCTCACTGCCCCCCCCTCCTCGATATGTTTAATTCATTATAAAATGCCAAAATTGGCGATTCTTCTTAACAGCACATTGTTGAATTTTGGCTGCAAATTTCAGAACAAAATAAGAGGTCAACTTTTACATTTTGTTAAATCTATTTTAAAGCTTGTAACATTCAAAATAGTACATTTTTTTTTGTATTTAAATGTTCATCCTAATTCAGTTATTTTTTTCTGCTAACATGTTAGAATAAAATCCTAAATTGTCTAGCCGGTGTCACATCATGAAGGTATCGCTTGTTTAGCCTTTCCACATGTTCTCTCCCTCTCTCTCTCTCACTGCCCCCCCCCCCTGCCGGATATGTTTAATTCATATGCATCATTCTGGCATAACATGAAATGAACATAAAAAGATTTATGTGTAGCAATTAGAGATTCACCAGTCTTATAAAAACATTTCAACATCAAACACATTGTGCGCACTTGTATGATAATCTCTTTTTGTTCTTTTTTGTATATTTCTTGAGTCCCTGTATTGCTGTATCCAACTATCTAGAGTCCATATATTGCTGTATCCAACTATCTAGAGTCCCTGAATTGCTGTGTCCTAATTGCTGTATCCAACTATCTAGAGTCCCTGAATTTGCTGTATCCAACTATCTAGAGTCCCTGAATTGCTGTATCCAAACTAGAGTCCTGTATTGCTGTATCCAACTATCTCGAGTCCATGTATTGCTGTATCCAACTATCTCGAGTCCCTGTATTGCTGTATCCAACTATCTAGAGTCCCTGAATTGCTGTATCCAACTATCTCGAGTCCTCAATTGCTGTATCCAACTATCTAGAGTCCCTGTATTGCTGTATCCAACTATCTCGAGTCCCTGTATTGCTGTATCCAACTATCTCGATATCTAGAGTCCTGTATGCTGTATCCAACTATCTCGAGTCCCTCAATTGCTGTATCCAACTATCTTGCTAACCTTAGAACTGTGAGGCAACCATACAAAAAAATAGTGAGTTTGATTCTCACCGGGTGTCCATACATTTAATCTTGTGCCAAACTAAGCTAGGCTTAGTAAATGACAATTATTACTGAGTAGTGAGTTTGATTCTTACTGGGTGCCTCCTACTTCTGGTACTATACCTAACTAAACTAAGTTTAGGAAATGAGATTATCACTCGTTAGTAAGTTTTATTCTCACTGGGTGCCCCATACTTCTACTTCCATACCAAATTATGGTAAACTTGGTAAATGAGAATTATCATTCACTAGTGACTTTCATTCTCACTGGGTGCCCAATACTTCTGGTTCTATGCCTAAGCTAAGCTTAGTAAATGAGAATTATTACTGAGTACTGAATTTGATTCTCACTAGGTGCCTAGACTTCTCGCCTTCTGTCAAACTAAGGTAAGCTAAGTAAATAATAATATGGGACTTATATTTTGCTCAGTCAATAGAGCATCCCACCAAGAAATCGCAAAGGTTCCTGGTTTGATACTGGTCCTCGCCAACTAAGCACATGAGCAACATAGTTTGGGTAAACTGATTTAGGTAGTAAGACATCTGGGAGCTGACTGTAGGTGTGTTGCTCCGACTCAGCAAAAATCAATCTCCCTGGTCTACTGCTATTGAAAAGGAGATAGACTTCTTCACTGTTCAGCTGATACTGACAATACCAATATGACTCTGCAGACTTTACTAGAGTTAAAGGAAACAGTTTTATAAACTTTCTGGAAGCTGACTGTAGGTGTGGTGCTCTGACTCAGCAAAATCATTCTCCCTGGTCTACCACTATTGAAAAGGAGATAGACTTCTTCACTGTTCAGCTGATACTGACAATACCAATACGACTCTGCAGACTTTACTAGATTAAGAGTTAAAGGAAACAGTTTTTATAAACTTTCTATTTTTCTGCATCACTCTCTGTCTCTCTCTTTCCCCTCTCTCTCTCTCGTTTATCTGATTTTTGTGTCTTTGTGAGGGGTGAGGGTATGTATGAGTGGGTGGTGATACTGTCTATCTATGAATTTTGTTACCCATCATTATAGATGAAGCCAAGTGGACTGTGTTTGAAATTCTGTCACAATCTCTCAGTTCTTTGGCTCATTTCATTCATCCCTCCATCTTTCTCTCTCTCTATTGCACTGTCTCTGTCTCTCTGTTAGCCAATATCTCAAATACCTGTTTTTGTTATTCAAACAGAGATGTTAGGGGTTTCTAACAGTTGGAGGTATGGCACATTTCTATCTCAACCCCATGCACACCTCAGGCATTTCCTCTATTCCTATGCTTCAATGACCAAATTGTCTTATTAAAAAAAATGTTATGCCTGGACATAAAAAAATTTTTTTTTAGTATAAAATACACAAGAATGAACACTAGAATTTGCCAGTAGGCAAAACACAGTATACATAGTATGCATATGTATATATGTAATGCTGTATTTACATATATATCAGATTGAATATTCATGTAAGCCTTTATGTACACACCTATATATATATATATATATATATATATATATATATATATATATATGTAAGTATGTATGTATGCTGTTTTATATTTCTATGTAGTTGTGAATATGTATGAAATATTTGCATATGTATACTGAGAATATGTAGCAGTAAGTTTGAAAATTGGTGTATATTTTTTAATAAATGAATTGATCAATTTATTTCAATAATATCTTTGATTGAAAATTATTTATACAATATGCTAATGTATCATGCAAATTAATTTGCCTATGGATAAAGCTTATATATATATATATATATATATATATATATATATGCATAGTGTGTAGGTAGGGGTATGTATGCATGCAACATCCGTTCATGGCAAGGTTGATTATTCTTTTGCAAAATCATATCATGCAATGGCCATCCTCAAACCCAAGGTAGCAGCCATTACATATGCAAATATGTATGTGTCTCTCTCTCTATATATATATATGTGTGTGTATCTCTGTGTGTGTGTGTGTGTGTGTGTGTGTCTATGCTTGGGTCTGTCAGTCTGTACATGTGTGTTTGATATCCCCAATAAATAAGTACATCCCTATCAATTTCTTATAAACTAAGGAATGCCAGGATTTTATTATTTCTAGTGGAACATTATAAAAGGAAACTGGATATTATTAGGTAATATTTATTATTAAGCTTTGAAATGAGTATTATGACCCATTAGTGAGTTTGATTCTTACTGGGTGCCTCCTACTTCTGGTTCTGTACTAAAGGAAATTGAAATTATTATCCATTAGTAACTTTAATTCTAACTAGGTGTCCCATACTTCTGGTTCTGTACCAAATTAAGCTTAACTTAGAAAATGAAAATTATTACCCATTAGTGAGTTTTATTCTTACTGGATGACCCATACTCCTGGTTCTCTAAGATAAACATATATATATATATATATATTATATATATATATGTGTGTGTGTGTGTTGTGGTGTGTGTGTGTGTGTGTGTGCATGTCATATCCTTCAAGACATGGTTGATTATTCTTTCACAAAATGATATCATGCAATGACCATACTTAAATCTAAGGTGGCAGCCATCATGTATGTGTGTGTGTATAGAGTATTGCCTATAAACAAGTACATCCCATTCAATTGCTTCTAAACCAAAGATACCAGGATTTTATCATTTCTAGGGAAACGTTATACAATGAAAATGAATATTATTAGGTATTATTCACTACTAAACTCTATAATATTGAAACTCTTAATAATTGAAGTTCATAAATAAAGTGTGTATTTATTTTTGAACTGCAATATATTCATATTTTCAGTTGCAAACTTTCAATATAAAGAAAATGTCTTCAAGTGGTTTCAATTTTGGTATTTAGTTTTTACTATTTATTTCAATGTGCTATACGTGTTTCAGATATCTTCTAATAATGACCCATTTCAAGCAAGTACAATTCTGACCTATGCATTGGCTTGAATAAGAGTCATAGAGAAAATACCTGAAAAACACGTGTAGTACATCAAAATAAATACAAGAAACCCAATACCAAAATTGAAACTACTTGTGGACTTTTTCTTAATAAAATATTTATTTTTCTCGCATCAGATCTACAACAATCTTTGTCTCTTCATATATATACAGTGATGCTAATAGCTTTTTTCATTTAGTGCGTCCTGGGATGCATGGATTTGATTTGAATGTGTCCCCGGGAAATTTTATGGGTCCAAACCAAAGTTTCTTAATAAATTGTAGAGTTTTTATCTATGAACAACTAAAACCGTCTAACCCCTACAGTGTAATTCATTTTCAAGAAAATATTGAAATGTATTTACAGTTAGCTGGAAATGGTGGGGAAGAAAAAAAACAAAAAACACTGGACACATGAATATGATTTTTCTGCGTTCTTTTAGATTTTTATGTAATACCTATCAGAATATATATATATATATATAATATATATATATATAGATATATATATATATATATGAGAAATAAGGAAGACAGTATGGGAAATCAGATTAACATCTTTGGCTAAAAGGATAGCATTATCAGAATTAATTTATAATTCCATAAAATTTATCACTAAAGATAAGAAAGATTAACATGCTTCTCTCCCTTGCCACATATCAAATTCAATTTTATGGAATAATAAATGCATTCTGATAATGTTATCCTGAGAATGAAATATACTGGTCTGATTTTTCATACTGTCCCTTTTGTATATATATATATATATATATATAATTATGATTAAAATTTAATGCATAAAGCGTTTTTAATCAGTAAAACCTTCACAGAGTTCAATGCACAAAAGGTCAAGCAATGGCATAATATTTTAAATATAGAATAGGATGTCAATAAAAACAAGACAAAAACTCACAACCATTTCTGTCTGATGATTGTGTGATCCTCATCAAACTTCAAGTATTGGACTTAATAATTTGAATATTTTAGGTTTTATACCTGCTCTGCTGTAATAGTAGCATGAAGCACTTTTTCATACACTATTCTTTTTTACATTTCTTTTCTTATATATAAAACACATACATGTATCGATATACACACAGATGTAACGATATACACACACACACACACACATATAGATATATAAACACACACACACACACGTATAGATATTACACACCACACACATAATATATAAAACACACACACACACACACAGATATATAAACACACACTCACACACACACATAGATATATTAACACACACACACATAGATATATAAACACACACACACACACACACACACACACACACATAGATATATAAACACACACACACACACACACACACACACATAGATATATAAACACACACACACACATAGAATATACACACACACACACACACACACATAGATATATAAACACACACACACATAGATATATAAACACACACACACATAGATATATAAACAACACACACATAGATATATAAACACCACACACACACACACACACACACACAGATATATAAACACACACACACACATAGATATATAAACACACACACACACAGATATATAAACACACACACACACACAGATATATAAACACACACACACACACACAGATATATATAAACACACACACACACAGATATATAAACACACACACACACACACACAGAGATATATAAACACACACACACACAGATATATAAACACACACACACACAGATATATACACACACACAGATATATAAACACACACACAGATATATAAACACACACACAGATATATAACACATGTATCAAATACACATACACACATGTATAGATATATACACACACACACACACACACACACACATAGATATATAATACAACACCACACACATAGATATATAAACACACACACACATAATATATAAACACACACACACACACATAGATATATAAACACACACACACACACACACACACACAGATATATAAACACGCACACACACATGTACACATACACATACACACACACATGTATCAAATACACATACACACACACATGTATCAAATACACATACACAACACATGTACAAATACACATACACACACACATGTATCAAATACACATACACACACGTATAGATATATAAACACACACACACACACACACACACAGATATATAAACACACACATACACACACATATAGATATATAAATACACACACACATATAGATATATAAACACACACACACGTATAGATATGTAAACACACACACACGTATAGATATGTAACACACACACACACACACATATATATAGATATATAAACATACAACATACACACACACACATATATATATAGATATATAAACATACATACATACACACACACATATATATAGATATATAAACATACATACATACATTATTATATATAAACATACATACATACATATATATATAAACATATAAACATACATTATTATATATAAACATACATACATTATTATATATATACACACATGCACATATATAATAGTTAGTATATATACATTTGATTAAAAATATCTAAACTCATATGAATTCATATTAGTTGAAAAAATATTTTTCAGTATTCCAATCTCCCTTTCATCTGTACTCACTACCCTCTCCACAACCCCCTATTTTTTTCATTTCTAGTCCTTTGTACTTTATACACACAGACACAGGCACACACACACACACACACAGAAGCTGTCACAGACACACATGATTAAAATGTGGTTGTTTACAATTGCAACATTCATTTGCATCCAAATTCATTCATGCGTGAATTCAAAAAAAAAAAAAGGGTGATTTTAAAATCATCTGATAAGTCACCAGGGTTTGTTTGAAATGATTGCATTGGGCTCCTCCTGTCATTTTTCCAGTGCCCTCCTTTTTCCTGCCCAGCTCGGCAGAGGAGTCTCATGGTTTTTCGTAAGCCCCCCCCCCTCTCTACTCCCTCTTTTTCATTCTCTTTAAAAAGTTAATTCCTTTTGTTTTGTATGCATAAAGATATCTTAGCAATGCAAATATGTGCATATGTGCATGTTTGGGTAGACAAACATAAATAATATCAAGTGACATTTAAAAGAGCAGAGAATCAAAAGAGAATGAGAAAAAGTTCTGAAGATGATGTGAATAGGAGAGTTCAGGGATATATAAATCTTGGCAGATTAATATATATATATATATATATTATTATATATATTATCATTATTATTATTTCTTATATATTTCATATTATCTGGCATAGATATGTTTATGTTTGTGGAGGTGAGAGAGTTATGTAGAGAAATATAGGTGTTTCTTGTGTGTGTGTGTGTGTGTTTCTTTGTGTGTGTGTGTGAAGAGAAATTCAAGAGGAGAATGAGAAAGAGTTGTTTTTGTATTTACTCAACGATTTCATGCTGTTTTGAATTAGCTTTAAGTAAATTGAACTGTGTGTGTCAAGCATAAAAAAGAAGAATAAGGAGATTGTGTAGACAAGTAAAGGAAATCATATGGAAATACATACTCACTCACTCACACATGTTATAGGAGATATATACATATATATATAGTTGTATGCAAATACATAGACTAACACACACACGTTATATATATATATATATATATATATATATGTATGCAAATACATAGACTAACACACACACGTATAATATATATATATATATATATATATATATATATATAGTTATATGCAAATACATAGACTAACACACACACGTTATATTATAATATATATATATATATTATATGCAAATACATAGACTAACACACACCGTTATATATTATATATAATATATATATATATATGCAAATACATAGACTAACACACACACGTATATTTATATATATATATATAATATATATAGTTGTATGCAAATACATATATATATATTATATATATATATATGTATATATATATATATATATATATATATATATATATATGTATATATATATATATATATTATATATATATATGTATGTATATATATATATATATATTATATATATATATATATATAAATACATAGACTAACACACACACGTTATATATATATATATATATATATGTATGATATATATTATATATATATGTATGTATATATATATATATATATAGTTGTATGCAAATACATAGACTAACACACACACGTTATATATATTATATATATATATATATGTATGTATATATATTATATATATATATGTATATATATATATATATATATATATATAGTTGTATGCAAATACATAGACTAGAACACACATGTTATATAATATATATAATTGTATGGAAATACGTAGATGGACACACACACTTTATATGTATATAATTGTATGGAAATACGTAGATGGATGCACACACACACACATCTATATATATATTTTTTAATTGTATGGAAATACATAGATGGATGCACACACACACACACATATATATATATATATATATTATATATATATATATATTTATTTAATTGTATGGAAATACATAGATGGATGCACACACACACAAATGTATATGTACATATATAACATGTATATACATCTATACAAATATTTATATATATCTCCCTCTAACACTATATATATATATCTGTCTGTCTGTTTCTATATGGATGAATGAACAAATCGTTTTAAAGAAATTTTTCTTAAATCATGAAAGTGCTCATATATATATATATATATATATATATACAATATATATATATATAAGCCTACTGAACAGGCTTAGAATATGCTGAATGTATCCCCTGCAAAGGGATAAGACCCTCCTCCCCCTTCAAAAAAAGAGGGGTGTCCTGTGTTTGACACTAAACTGCATCTGATGGTAAGGCTCCAGTTCTAGAGAGTATCAAGTACACATTCATTGCCATTACTCCCAGGTCCACTCTGACATGGAGTTGAAGTACCTGTTACAGTGACATCTATGAAGTTTAGGAAAAGTATTTGATCATAAATTAAATAATACCAAACTATAGAAAATGGGTATGATATATTACATAATTAATCATAATGAAAATAAATTAAAATTATAAATAGAATAAAAATAATTTTTAAACTGATCTATTTGACATATAGATATCACACTAACAGGTACTTCCACTCAAGGTCAGAGTGGACCTGGGAGTAATGGCAATGAATGTGTTTTTAATACTCTCTAGAACTGGAACCTTACCATCAGATGAAGTTTAGTTTCAAACACAGGACACCCCCCTTTTTTTGAGGGGGTGTATCCCTTTGCTGGGGATACAGTCATACATATTTTCTATAGTTTGGTATAATTTTTGATCAAATACTTTTCCTAAACTTCATTTAGTTTACAAACCACAATGATATTTTATTTCAAAATAATTTAATGAATACAAATTATGTTTATTTTGAATAATTCCTCTTGATTACACACTTATGTTATATAAAAAAAAACTTTCTTCAATTTTCTATCTTAAAATCCCAAAATTGTTTTAATTTTACAGATGCTAAAATGTTAGTTAATATACTTAAGAAAAAAAAATGTTGTTTAATCCAGAATTATACCCAACTATGATACCACTATATTTTGTGATCCTAGGCCACAAAAATTACCATTATTACAATATATATATATATATATATATATATATATATATATATATATATAAAGTCATCCACAGACACCATGTTTCAACATTTCACATCTATTCAGTGTGTCTAGACACAACAACTACCTCTGACCAGGAGCGAAACCTGACTGACTTTCATCCGCCAGATTTGTTAACCTCTTGGCCATTTGACTTTACCGTAAAGGAGTGGTGTTTTAACTATTAAATACATACATTTGTTTATATATTTTACGATCACCAGAGAGATCCAGTCTGTAAATAGATGATCATTGCTTTATGTTAGTAGTGAAATTTAATTTAAGTCACCCCTAGAGAGCTCTACTGGGTTTTGAGAGCATATAAAAACTCATATATATATATAATATATATATACATATATATATATTATAAACTTCACTATTTTAATTTCTAATGTAAAAAAAAAAAAATTTTTTTTTTTTAAATGAACAAAAATGAAAGAAGTAATATGTGAAAGTTTCACTGAATTCTGAAGCAATAAGATGTCAATTTTACCTTTGAAAAAAAAAATTTAAGAAATATTTGGATAATTTTTACTCAAATTTGAACCAAACATTCATGTCTTGTGCAAAGACAGAAGAAAATTTGTAACAAAAAAAAAAAAAGATTAAAGTAACCTTGTCTGTGGTCTTTAATAAAACTTTTTATAAGAGTGGTTAATGCTAAAATGCACACATGTACCCATACACACATGCCCACACCCACATGTGCTCACAAGTACACACACAAATACATACGAAAACACATGCACATCCACACATGCATATGTCCATACACAGATATATAAGAATCTTATTCTTTTCAGAAACTTTATATCTATCTTCTTATTTTATTTAATTGAAAGCCGTTTAATATACATATATATATATTTAATGTCTTTCTCATGAATAAAAAAAGGAGAAAAGATATAATGAATATGCAGCGAAAGATAAAAATCTTATCTTTTTTTAAAAACATACTTTATTTCTATTAAAAAAATATTTTTTTAAAGTAGAAAATTTCAAAATAGAAATAATGCTTCATGGCTTTGATATTATCAATATATTCTAGCTAGAATAGAATTTTATTCTTTCTAAAAGTTAAAATACTTCAGCTTCTAAATACAATAATGGCTCAGAATTATATTTATAATTCAAATTGTATAAAAAAAAAATTTTTTTTTAAGAAAAGAAAAGTAAAATGCTTGTAAATATTTTTAAAAGTATCTAATGTTAGGTCTATACCTACATAATCATGATCTAATTTTTTCTTTAGAGTATCTATATCAATGAATTTTCATTTTATTTTACGGTATCTAGGTATCATAAATATATGTATTTTAGTGAAACAACCAAAACACAGCAAAAATGGCATATTGTAACTAGGTGTTTGTTAGAACAGTTTTTATTTGTCTGAATTTTTTTTAGATGAGGCTTGATGTGTATAATTTTGATTTTACGGACTGTTGTCCTCATATTTATTGTGGTAAGAAAAATCACAACGTTTCGGCCGCTGTATCGTCCAGGCTTTCTCAGGTGTTTCCAGTGTATATCGAGGATATAAAAGTTGGTAAAAAAAAAAAAAAAAAAATGAAAATAAAAAAAGATCTTTTTAAATTTGCTTCATTTCTATTTAAAGATTCTGTCTTTTTAAATAAAAAAATTCTCAATCGACTTTAGATGTGCCAATACAAGCTCATCTGAAAATCATGAGATGTCACAGTTTTATTTTGTTTTATGATTGAAATATTGTGATATTGCTCTGCATTGTTGTGTACTATATTTTACTGATTTAGAATAGTGGCAAATTTTAATTAAACACACCTGTGTGTGTGTGTGTGTGTTTTGCACTCATATAAATGAATATTTTCAATGTATATAAACTGATTCTTAGTTTCTTTTTTTTTCTTTTTTCTTTAACTTTTATATAGATTCACTTATTTGAATGAATACGAGCACAAAGAATAAATTATTAATGCATATTTACTGCCTTAAAGTGAGCTGAATCATAAAACGTTTGACGAATTTTCTACACTAGAATAAACATTGATCATCATTCTTATTTTTAATGACAGTTTAAAGCGTATAAATCACTTCTAAGCCGACATCCACATAACTCATTTTATATGTTATCCTGACCTTAGTTCACTCACTCACTTCACCTTTGCTGGCTGGAAATGTGGGAAAAATCATCACGTAGTTACTCCCCCTGCACTATATTGACGACTAAGCAAAGCTGCAAGATTTAACCCTCTTCACAGTGAATATCTTTCTAAACTTTGATAGTTTTAACGTTAAACAAATTTAAATATGACACCATTTTGAAACAAATGTAAGACAGTTTTACATATAAAAAATTGGTAAAAAAAAAATGTATAATTCTTTAATCCTACATTCATTTTTCTCTATAACCTGTACATTATAACAATTTTCAGACCAAATCTCTTTACTATTTCTCTGATTTTTGAGATCAATATTTGGATTATTCGGACTATTATCCTCATCTTAATTGTTCTCTGTACAATGTTTCAGCTGATGTGCCCTCCGACCTTCTTCAGGTATTTCTTGTCAGGCTTGGGAATCTTCCATGATGGCTCCTGATTACATCAAGAAATACCTGAAAAAAGACGGAGGGCACATTGGCCAAAACATTGTGCAGATAACAATAAAGATGAGGACAACAGTCCGAATAATACAAATAATACAAATCTCTTTAATTTTGAAAGTTTTAATGTGAATAGAATTTAAATATCAAAAAGATTTTAGACATATGTAGCATATTCGCGTCTATAGGCACTCAAATTTAAATTTGCTGCCATTTTGAAACAACTTTTATATATCCTATAAAAAGTTGGTAAAAGAAAAAAAAGAAACTTACATTCACTTTTCTCTTTATTAACTGTATGTTATATTAATGAATTTCTGACTGAATTTCTTTCGGAATCTAAGGTGAATAGAATTTAAATATAAAACAGATTTTGAAAATATGTATATAGTCTATTTGTTTTATAGGCACTCAAATTTAAATTCAAATTTGTAGCAATTTTGGAAGAAATGTAAAACAGTCTTTTATATATCCTATAAAAGATGGTTAAAAAAAAACTTCTATTCATTTTTTGTACATTATATCAACCATTTTCAGATTGAATTTCTTTAATTTTACAAGTTTTAAGGTGAATAGAAATTAAATCTGAAATAAACATATCTATTGATATATAATTTAGATTTTTTAGGACTGTTGTCCTCCTCTTTATTATGCTTTGTAAAAACCCAATGTAAAAAGCCTATCACAATAATGACGAGAACAACAGTAAAAAAACATTAAAAAAAAAAAAATTATACACATCAAGCCCTATCTAAAAAAATTCAGACAGATAATATTTATTGGTATTATTAGATTTTGCTGTTAATTGTGAATATCTTAGGTCAGATCTGGCCAGCCAGCCTTGAAAGATTTAAACCACAATTTACTAATTATGATAAGTACTACTATTACTTTTTAAGAAAATCTATTTATTTATTAGTTGGTTAGTTATGTATTTTTGAGATGAGGCTTGATAATTAGTATTATTTGTATTATTCGGACTATTGTCCTCATCTTCATTGTCATCTGTACAACATTTCGGCTGATGTGCCCTCCTGCCTTCTTCAGATATTTCTTGTTGGACTTGGGAACCTTCTTTTTGAACTAAGGAAACTTCTTG
>CM042151.1:54262973-54347973 GCA_023376005.1 Doryteuthis pealeii | reverse complement strand
TATACACATACATATGTGTGTGTGTGTGCGCGCAAACACAGACATATACACATATACAGGCTCCTCAATATTTAAATAAATACTACTAAATTATTTATAATAGATATAATTAGTAATGAAGTGTATATTTCTATTATGCATATTAATTTTTATATTCAATTATAATAATAATAATGAAATTTATTGTGTACAGTGCTCAGGTGCACCACAACTCATCAAAGTCTCATATCAAGTACACAGAATAATGTATTAGTGTCAGGAACATGAACAGTTTACAGTAGTAATGTGCGTGTGTGTGCATATGTGTGTGGAGAGGGGCATCAGGTATAGTGTCGGTGGACTACAGGAAGCATGGAGGCTATTTTAGATTTAATATGATATTTATTTATTTTTCCCTCCAGGTACACAAAAATAGCTTGAAAAATAGAACTGGTTATATAACATAATACCATCGGAAAAGAATATTAAAAAGTAAGTATTTATAAAACTCATTAACCATCATCACAAGTATTGAGACATCCATCAAGAATCAAACTCGTTATTCAGTAATAACAGATCTGTGATACTAGATTGCTAACACTACACCATTATGGGACGCTCAAGAATATAAAAAAAGATAAATAAAAAAATGGTAATCTGAACATTAGCTACATAAATGAGAGTAACTTCCCCTTGTTTATTTCACTTTGAGGAAGCCATATGTTTTGGTGGGCCATTTTCATTTCGCTGTAATCAATTTGTGTTAAAATACACAAAAATATCCTAAAATAAGTTAATTTCAAATAATGTGCAAGCACAATTAAGAACACATCTTATTATATTTTTGTGTTAAAACATGCAGTTGTATTGATTACGGTGAAATGAAAATGGCCGACCAAAACATATGACTTCCTCAAAGTGAAATAAACAAGGGGAGGTTACTCTCATTTATGTAGCTTATGTTCAGATTACCAATAAAAAATATATTTTATCCATATATTTATTTAAGATAATATCATAAGAAGGAAAGATTAGTAGTCATATATCAATCAAAGGTTTTAAAAATATTAGGGTTTTTTAAATTTTCAAATGCAGCAAAATATTTGTATGTCAGATGTAATACGAGGTCACTTGTATAGGACATTCAGTGAGAATCAAACTCACCATTCAAAAGTAATGGATCTGCGAGACTAGTTTGCTAACCATTACACCATGATGGGATATTCAAAAATATTTTTGAAAAAAAAAAAAAAAATTCTTTAATTTATTTTTAAATTTAAAATTTTTAAAAAGTGAAAAAATTATTTTATCAAAAAAAAATAAAAATAAAAAAGATTTAAATTTAAATTAAAAAAAACAAAAAAAAAACAACTTTATCTATACAGATATTCAAGATAATATCATAAGGAAAGATTAGTAGTCATATATTAATCTAAGATTTTAAAATATTTAGAAAATTTTTTTTTTTTTTTTTTTCAAGTTTTAAATACAGCAAAATGTTTGCATGTCAGAAATTATTTTCTTTAAACATTTCTCCTCCCAAAGCTATAACTTTTTTTTTTTTTATATCTGTAATTGCTAAGCATAAAGTTTTATGATCTCATCTTATGGCCCTGAGTTGAAATCGAACCTCTGACTCCCTGAGTGATTAACACAAGGTCTTCAACTCACAGCTCTTAATCATGTTTTTATTTTCTCTCTTTTTTTTTATGTATCCCATTACAGTTTTTTTAAGAGATGGGGGAACTACAGTGAATAGATTTACTGTTATAGAAGTTACATGTCACCGATTTAATTATGACCCTGATCTTAACACAATAAAAAAAATTAAGTAATTTAAAAAGAAAAAAAAAAGATCGTTAAGCGTCCCTTTTACAAATCTATGCATGATATAATACAAAGAAAAGGAATGAATGTACAATATAAAAGCAAACATGTTCAGGATACGGAGTAAATTTTTCAGTTAGCATTTAAGTGAACATCAATTATCTCCCTTGAATACGAGCCTGGTTTTAAAGTTTGATCTTCTAGCAATGAATTTTGAACCAGCCTGCTCAGCTCAGCAGGGAAGACTGTCTCAAAAGTTATTTGCGTGTGTGCGGCTGTGTCTGTGTGTGCGTGCGTGTAGAAATAATGATCGTTGCTCTTAAAACATTATCATCATTAAGTAGTTATTATCAATTTTGTTCAATTTGGTATCATCTTAGTGAAGTGTTATCCTGGAATAATATGCAATTGTATTTATATATAGTAGCATTTTACAGTGTGGCTAATTTGCATATTGATTTGATTTTAATAAATATGTGCCTTAATGAATATGTAAAAGGGTTATCCAGACCAGTTGTTCTTATGCACAATTATTTTATCTGCATTCTAATTTACATTAGATATATATATATATATAATATATATATATATATAATCTTTATATAATGTGTATATGTATTTAATATGTTATATATATGTATATTATATTATATGTATATGTATGTTATATGTATATATATAATATGTTATATATATGTATATGTATTTAATATGTTATATATATGTATGTATATATGTATATAGTTATATATATGTTATATATATGTATATGTATTTAATATGTTATATATATGTATGTATATATGTATATAGTTATATATTTTATATATATTTATGTTATATATATAATGTTTATATAATGTGTATGTTATATGTATTTAATATGTTATATATATGTATGTATATATGTATATAGTTATATATCTTATATATATTTATGTTTATATCATTTTTATACGTGAGTGCGTATATATATGCTTGTCTGTGTACATACGGGTGTGTATGTGTGCGTGTATGTATGCACGTATATATGCACATGTATGTGTATGCGTATATACGCACGTGTGCGTGTGTACTCTGTAATGACAGGCGGGGATTGTTTGTTTACTTCTCATATTGTCGTGTAGCAAGTCACCAAAAGTGAATATAACTAAGTTCAAAACAAACGAAAAATCTGGGAAGTCCAGCTAGTAATGGTTAGAATCCCCTCCTGTCAGCCTGGCAGTTAAGGTTCTAATCACACACACAGCAGTTTTCCTATAATTCTGCTGATGAGGCATAATATGCCGAAATGTACATACAGAGATTGACTTTTTCTCGATTTGTTTAGCCTTACATTTGAACAGATACGCCGCCTAATTCATTAATCATCAACTAATTAATTTTCAAAAATTATGTATGACTTCAATTAAGCACATATTCTCCCAAAAATTGTTGGCTAAGGCCATATCAAACACATTGTTTGTTTGTTTGTTTACTTTCATATATATATATATATATATATATATATATATATATATATATATATACACACAATAAAAAAATCAGTTGTCTGAACACACACACACACAAACCTCTTACAGACTGAGTTAAGAGAAGCTAACAGATGAAGGTAATAAATAAATAAAAAGTTGTTTAAATCAGCTGTGCCTGGAGAACACACATACACACACAAATAAATAAATAAACTACTAAGATCTGCTTAATAATAAAACAAAAAAAGGATAGGCCAAACCTGGAATGATACTAAGACATTGTTGGACAGACACACACACACACACACACACATGCAGAGAATTTGAAATATATAAGGCACAAAACAGAATGGACAATTCATAGTAACAGTTCCAGACTTTCAGAAATCTTCTGACAAAGAGATTTTTATCTCAAAATATTAAGAATAAATCAAAAGTAAAGAACCAACATCATAGTTACCTCATTTTTCTTTACACTTGCATTGTGATAGCCTTCAAAACCAATCACCAAACCAATATAAACACAATGCTTCAAGCAAATTAAAAAACACTTTTATTTGTTTTTTATTTGCAAATTCATACACATACTTTTCAAGATCACCCAAATATTCTATTATAAAGAGATAGGCAAACTGAGTATTGAAAATATCAGAGTCCTTGTGAGATAGAGCTTAACATGCTGTACTGCGATATTGTAGTATGCGAGTTCAAACTTCAGTCACACTAATGCAGTCACTTTTGGACTAATACCCTTGGGAAAGGTATGAATAACCCCCTCATCCTAGTACCACTACTATTCTTTTACAAGAATGGCTTTGGCATTGAATAACCATGAAGATTTATATGCCATTAAACAAAAGAAACCAAATAAAACCAAAAAAATGTCATGATAATATGAAGCATCTTTATGATGATTGTAGAATGAACATAATATTCACGTTTAAAGGAAGGCTGTGACTAGCATCCAGTCACCAGACAAAAAAAAAAGACAGTGCAACCAAATACACTCTGTAGCAACTGACACAACATTGGTTTGGTTTGTTTTACGGCATATCAACCTCGGTGGGTCATTTAATGCCAACATGGATTTGATACTGGTCCCTGCCAACTCAGTACATTAGTAGCACAGCTTGAAAATAATCTAATCTGTGCAGTAAAACATCTTGGAGCTGACAGTAGGTGTGGTGCACCACCTCAGCAAAAACAACGTACTTAGTCTAGCACTAGTGAAAAGGGGATAGACTCCCTCCCAGTTCGGCTGATAGCAACAATAGGCCACTCGACTGACTTTACCTTAGATGGGCAGTATCTTTCTCCTCGTTTCAAGTAAATTAACAGAAATATTATTATCAACTCTATATTGTCTAAGTAATACTTACTAATGTATTATTAGTATATTATTAGTAATACTTATTGATAATTACTAAGTAATACCAAATAGCTTGAAATTACCCTAAAGGCAATTATAACTGTCTAGAATAACATTTTAGCACTGTAATTACTACTTTTGTTGGTACTTAAAATAAAAAAAATGGAAATGTAAAATATAATTCTGGCCAAATTATGATAAATTGCTGATATTACGTTTATTGCTTTTATTCTATATAAATAGTTTACATGGTTTAAAATTTTATTTAGTGAAAATTACGTATAGATTTGTATAAATTATGCATAGATTATATATAGAAAATTATGTATAAAATTATGAAAATATTGCTGATATTGCGTTTATTCTATATAAATAGTTTAGATTGTTTATTATGATATATATATTATATATATTATATATTATATGTATGTATATATAAAATTATGTATAATTTGTATAAAATTATGTATAGATTTGTATAAAATTATGTATAGAAAATTATGATAAATTGCTGAAATTGCGTTTATTGCTTTTATTCTATATAAAATAGTTTAGATTGTTTAAAATTTTATTTAGTGAAAATTATGTATAGATTTGTATAAAATTATGTATAGATTATATATATATTATATATATTATGTATAGATCATATATATAAAATTATGTATAAATTTGTATAAAATTATGTATATATTATATATATCATGTATAGATTATATATATAAAATTATGTATAAATTTGTATAAAATTATGTATAGAAAATTATGATAAATTGCTGATATTGTGTTTATTGCTTTTATTCTATATAGAATAGTTTAAAATTTTATTTAGTGAAAATTATGTATAGATTTGTATAAGATTATATATATATTATATATATTATGTATAGATTATATATATAAAATTATGTATAGATTTGTATAAAATTATGTATAGAAAATTATGATAAATTGCTGATATTACGTTTATTCTATATAGAATAGTTTCGATTGTTTAAAATTTTATTTAGTGAAAATTATGTAAATCTCATCATCATTATCAAGGCACACTGACATCACAGATTCCTTTGACTCTCACTATCCATCCCTATTGGCCATCATTCTTGGTAAGTCGTCTAGACAGCACTCAGTATCCACACAAATGATGAAGGTTTGGTTTGGCTTGTTTATGGCATATAAATCTCAGTGGGACAATTTAATGCCAAGAAAGTTTTGATATAAATTCATTTTTAATGGATATTTTTTTTATAACACATTTTTCTATTTAACCCATAGGTGGGATGCTAACAGGTACGACCACTCCAGGTGAGAGTGGACCAGTGATGAATAGGTTTGTTTGTTTTGTTTTATGGCATATCAACCTCGGTGGGTCATTTAATGCCGACAAAGTTGTGAAATAAATTCATTCTTAATGCATAATACAATTTTGTTTACAAACTCATGTTTTTCTATTCAACCCATAGATAGGACCCTGACAGGTACTACCACTCCAGGTCAGAGTGACCAGGGAGCAATGGTGATGAAGGGGTGCTCTACAATCTCCAGACCTCCAGAAATGGAACCTCACCAACAAATAGAGTTTAACTCATTCCCAGGACATGAAGACCTTCAGCCACCACCTTCTAGCACCCATATGATAAAAATGGGTTCAGGATTGCTATTAGGGCAATAGGGTTGGGGCAATCATATAGGTGCTAGGGTTTGATTTGACCAGCCTATTGATCAGAGGGGGCCTCTCCGACCACCCATCCAGCCTAAGTAAGGGCCTAAGTGGAGTGTTGCATGTCATGGCAACTGATGAAGGTATATGTTTACCAACTCCTCTGCCTGAGCAGGATATGACACAAGGTCAATTTCTTTACAATTTAACAGGTTTCCCTTCTAGACCGGTTTCCTAACCAAGGCTGAAGAGCCCTACTATCTACCTATAGCCGGAGGGAGAATAGTTGGATGCATACCTTTCTCAAGAGTATTAGTACTATGTGAAATGCAAACAGCCCTGTCCAAGATTTGAACTCGTCTCACCATGTCTATTTCCTACAACAATATACATTACACCACGGGACCTACACAGAACTGATGTGTGTAAATTTTTGCTAGTCATCCTACACTGGTGTGTCCATCTGTAGGAGTTCACAGAAGAACTACACTTATGAACAGCACTCTTACAAACCATCCCTATTAGTTATTGCTCCTGGCAGGTCCTCCATGGAGCATCCAGAATCCACACAACTTATAACTAGTTTTCTCATATTTCTCTTCCAAATACAAATCATCATCATCAGGTTGCACTGACAGTAATGACACTCTCACTAAACATCCCTATTGGTTATCGTCCCTGGCTGGTCCTCCATGGAGCATCCAGAATCCCCACAGAGCTGATTGATGTAGGTTTTTGCTGATCAGCTTACACTGGTGTGTCCATGTGTAGGTGTCCATAGTACATCACTTATGAGTTCATTCTTGCTTCTCCAGCAGTATTTAGTATGTCTTGTTCGTCTTAATCAGATGGTTTGTATGATGGGGTCAGGTGGCCATACAGCTGCTTTCCTAAGGGGTACTGCTTCCAAGACTTGTTCAAGATAGCACACAGCATCCTTGTATAGCTCCCATCAATGTTTAAGGCTTTGTTAGAGTCTAAGTGGTGCAGTCATACAGTAGAACTGTCATGGCTACAGTGTGGAAAAATTCTTGTTGTATCTTATTAGTGAAAAAGCTAAATCAATCAGCTCTGTGTGGATTCTGGATGTTGCACAGATGACCTCCATGGGGTGATAATTAATAGGGATGGTTAGAGAGAGAGAGTTATGGATATCCTTGCTGTCAGCGTAACCTGATGATAATCACCCATAAATAAGAACACACCTAACGATTAAACTTAACAATAAAAGTTTTAATACAAGTTATTCAGTTAAATCGAACTTAAGAGACCTAAATTCCACCATCGTATGTTCACCCCGCCAAAAAAAAAATACCAAAAATCAAGGAATTAACCGAATGAAAGTTTCAGTGTTGATATATTAATGAATGAAAGATATAATGCATCAGTTTTTTATTTAAAAACTTACATTTTTTTTCAGGTTAGTGAACTTTGAACCATGTATCTTTGAGGCATAACACAGATTCTCAAAAATATGTGGATCAAATTAACTGACCTGAAAAAATGGAAAAGTTTTCAAATAAAATAACTGGTACATTATAACTTTTATTCATTAATATATCAACACTGAAAATTTCATCAAATTCAGTTAATTCCCTGATTTTTGGTATAATTTTTCTTTCAGCAGAGTGACATATAATGATGGAATTTAGGTCCATTAAGTTCAATTTAACAAGTTATTCCTAGTTAAAATTGTTATACATAAGTGCTTTATTAGAGTTTATGTGATACAGCCATACAGCAGCACTGGTACAGCTACAGCTTGGAAGAGTTCTCATTTTATCTTAGTGAAAAACCTAAATCAATCAGCTGTGCGGTATCTGGATGCTGTGAGCTCCCAGGGGTGATGATCGATAAGAAAGGTTAGATTGTGAGAGAGACAGAGAGAGTCATGAATATCTGTTGATTGCATAAATGAGTACACACCAATCAATTAAACCTAGCAATAATGAAATAAATTAGAGGTTTTAAGACAATTCCTAGTTAAAATCCTTATATATAAAGCACAATGTGACTTGTGTTGCATCCTGCTTATGGCAGAGTCATTGGGTAAATACATACATTAGCAGTAATGGTGAAATAACTATCATCAACTCCTTATTGTCTTAGCTATATTCAACATATCAAATAATTTGAAACTGCCTAAAGTCAGTTATAATTGATAGTTTTATCTTAGATCATATTTTAACACTAATTACAACTTTAGTTGAAACTTTTTAAAAAATAAAATGGAAATGTCCTAAAAATTAAACAGGCTAAATTATACTATAATATTTAATGTTATTAGACAGTTGTGGTATATAATTTGCATATGAAGAAATATGATGGGATGATATAAACTAAAATGCCATTAATCCATTCCAGATCCCACCACCACCACCACCACCACCAAAAACAAACGCCCTGATTTTGTTATGTTACATTTTTTTGAATAAGAAAAATGACACTGTGTGTATTTTATAAAAATATAATTAATTACATTCTACTTCATTATGTGCTGCAATATGCTTTAATGTTTTTTTTTATAAATAATATTTTTCTTTGGTGGAATAAATTTGGAATGTTAAATGTTTTTAGTGAACTTAACATAAGTGTGTCTAAATCTTGATCGTACTCAAATGTTAGCTTTCAATACAAAGCAAAAAACTGATCAAGTGACAACTCATAACTCATAAAACTCGTAAGCTGAGGCACTTGTAAATCAAGGTACTACTGTATATATAATCTATTCGCAAGTGTAAAAGATTATTTAACTCAGTCGGTAGAGCATTCAGCTAGAAAGTTTGAGGTCGTATATAATTCGTATATGATGGGATGGGATGATATGAAGAAGGATATTGAACTATAGACTTGAAATAGAATAAGTAAAGTTAAGTCATCAGCTAGCTTTAGGCCTAAAGACAGCAATGGAGTCTATCCCCTTTGCACAAGCGCTAAACCAAGGAGATTGTTTTTGCATTTGAGGTGGAGCACCACCTCTACTATCAGCCCCTTAATTTATCTCACAGATCCCTTTGCTACTCATACGCTGAGTTGGCGAGGGCCGGTATCAAACCAGGAAACTTGTGATTCCTAGGTGCACACTCTACCAACTGAGCTAAACTGGCCCTTTGAAATAGAATAACTTGGTATATATTTACCCAACCCCTTCACCACAAGCAGGATGTGTAATTTTGATAAGCAAAGTATAGCTGGTTTGAATTTAGAGTTTTCCTTCTCCTTGACTGGTTGCCTTACCAAGGCTAAAAACAAAGAACAATATCTGGGGGAAGAAGAGATGGCTTCATGCCTTTCCCAAGAGTATTAGCATGAAGTGAAACACAGTTTAATCCATATTAATATTAATATAGTTTGGTATATTTATAAATAAAGAGTACACAATATCAGTAATATATATTAAAATTAGGATAGCATTGACAAAGTCATGATGCTTTATATATATATATATATATATATATATGTTGAAAAGAGAAAGAAAGGAAAGAAAGTATAGAATGGATAAAATAGGATATTTTAATTAATACTACTTTTATCCATTCTTTTTTTATTTCTCTTTTCAACATATCATCGGATTCACTTCCATTATATATATATATATATATATATATATATATATATATATATACACACACACCAATCTCTCTGCACACACAGGAGTTTAACAGGTTTGAATTCAGATTTTTCTTTCTCCTAGACTGTTTGCCTAACCATGGTTAAAGAGCCCAGTCCGCCCTACAATTTACCCATAGCTGGAGGATGAATAGTTGGATTCATATATATACATATATCCATATATATATATATATATATATATATATATAGCAATAGTGTATGGTTATCACCATATTTTGCAGAATTATTAGGAGAGTGTGCAATATCTGTGATAGAGCTACTATATAATGATAATGAATAAATATATATTAGTTTGTGTGTATATATATATATATATATATATATATATTTAATTACATGGATATTTTCAACTGCAACCCAGTGGGTTTCATGCTTTTGCATTCATCAGGTTAACTTCTACATGCATCTTAAACACTTTTCAATACTTGTTGTCATGACAACTTATTCAGTTCTTTTTTTCTTTTTCCAATGTAGTCAATATTGTGTCTCACAGTTTTTTCTTGTTCTTTCTCCATTGAGTCATTTTCTTTCTTAAAAAACAAACAAACAAAAAACCATAAATATATATATATATATATGAATGATAAAAGTAATTTAAATATCTCACCTTCTTGTTATCATTTCATTACAATAAGCTTTATGTGAATTCTATAGAAGACACACTCACCAGATGAAACATTATTTGTAGGAAGAAAAAAATCTCACCTTTTTATTTCAAATAAACTTTCATCTGATGTTTGTGTCTTATAATGTGATATTTTCCTCCAAGCACAATTTACATTGTTTTCTTTTAATTAGAATTATATACACATATACAGTGTAAAAAATGAAGAAAAAACTTTAAATTTGCTTCATGTAATAATTTATTTCAACTGTAGAAATGCAGCAGCAGCAGACACCTGCAAAAACACACTCACACAGATACATACATATATATATATATGTGTGTGTGTGTGTACCATCATCATGCTGATAGTATAAATTCCTATGATTCTTTCTTGATACATGTCCCTATCAGTCCTGGAAAGTCCTCTGCACAGCATCCGTACAGAGCTGATCAATAAGTTTTTGCTAGTCAGCCAACACTGGTGTGTCCATTTGTAGGTGTCCATAGGAGAACATCACTTATGATTTTTTCCTTACTTCTCCAGTAGTGTCTAGCATATTTTGTTCATATAACTTGGATCTTTTGTGTATGTGTGTGTGTGTGTGTATATATTCATATATATATATATGTATGTATGTAATTGTAATCAAGCACATCACAGTGAAATCTACTAGGCCTATACACTTAGAATACTATGTTAAAGAATAAAGCAACTTCAAGTCCAATTTGCAACTTGAGTTTTTTTTATTATGCATATCTATTTATGATGAAGATTCGGTCTCTTTTTGTCTGTAACCAAAAGTATGTCACTGTTTATGTTACTGTAACTTTTTTAAAAATTCTATGAAAAATCAACTAAGAGTCAAATTTTCATGAACATTGCTACTTATTCACCTTTAGAAGAATTTATGTTTTTTCCTAAAATATATCAGGGAAATGTTTTTTTACAAGGTCACCCCCCACCCCTTATTTTATTTTAGGAAATCCAAAAAAAATATATTTTACTCATACGATTTAAAAAATTTTCTGTAGTGATAAGAGTCTGAATAATTAAATCAGAAATGTTTAGAAATGTTTTGGAGGTCCTTACTGCCGTAAAACAAGACATATATTTCAGTAGAGTGGAGAGAATATGATGCTTTTAAGTAAGGTATAATGTTTTTTGAAATATTAAACATTTTATTTTATTAATTTTTCCCACCCAGCTCAGTCAATATGTTTCTAAAATTTAATTTTACACCGCCAGGAGGGTGTGTTTTTTTTTGCTAGTATATATAAATTACTTAGTATTTTTTTATATAAACACATGTCTGCAAATGTACATACATATAAACATATAGAGAAATACTATTACTTAAATGCATGCGTATATTTACTAATTCACACACAAAAACAAACTGAACAACAATACAGGTTAGGGTAGGGTATAATGGTTAACAAGCTAGGCTAGCAAACCACTATGGATGAGTTTGATTCTCACTGGGTGCCTCAAACATCTGGCTTTGAGCTACACTAAGCTAAGCCTAAAACAATATATTGTAGTATGTATTAAGCCTTATCTCAAAAATTCAGAGAAATAATATTGTAGTATATATACATGAACATTTTAAGATCAAATCTTTGTCTTACTTTCAAAATTTCTTAGAAATGGTAAAAAAGAAAATAATAAAGATAAAAAGATTATTTAAAAAAATCAAACTATAGATTTCTGGAGGTCTCAGTTTTGACTCTTACGAAAAAGAGAGAGAAAAATAATTAGCAATGATAATTTGCAAAATTCATTTCCAGAAAAATGAGATGAAATAAAAGCCAGACAAGAATAACAAAAGTTCCCTCCCCTCTCAAAGAAATCACAATATAGGCAGACATATTTGTTTGTTTGTTTTAGTTTGTTTTTAACAAAAACAAAGAAAACTAAAAGAAATTGTCTTTTCAAAAAGTCAGTATCTTTTTGATTAAAACTCATCGCATATTCATTCTCAATACGCAAGGCATCGTTTAAAAAAAAAAAAAAATGAAAATCCCCAGATAAACAAAAGAGAAAGTAACAATTAAAATTCCACTCTCTTGCAAACAAATTATAACATCATGATCGTAATTACTTTTGTTGTGAATTTTATCACTTTTTGCTTTTGTTGTTCATGTTCTTTCTTGGTTTTTATATTTGTTTGTTTTATATTCATTTTTCCAGAGTAATTATCGACGAAAACCAATTCTTTCTCATCTATTTATTTGTTTATTCATGCATCCATTTATTTACTGAGATTTTTCATCTTTAACTTTTGTTTTTGAGAAACAAATACAAAGTGCAGCAAAAATACCTTCCACATTTTAAACTGTCACCTGTGTGGTGCAAGTGAACTTAGGCAAGTGGTAATGGTAGCTCCATCTAGCTAATATCTCAACATTTTTTCTGGAGTATTATTGGAGCAGGATTATTATATTATTTTCTAAAATTCTCATTATGATTGTATATACAAAGTGTGACAGAAATACCTCCCATATTTTAAACTGTCACCTGTGTGGTGCAAGTGGCAATGGTAGCTCCATCTAGCTAATGTACTTGAGAAACAAATACAAAGTGTGGCAGATATACCTTCCACATTTTAAACTGTCACCTGTGTGGTGCAAGTGAACTAAGGCAAGAGGTAATGGTAGCTCCATCTAGCTAATATCTCACCATTTTCTATGAAGCATTATTGGAGCAGGATTAATTATATATTTCTAAAATTCTCATTATGTTTGTATATTCAAAGTGTGACAGAAATACCTCCCATATTTTAAACTGTCACCTGTGTGGTGCAAGTGAACTCAGGCAAGTGGTAATGGTAGCTCCATCTAGCTAATGTCTTATCATTTTCTATATAGTATTATTGGAGCAAGATTATTCATATATTTCTAAAATTCTCATTGTGTTTGTATATACAAGGTGTATCAGAAATACCTCCCACATTTTAAACTGTTATCTGTGCGGTGCAAGTGAACTAAAGCAAGTGGTAATTGTAGCTCTATCTAGCAAATATCTTAACATTGTTTTTTCAGTCATGATCATGGCTTGGACCAGTGGCCCATGCATTTGCTGTTGGAGTTTTTTTTAAGACTTGTGAATTTGTAATTGCTACACACTGTATATTCAATATGAATTGGTTTAGTGTACATAAATACTCTATAGAATATTGGAAATTCCATAACCAATTATCTCCCCCTGCCACTAGGGGGCGAATCACCATCATTGTATGTTGGCGCCAATACCAAAAACTTACTTATCAGGGAGCCGTTACCAACGAGAGACATAAAAACAAACGCTCATCACTTAGCCCAACAGGGCCCACTTATCGAAAAGCAGCTGGAGGAGAGACTTAAAAACTAAAGCTCTCATCACCAAGCCCAAACAGGGCTCACTTATCACGGAGCACCCACTGAGGTTAGTCGCGTAAACAGCAGTCCCTACACTTCATTCATCACTTAGCCCAAAAATAGGGCTTACTTATCGAAAAGCAGTACTGGAGGAGAAGCGTAAAAACACCAAGCTCTCATCACTTAGCCCAAAAACAGGGCCCAATTATCACATAACTCTACAACCAGCTCACTTCTAAGGCATTGTATCTGCATACTGCATAAAGGCAGGTACAATGCACACTTACTGAAGGATGAGAAACTACCGAGACAAGCATCTTATCAACATTTCTACCGACGAAAAGAATACCCTGTTATCACCATTACTCCAAGAAAATTACTCACAGATAAGTCCGTAGCAAATACCATTAAAATTTGCAACAATTTTATGTAATTTTTGTCAATACAAGTGTCTGCATTTACTTTCGTGTTTGTTCCTTCTTTGTCCGACATTTGCCTACAACTATGGAGAAATAAGAGCTCCTTCGAAAACTGTAAATACACTTAAGAATTAATTGTTAAATCTGTTTATTTGCCATTAACTAGTTTTCCGTCAAAATAAAGCATAATCATTTACAATTTCCTTTACTTTTTTTATTTTTTAATTAGCGATGAATATAAGCCTTTTTTCTGTGGAATGCCTATGGGAGTCCAAAGAAAAGAGAAAATTTCTATAGTAATCTATGTCATATAAAATACTAAAAGTAGAAATATTCATGTGTAGTGATGCTGATAGCTTTTTGATTTAGTGAATACCCGGGAAAATATATGGGTCCTAACTAAAAAAATTTAATAAATTATAGGGTTTTTATTATGATCTGTGGAAATAACTAAAGCCATGTAACTCTTACCTGGTAACCTATCCTGTGTAAATAATTACTAAGAAACTATTGAAATGTATTTACAGTTTGCTTGAAATGTTGGGGCAAGAAAAAAGAAAAACACTGGGATGCATGGATCTTATTTTTGTGCATCAGTGCCAGGATGGTACTGTACTTATCAGCATCTCTGAATGTAGCTATGAATTTCTTATGGCAATTAAGTAGAAAAATTTAGATTTGACAAAGTTGTAATTTTCAAGTTACCTAAAACAAATGTCTATGAGGGTCACCAAAAAAAAAAAAAAAAAAAAAAAAAAAAAAAGAAAGAATTAAGAGGAAAAGTGGTTAAATCAAACTTAACAGACTTAAATTCCACCATCATATGTCACCCAGCCGAAAGAAAAAAAGATACCAAAAATCAGGGAATTAACCGAATTTAATGGAATTTTCAGTGTTGATATATTCATGAATAAAAGATATAATGCACCAGTTATTTTATTTAAAAACTTTTACATTTTTTCAGGTCAGTTAACTTTGGACAACGTATATGTGAGAATCTGTGTTATGCCTCAAAGATACGTGGTTCAAATTAACTGACCTGAAAAAATAACAAGTTTTTAAATAAAATTACTAGTGCATTATATCTGTTATTAATTATATCAACACTGAAAATTTCATTAAATTCGGTTAATTCCCTGATTTTGGGTATTTTATTTCTTTTGGCAGGGTGACATACGATAGTGCAATTTAGGTCTGTTTAGTTCGATTTAACCGGAAAAGTAGTTCATGGGTTAAAAAAGGTTGAGAACCACTAATCTAAATAATCAAGGTGGAGGGGGGCGAGTTGAAAAAGCCTTTTTGCAGATGATAATTATATTTATAACTAACCTGATCATTTGGAAGAGAAATGCTTTTAGAGAATCTGAGCTGATAATTAACTCAACATCTACGCTACATAAAGTCCAAGTGAACTTTCAGTTTCAAATTTCTTGCCATTATAGAATCATCCATTAAGATACTCGGCTTTTTGTTTTTTTAATGAACATGTCAAAGTGAAGCAAAAAGACAGCCAAAATAATTGTTGGTTGTTTTACAGTGGATCAGCCCTTTTCAGGTCATGTTTAGCTCAGTCAGTAGAGCATTGGACTAGGAACCACAAGGTTCCAGGTTCGATACCCCCTTGCCAACTCAATATGAGTAGCAGAGATCTGTGCAGTAAAGTGAGAAGCTGATGGTAGGTGTGGCGCTACACCTCAGACGCCAAAAAAATGGGGTAAATGGGTAAATAGTAGGACAGACTGGGCTCTTTAACCTTGGTTAGGCAACCAGTCTAGGAGAAGGAAAACACTGAATTCAAACCTGTTAAACACAGCTTGGGGTGGTCACTATTAGAATAGGCTCAGTCTTAATTAGTGATCTATTTCATTAATTCTACATGGAATCCAGTATATTTTTGCACCACTTAAACTTATAGACTCAGCATGGTCACATGGATTAAATCCCAGCCAATCAATAGCTCGAATACGTGGTTAGTGTACTTATACTATTTAATCGCTGATATTGACAGCCATTCATTTGTATGTTATTCAACATTGACAAACAGACCTGCATTCAAAGAATCATACCCAACACCGAGGGACACCAAGGAACAACCAAAGGATCATACCCAAAATTAAGGGACACCAAGGCGCTACACATCAGATGCCAAAAAAACAATCTCCTCGGTCTAACACTTGTGAAAGGGGGGATAGACTCCCTCACTGTCTGTTTGATGCCAACAACAGCCCACTCCAAAGATTATATAAATAATTTTCATGTTAGATTTATCATTAACTGTATGTGTTTTAATAAACTGGTATAAATAATTTACATTACCATGCAATCAGATCTATTTGACCCATAGATGGGACCCTAACAGGTACTACCACTCCGAATCAGAGAGGACCCGGGAGTAATGGCAATGAAGGGGTACTCCTCACTCCCCAGAACTCCAAAAATGGCACCTCACCGCCAAATAGAGTTTAACATGATACTCAGAACACCAAAATAATAGATGACCTTAATAACATAGAGAACATAAAAGGAGTTGATTGTAGCAAGTTTACAATAATATATATATATATATATATTATATATATATGTATTAGATGGCACTCCATTAAATTCCACACAAATAAAACCAATGTTCCCAGCATGCACCACAAACTGAACCTGAATCAAACTGTCAATCCTTCCCACAATAGCATATAAAGAGATTCAATCAAGCAAAATGGTGGGTTAACATGAAGGCAAATTTTGCTTGATTGAATCTCTCTTTTACCCATTTGATTTACATTGTGACTTTTAAATGATCTACCGGTCGTTACTTTTGACAAAGCACCGGTCGAAAGGACCCTAAAGTTTCCATTTTCTCTTTGAAAAAAAAAAATTTTTGCTGATCAATAAAGTATGTCGTTATTTTTCAAAATTCTATACAAATTCAGCTATAACAAAAATTTGTTTATATATATATTATATTATTATTATGGACTCTCTCGTCGATTTTTGATGCATGAGGGTTCATACATACAATGAACACACACACAGTGATTTGTTTATAGTGGTGAAGGCTTGTGTTGGACCACACTTTTTAGCACAGTCGATAGGAAAGAATTGGTGCATCAAGGGTTGCCACAAACCCAATCAACAACCGACCTCAGGAATTTTTGAATTCAGAGTTATCCCTCTCTTCTAGACTGGTTACCTACCCAAGGCTGAAGGGCCCAGTCTGCCCTACTATTAAGCCATAGCTGGAGGGAGAATATATGGATTCATACCTTTCCCAAGGGTATTAGCGCTATGGGAAATGCCAACAGCTTCGTCTAGGAATTGAACTCAAATCAACGTGTCCATTTTCCACAACTCTAACCACTAGCCCACGCGCCTTCATATATATATATATATATATATATATATATATATATATATATATGTATGTATGTATGTATGTATGTGTGTGTGTGTGTGTGTGTGTGTGGTGATAAGGAAGATTGAGTATCATTATTTTATCTCTTATTGTAGATACATTTAAGTCTCTAATTCAAGAATCAATATATTGGTTGATGTTTCTCTATGATGGTAAAATGGATACAACCAAACTTCGATTTGATTTCTGAATAACTGAAGCTGCTTAAGAAGTACCTTCTTCATTAACTGCATAATTCTTACTCGGCGTTTGTATCACTTTTTATTTATGTTTTTTTTTACCTTTCCTAATATCAAAAAAAAAAAAAATAACATGCCAAAAATGTTACAATTTTTTCTCCATCTTCTATGAGAGAATCAATTATAAAGTTAATATAATTAAATACATAGGGCCCGGTTAACTCAGTCAGTAGAGCGTTCGGCTAGAAACCACAAGGTTCCTAATTCGATACCGGCCCTCGCCAACTCAGCGTATGAGTAGCACAGGGATCTGTGGATAAAGTAAGGAGCTGATGGTAGGTGTGGTGCTCCACTTTGGAAACAATCTCCTTGATCTAGCACTAGTGAAAAGGGGATAGACTCCCTCGCTGATTGGCTGATACTGACTTTAGGCCACCCCGACGACTTTACCTTTTTTACTTACACATGCATGTATATATCATCATCATCATCAAGCCATGCTTTATATATAAATATATATATATATATCTTAGCATAAATTTATGCTGATAGACCAGATTTCTTTAGCTTTCTCTTGCCATCCATCTCTATCCGCACCGCTGGTCCTCTATAGTTGGAGGCGCATGGTCAAATGGTTACAGTCGTTGGAAATGGACTCATCAACTCAAGTTCAAATCCTGGACGAAACTACAATTCACAAAGCGCTAATACCCTTGGAAAAGGTATGAATCTAACTACTCTCCCTCCAGCTATGGGTAAATAGTAGGGCAGACTGGGCTCTTTAACCTTGGTTAGGCAACCTGTCTAGGAGAAGGAAAACACTGAATTCAAAGCTGTTAAACACAGCTTGGGGTGGTCACTATTAGAATAGGCTGTCTTAATTAGTGATCTATTTCACTAATTCTACATGGAATCCAGTATATTTTTGCACCACTTAAACTTATAGACTCAGCATGGTCACATGGATTAAACCCCAGTCAATCAATAGTTCGAATACGTTGTTAGTGGACTTATACTATTTAATCGCCGATATTGACAGCCGTTCATTTGTATGTTATTCATCATTGACAAACAGACCTGCAACCAAAGGATCATACCCAACACTGAGGGACACCAAGGAACAACCAAAGGATCATACCCAAAATTAAGGGACACCGAGGGATCTCCACTGTAAAGTGCTCTCACTTAAGCCTAAAAATGGACGCAAAAATATAACAGAAACAAAGATTTGTGGTTTTTACTCCGTTTTATCATCTTTTAGAGTTGAAATATCATGATATTGCTCTGCATTCTGCATTCTTCTGCATAGACATTAATACGGATATCTTTTTGATTTAGTGCATCCTGGGATACACATATTTGCTTTGAATCAGTCCCCAGTAAAATTTATGAGTCCCAACTAAAGCCATCTAACTCCTATCTTGTAACCTATCCTGTGTAATTAATTTCAAAGAAACTATTGAAATGTATTTACAGTTAGGTTGGTGAGGGAAGAAAAAAGAAAAACAGTGATGCAGATAGCTTTTTGATTTAGTATCTCCAGTGACGCACATATTTGCTTTGAACGAGTCCTTGGGAAATTTATGCGTCCCAACTAAAGTTTCTTAATAAATTGTAGGGTTTTTATTTATCATCAGAGGAAATAACTAAAACAGTCTTACTCTTACCTTGTAACCTATCCTGTGTAATTCATTTCTAAGAAACTATTGAAATGTATTTACAGTTAGCTTGAAATGGTGAAGGAAGAAAAAAGAAAAACACTGGGATGCATGGATATGATTTTACTGCGTCCTTTAGATTTTTGTGCGTCAGGGACTCAGGACCCATACCTATCAGCATCTTTGCATAGAGCACAGTATTGGAGTCCAAATAATTCAAATAATACTTATCAAGCCTCATCTCAGAAATTCAGAGAAAAAGTTATGAGTTTTTACACAATTTTATTGTTGAAATTTTATGTAGAGTTGAAATATCATGATATTGCTCTGCATTCTTGTGCATAGAGCACAGTATTTTACCAATTCAGAATAGTTTCAGTGGAAAATATTAATTATGATTATAAGAAGAAAAAAAATTTCACCTCAGTAAATCAATTTACTTAAAAGTGTAATAAAAACTAACCGATGTTAAGCATTTTCAAAATTATTAATGAACCATTAGAAAATGATACGTATGCATTAGACATATTAATTCCTGTAGATGCGTCATGGTTGTCATTATATACTTGTATGAAATTGTAGCAGATGATAGATTTACAACTAAAGATATTTAAAAGGGTTCATCAAGAACATGTTTACATATAGAATATGTCTACAAATACTTACATTTTACTTTTATTCTATTTACAGTTTGTGTGAATATACAATGCAAAAAAAGTAGGCAGCTTTTAAGCGCTCAGTGCCTCACAGGTGTGACTCATTAACAATAATTAGTGAAGTTGCAACTCGATGATTTTGAGTCAGACTATTTTGTCTTCAACTTCTTCTTTATTTATCACTAACACATCCACTTTCACATAAATAACTGCACAAACGTGTGTGCAGCTTAGCGTGCATGTGAGTGTATGCGAGCATGCATGTTTTTGTGTGTGTACTAAGCTTTGCTGTGGCACAAGGCTTTATGTATATATATTTACCAACCCTTCCGCACGAGCAGGATATGACACAAGGTCAATTTCTTAAGCGGAGTTCAATAGGTTTGAATTCAGGGTTTTCCTTCTCCTAGACCGGTTGCCTAACCAAGACTAAAGAGCCCAGTCTGCCCTACTATTTATCCATAGCTGGAGGGAGAGTAGGATTCATACCTTTCCTAAGGGTATTAGCGCTAAGTGAAATGCAATTACCACGTCCAAGACTTTATGTATAGGGCACCCAATGAGTGTGTATATATATATATATATATATATATATATAAATGCACACATTTACCAACCCATCCACACAAGTAGGATGTGATACAAGGCCAATTTCTTAAGTGGAGTTTAACAGGTTTGAATTTAGAATTTTCTTTATCCTAGACTGGTTGCCTAACCAAGGTTAAAAAGCCCAGTCTGAATTACTATTTAACCATAGCTGGAGGAGAATAGTTAGATTCATACCTTTCCCAATGGTATTAGTGCTATGTGAAATGCAAACAGCTTCATCCAGGATTTGAACTCATCTCCTCATGTCCATTTCCTACAATGATAACCATCGCAGCACATATCTCTATGTATGTATATATATATATATATGTGTGTGTGTATGTGTGAGTATATATAAAAAAGATATGAAAACACCACAAAATGCTGTTAAAGTGAAAACATTATATAACTTCGCTGATATTGAAAAATATTTCGATTTTATGAAAATCGTCATCAGAGCTTGTTTATTCTCCGTGTTGTTAAGAGCAGTGTGTGTGTGTGTGCAGTTACTAAGCTTTGCTTAGATGTGGTATAAGGCTGGATGAATGGGGTACCAGTGAGTGAGTGTGTGTGTGTGTGTGTGTGATTATATCTCATAACCACATATACCTACATTCTAAACTATCTTCCTATAAACAATTTCATACATATGATTTTCCTCCTTAACTGAAATCAAGTAGCCTTAACTATGAACAGTGGAGAAAGGTAGATAATCCAAACTTTCCTGTTTGTCACTTATCTTATTCTGTTGCTGACTTGACCAGAATTTACACCTCAATCTTAATCTACTGAAATAAAGCACATTCCTCTTAATCCAGAATTATCCAAGGGAAGAAATTTTTTTAACTGAAATTTGATGATTTGAACCTATTAAAGCAATCTATTAATATTGCAAATAACTTTTTTTTCAATGCATTCATTTTTGTTAATAGTTCAGTACTAAACATTATGTTGGAGACAATATAATTATATATATATATATATATATATATATATATATATATGCCTTTTTTCTTTAGTTTAAAAAAAAAAAAATATATATATATTTTTTTTTTTTTATTCCTTCCAACATTTTATAACAGTTGTTAATAAAAAATAGAAAAACCAAATATTCCAAAGAAGAATAATTTTTTTGTAATACTTTATATATAAATATATATATATTATTATAATGGTATACACAGCGATAACCTACTCGAGTTTCACCATGAGGATCTTCAGGGTTAAATCCACTGAATTAATCAAGATATTGATTAATTGCAGCCGATTGTACACGTGTATTTTGTGGTTATGACTGTTAATGACAGATTTGCATTTAATGAACGCTGGGTTGTAATTTTGAAAATGAACGGAGAGATTTTTTTTCCAAAGGATCATATATATATATATATATATATACATATATTGGTTAGGAGGTTGATTTAGAAGGCTATCACAATGTAGGTGTAAAGAAAAAAATAATAATACGGCAACGATGGTGTTGTGTGTTAACCTGTATTTATATATATATATTCTATATATATATATATATTTCTATCAATTGTTGACTCTTCATATTTCATTTTGATTTCAATAATAATAATATTACTAACAAACTTTGCTATTTGCTACTTTGGTAAATGTGAAATTCACTTTCCCCAATTTGGAAACTATTTCCTGTTTTCCATATGTAATTATTCCCATACTGCAAGATTTTTCTTTTATCAAAATCTTCAGAGAGTTGCAAGAAAAAAAATTTAAAAATTATCACTTGCAACAGGAAATTATGGAATGAAAAAAAAAATCCAAATCTGTACACTCAATTTTGGATAAATATTTTTTTCTAATATTTTAGTTATTATGTAATTATGAAATAAATAAAAATGAATACAACTGTTCTATAATCAGTCATTATTACATATAAAGTTTATACATCTGTTATTATAATGGAGATTTGTGTGTGTTTGTTTGTCTGTAACGGAAACTATATAACTACTCAAGTCACAATTCCTTTAGTTATTTACATCACATTCTCCATGATTCTATTTAAACCTCAATTATTAATAAAATTGTTTTACATTATTATTATACTGTTGACCATATCTATATACTAATATAATGCAATTGTATTTATATATACAACAAATTAGTGGTTTACAGTGTGAACAGGAAGGCTAATTTGCATATTGATAATAAAAATGTGATTGTAATAAATATGTGCTTAGTATTATTGATTTCCACTTGTTTAGTTTTATTCTAATGAATATGAGCAAAAATCTCAGAGATAAATCTTAGAAGAAATCCATTAACAAGAAGAGAAGGTGCATATATTTACTAGTTAAATATATCAATTATGATAATTGATATGATACAGTTGATATAAAATGATGCTTTGAAAATTGTCTAAAATATTGCATCTTCTCTCCCATAATAATTGTTACATTGATATATTAGCTCCAAACATTAAAAATTATATATAAGTGTAACAATCATTATGATATGCTATTAAGTTTCATGTCAATTTTAAATGCATTGTTTTATACTACTTCAGTTCTATAATATTGTTACATTTAATGTATTAAATTTATACAGTGATGCTGATAGCTTTTTAATTTAGTGCATCCTGGGACACACATATTTGCTTTGAAGGAGTCCCCGAGAAAATTAATGGGTCCCAACTAAAGCCATTTAACTCCTACCTTGTAACCTATCTTGTGTAATTCATTTCTAAGAAACTATTGAAATGTATTTACTGTTAGCTTGAAATGGTGAGGGAAGAAAAAAGAAAAATACTGGGATGCATGGATATGATTTTACTGCCTTTTAGATTTTTGTGTGTCAGGGACGCAGTAGCGTACCTATCACCATCGCTGTTTATATGTAAATTTAACAATGATGATGGGACAAAGGTTATACTTTTAAAAAATTCTAAATGCATTGTTTTATACTACTTCTGTAATTGGATGTATGTAGGTCCTTACTTTACATGCAAACAATTCTCTTGTATGGGTGACTTTTGCTGGATTTCAAAATTTATTTTGATTATTCCTAAATTTACTTCAAAGTTATAAAAACTGGTATCATACAAAAAAATTATTTGCAAAAGATTATGTAAAAAAAAAAAAAATCACAGAAAACAATCGCAGTAATTAAAACTTTAGGATTCAGCACTGAATGTTTTTAAATTTGCTCAAGGAGTCAGCCTGAGTTCAAAATAATGACATATTGGGTTACAGCTTCTAGGAGTTAAGTTGAAAACATGTGATACATTTACATTCATTTTAACATTAATAATTATGTGAAGTATTGACTATAATAAAAACTTATGATGATATGTTCTGGGACATTTGAATGGATTCCTTTTTCTCAAGAAAGAAAACTTTAGCAAAGAAGCTGTCTCATACATTGATATCAAATCTTATTTATCAATATCTTATTCAACAACACAGTGCAGTTACCTTGAGTATCAATAAAGGAAATAAAGTAATATATATATATATATATATATATAATACACACACACACATATATATATATATATATATATATATATATTTCTGTATCAATTAATAGTCCTTCAATGCACATCTCTCATCATCTCCATCATCCGATGAAGCTCAAGGCTAGGTCTCGTTGAGATATTGGTTTTATGGGGGGTGAAGTTGAGGGGGAGAAAAACTATTCCATGAAATATGTCAATAAATTGAGTTTCTTTCCTCTCTTCCTTCTGTCAACAGATCAAAGCAAAAATCTACCAAGAATATGCACATACAATTTGCATTTTTTGGAGGGTGGGGGGGTTTTCAGGTTGCTTTTTTTTCATTTTCCAATAGTTTCAAGTTATATTGCAAAATATTTTTCGATTGTCTAATATCAACTCCTCTTGCATTGTTGGATATATTTTCTGATACTTATTTTTTTTTTTTTTTTTTTTTTTAATCCATTTTTTTTTTTCCTTATGGTTATTTGGAATTTAAAGAAAAAAAATGTCCTTCTTCGGAAAATAATAAATTCATGCAAGGAAATATATTTTGGAAAGAAAGAATAGAGTTTTAATATGCATTATAACTTAGAAGATATCTTCTGAAGTTGTTGATAACATTCTTTTCTAAATCATGCTATCATTGTGTGTATATATATATATATATATATATATACACACACATTTATATATGCATAGTATAGTATAGCCCATAAATAACTACAGACAAAAAACAGTATTATTGTGTATGTGTATGTATATATATATATACACAGTATATTTCATAAATAACTACAAACCAAACAGTATCATTACACACACACATAAATATGCACAATATAGCCCATAGATAACTACAAACCAAACATTATCATTATATACATATACACACACACACATCATGTGTTTTTATATAAATGTATATACACATGCGCACACACACACACACACATATATATATATAGTAGTCTATCCCTCTTTTCACTAGTACTACACCAGGGAGATTGTTTTTTTTTGCTGAAATTGAGTGCCACATCTATCACCAGCTCCCAGATGCTTCTTTACCACACGGATAAGATTACTCAAGCTGTGTTAAACTTGTTTTAACGAATAATGTGGACTGTTTAACGTTGTATACTTAATTTCTGAGTATATGTAATACAGGGTTGTTTTTTATTCTATGTATTAATGATTTTGACTATGAATTAAATATTCATTGATAAACTTAGACAATTCTTGAGGGGATTATGATGCAAGCAGTGACATAGTTTTTGTTACAGACAGACGCCGAATTTCCATTATATATTTTTGATAACAATCTTTTCTAAATCATGCTATAATTGTGTATGTATATATATATATATATATATACATACATACACACACACATTTATATATGCATAGTATAGTATATTCCATAAATAACTACAGACAAAAACAGTATTATATTGTGTGTGTGAGGGTATTGTGGTGCAAGCAGTGACATAGTTTCGGTTACGGACACCGAATTTCAATTATATATAGATATACTTAAAATGCTCTGTTAGAGAACAAAGCAATTTCCAATCCAATTTGCAAATGAACAATAACATTGTTGAGTTTAATAGCAGTTTTTAATCCTTCAAATTCTTAATACAATGAAGATACCTGTGCAATGCTAATTAGAATCTTTTACTTTTTCCTAAGTACAAGCATTAATATCATCAATGGCTATTGTTATAAGTGATAATCCAATAGGTTTATCGGTCATCTAGTAGATAACGAATATAAACTAGAAATCACTTGGAGAGCTATTCTATAGCCCCAGCCGAAAAAGGGCTTCTAAAGATATAAAAGAAAAAGAATTGTAAAAATGTAGTCAAAGAAATGATAGAATTAATAAAAACTGTAAAAAAAAGTAATGGAAAAAAAACAGTAAACAACAAAACGTAAAACGCAACTCGTGCAATTATTGTATGATAAAAAAGTCCTAATCACCAAACATTCAATATGTATAAATATTTATGTTATCATTAATTGTCTTATTTTTGTAGTTTCCTCCGGACATACATACATACTTATACACACATTAACTGGACATTTCAAATAGAATTTCAATGCTATTTCTATGTATATTTTAATATCTATAAATACTAGTATTGTAGAAAACACTATCACAAAAGAATAGTATCACTATAGTATCAATCTTACACCCCTTCTTGTGAATGGGATGGACCATATGAACGGCGTCCGTCTTGGGTATAAGCTGAGGGATTTATTGTATGATTCAAGTCAGCTACTTGGAATAAAGTGAAATAAAACTTAAGAATAAGTTTATTACGTCTCCTCTTTTCATTACAATCACCATGAAATAAAATAAAAAACAAGGAAAGATAACTCGTGTATATTTACTCACATTCTGTGAGTATGATATACTAGAAGCGGTTACCCAGCGTCACCTGAGTATTGATTTGCTTCCTTTTGAAATTTACAAATTATGGACATTTTTTAGTAGAATTTCAATGCTATTTCTATGTATATTTTAATATCTAGAAAACAACAATATCACAATGAAATAAAGTTGCTCAATATCAAAACAATATCAGCATTTCAATAGTACAGTCTTCAAGATCTTTTCTTTCTTTCTTTCATTCCTTGATTCATTTTTTTTAGCTTTAATGAAATTCTAAATGCACATTCATTCACATGTGTACAGATGCTTCTTTCAATTTTTACTCTTTTTTAGATTTTATTTAAGATGATCAACTGACAAGAAATTTGTAGGGCTTTCTTTGATCGTAATTTTTAATTATGTTCCATGCATTGTTAAGATGAAAAAAATAAACAACAGAGAAGTACAAAGGACTGAGGAGAGAGAGAGAGAGACGCATAACTCTGCTGTTGCCTTTGTCACTTCAAAAGTGAACAATCAGGTTACAAGATCCCAGACTATGGTGTAAAAAAAAAAAAAGAAAAAAGAAAGAAAGAAGAATCTCGTAGTACTTAATCATCAGAGACATATCTCTGAAGAATAATAATTAGAAGAATTTTTTTCCAAAATGTCAAAGTTATGCACTTCAATAAAAGCCAAAGCACCAAAAACGGTACCTTATATACACGAGTAATGAACGACTGCTAATTTCTAGATGCAAAAAGGTGTTTTTATCTGATATTATGGACTCTCTTGTCGATTTCGATGCATGAGGGTTCTTCCAATGAACAGCCTACACAGTGTTATGTATATAGTGGTGAAGGATTGTGTTGGACCATCTGCACTTTCTGGCACAGTCGATAGGAAAGAATTAGTACCACAAACCCTGAAAAGTTCAAATGTTGCAGCCTAACCATGCAGTTACTAGGTCTCCAATGAATCCACTATAACAGATTAAATAATTACTGCCATTACTGCCAGGAAGAGTCCATTAAGCTGAGGAGGTGTTTGACTGTTCCACTGTCCAATAGTTAACAATCTGTAACAGTCATTTCCAGACTGCAGGTTCAATCCTGGCTAAGGGTGAGAGTAACACAGAATAACAATTAACAAACCCAATCAATGACTAACCTCAGGTTTTTCAAATTCAGAGTTTTCCTTTTCCTAGACTGGTTCCTATCAAAGGTTAAAGATTCCAGTCTGTCCTACTACAGTTGTCCTATTGAATTCATTTTGGACTAATATCCTTGGGAAAGGTATGAACCCCCTTATCTCCCCTGCTATGAGTTAAATAGTACCCCTACTGTTCTTATACAAAGATGACTTTGACATTAAATGGACTCTTGTCGATTTTGACACATGAGGGTTCATCCAATGAACAACCTACACAGAGTTGTGTTTTTTTCAAATTCAGAGTTTTCCTTCTCCTAGACTGGTTACCTATATTGAAGAGCCCAGTCTGCCCAAATACTTTACCGATAGCTGTAGGGAGAATATATGGATTCATACCTTTCTCAAGAGTATTAGCACTATGCGAGATGCAAACAGCCATGTCTCGGATCTGAACTCTGGTCGATAAGTCCATTTCTCACAACTCTGTCCATCATGCCACACACCTCCATAAATAATACCTAATTATATTTATTTTGTTTCTATAATATTTCACTGGAAATAATAAAACCCTGGTATCATATATTACATGTAATATACAACCCCTAAAAGTATAAGTTAAGGTTTGTTTTCTTTGTTTAATGGCATATCAATGTTCATAGGTTATTCAATGCCAAAGCCATCCTTACAGAAGAACAGTAGTAATGAACAGAGTAAAGAGTGACTGCTAATTTTGAGTTACAAAAAGGTGTTTTTATCATATTATATGTAATGCGCTGGTTTAGCTCAGTCGGTAGAGTGTTCGGCTAGGAATCACAAGGTTCTTGGTTCGATACTGGCCCTTGCCAAATCAGCGTATGAGTAGCACTGGGATACGTGCAGTAAAGTGAAAAGCTGATGGTAGGTGTGGCACTCCATATCAGATGCTAAAATAATCTCCTTGGTGTAGCACTAGTGAAAAGGGGATAGACTCCCTCGCTGTCTGGTTGATACTGATTTTAGGCCGCCCCAATGACTTTACATGTAATGAATAACCCCAAAAAGTTGTTTTCTTTGCTTAAGATTATTCTTTTCAGTAGTTTAGTTTATTTGTTTAATCTATTCATTTTATTTTGCTACATAAGCAACTGTACAGCCACTTACCTCCTATCACACTGCTGGAGAAGTAAGGTCAAACTATTAGTGACATTCTCCTGTGGACACCTACACATGGACACACCAGTATTGGCCAACCAGTAATTGTAATATATATATATATATATATACATAAGAGAATTTTATAATTTGCTTGAAGCATTGTGTATATATTGGTTAGGAAGTTGATTTAGAAGGCTATCGCAATGCAGGTGTAAAGAAAAAATAATAATACGGTAACAATGATGTTGTGTGTTATCCCGTATTTAATTCTTGAATTTTCGAGATAATATCTCTTTTTCAAAAGATCACAGTGATCTTTTGAAAAAGAGATATTATCTCGAAAATTCAAGAATTAAATACAGGATAACAAACATCATTGTTACCTTATTATTATTTTTTCTTTACACCTGCATTGCGATAGACTTCTAAATCAACCTCCTAACCAATATATATATATATATATATATATATGTATATATATATATATACATATATACATACATACATACATGCAATGATACTGATAGCTTTTTGATTTAATATGTTCTGGGACTCAAAGCAAATGTGTGCATCCCAGCATGCTGGAAAATTTATGGGTCCCAACTAAAGCCATCTAACTCCTACCTTGTAAACTATCCTGTGTAATTCATTTATAACAAACTATTGAAATGTATTTACAATCAGCTTGAAATGCTGAGGGAAGAAAAAAGAAAAACACTGGTTGCATGGATATAATTCTACTGCATCATTTTAGATTTTTATGCATCAGGGAAGCAGGATGCATATTTATCAGCATCTCTGTATGCATATACATATACGTATTTACCCAACCCTTCTGCCACTATTTACTCACAACTGGGAGGGAGGTCAGAGGCATTCATGCCTTTCCCAAGGCCATTAGTTCAAATTGAAACACAAACAGCCTTGTTCTAGATTTGAACTCAGATGCCAATGCTATTTCTTAAGATGATAACCATTACACAAAGATTGCCTCATCCAAATAACTAGCATATACATGCTTCAATTGCTTTTCCAGTTAGTAATGGTCTCCTCGGAATTTTTCCATTACACCAAACTTCCTGCTGTTTTAAATTCCTTCTCCCAATCATAGATGAATTGTTTAGTTAACAATGGTTTCCGATATATGTTCTTAACTGTCTTTGCACGTCAACAACAAAATTTGTTTTGCTTAATTCAGTCACGCAAAATGCTTTCTCAACACCTATATGTTTTGCCACCCTAACTGATAATGCCAAAGGCCTTGATAATAAACTCAACAAAAACTGTATCATGATTATCAATATCTGAAATAGTTTTTTTCTTTTTCTTTTTTTTTCTTATTCAAAAAATTGCAACACCTCTGTAAGCAATAATACAATTACACAAATACATACATGTGTACGTATTTTTGGACAACTATATATTCATATATCAAAAATTGCAAAACTCACGCCTCAAAATTAAAATTGTATAAATATATCTGAGGTATGTACATATTTTTGGAGTTACATATTTATATCTATGGTTACAGAGTTTGAATTTAGAGTTTGGTAATAAATAATAACTAATATTTATTTTGATTTTATAACATTTCATTGGAAATAATAAAACCCTGGTATCTTTGGAATGACATATCTACATTTATGGTTTATGTAGGTTTATTTTATCTAATGGCATATCAGTCCTTGTGGTTTATTTAATGCCAACACTATCCTTGTAGAAGGACAGTAGTGGTCCGATTTAACCCATAGCTGGGGGAATAAGGGTGTTCATAACTTTCCCCAAGTGTTTTAGTCTGAAACTGAACATAATAGTGCAACTGGGTTTGAACTCATTTACTACAATGTCAAAGTCCAGTGAGTTATCCATTACTTCACGGAGATTCCCTTAATATTTATGGTTACAGAGTTTGAATTTAGAGTTTGGTAATAAATCATCATCATCATGTCGCACTTTCAGCACAGATATCCATGAAAATCTCTCTCCATCCGTCCCTATTGCTCATCATTCTCGGGAGGTCCTCTATGCAGCATCCTGCATCCGCACAGAGCTGATCAACGTACGTTTTTGCTGGTCGGCCCACACTGGCTTGTCCATGTGCTGGCTTCCACAGAAGGACGTCGCTTATGAGTTTCGTCCTTGCTTCTCCAGCAGTGTCCCGCATATCTTGTCCGCCTCACTTGGATGGTTTGGGTGATATGTGGTAGGTGGCCGTACAGCTGCTTTCTCATAGGGTGCTGTTTCCACGTCTTGTTCATGATCACCTGCAGCATTCTTGTGCAGCTCCCATCTAGAATACCTAATATTTATTTTGATTGTATAATGTTCCACAGGAAATTATAAAACCCTGGTGTTTTTGTTTTGAAGTAAATTAACATTGAATTAAAAAAATTGTAGGAGTGTACTTATTTATGAACTATGTTGTAGATTTATAATGTTATCAATTCTATAGTAAAGTCATCGGATTGTCAGTATCAGCCAGACAGCAAGGAAGTCTATCCCATTTTCACGAGTGTTAGACTAGGGAGATTATTTTTGTGTCTTAGTTGGAGTGCCACACATACCATCAGCTCTCCACTTTACAGTACGTATTCAAGCTGTACTACTCATACACCCAGTTGGCGGGGGCCTGTATCAAACTGGAACCCCGAGGCTCTTCGTATAGGACTATTTATGTCTGAAGTCCCCCTGATACAACATCATGAAGCTAAGAAGTCCAGAAAAAAGCAGTGGCAACAAAGCACCGGCACATCAAAACTCTTCAGGGAAAGTCTTCACATGCGGCATCTGTGGTTGGGAATGTTTTTCAAACATTAGACTTCATAGTCACAGGAGGTGCTGTAAATTCAGGGGCACAAAAACTATATAATAGTCTTCCGAGATTGAAATGCCAATGACATGAAGTTATAATTGTTTACAAATGATTATTTTCATTAGTTACTTGAAACCATATAATAGCTGGCAAAACGAACCAACTGATATTAGCATTAAATAACCTAAATTGGTTGACATGCCATAAAACCAACAAACCAACCAACATATCTGATGTGCATTCTTCACCTATTATTTACTGAATGAACTCTAATGCAGTTATGATTTCCAAAGTCTTAATTACGTGATTTAAAAATCACACATTGTTGAAATGGAATATTTTTCATTCCTTAATATACTAGAATGTATCAACAGCATTTAAAGTTTTAATCAACAGAGTTCATGAGGAACCTCTATATCAGGCATAGACAACCTTTTTCGAGAAGCGAGTCACATGAGACATGAATGAACATTTTTTTTCCAGTTCATATAGTTTTCATAGCCTTTGGCTGGTTGGTTGAATTTTATGGCATGTCAATGCTTGTTGGGTTATTTTATGCCAAAGAAGTTTTGTTTTATTTATTCTTGTCGGGTACTCATTTTTTTTAAACATTCTTTTTTAAAAACTCATTTTTGTCTAACATATAGATGAGACCCTAACAGGTACTACCACTCCAGGTCAGAGTGGATCTGGGAGTAACAGTAATGAAGGGGTATGCCAAACTCCCCAGAGCTCCAGAATTAAAACTTCACCACTAGATGCAGTTTAATATCCCACCAAGATCCTCACAGCCATTACTTTCTAGCACATACTCCCTATTGAAATTTTTTCCCGATTCAATTTAAATGAAATATAAACCACAAGTAAATAACCAGAAATGATACCTATTCACTAGGTATCAGCAAATTTCAATAATATTAAGGCAACGTAATAGTGGTTAACCCCCCCCCCCCCCCATATTGAAAATCCACAGTTTCTATGACTATGGTTTTTGGAGATAGACCCCATAACCATATATATATATATTTACCAACCCCTCCGCACGAGCAGGATGCGACACAAGGTCAATTTCTTAAGCGGAGTTTAACAGGTTTGAATTCAGAGTTTTCCTTCTCCTAGACTGGTTACCTAGCCATGGTTAAAGAGTCCAGTCTGCCCTGCTATATACCCATAGCTAGAGGGAGAATTGGATTCATAGCTTTCATAGACCTTCTTCAGGACTTTAGGAATAGAGTTCTTGCTTCAGTAGAAAGAAAATGTTCACTACTGAAGCAAGAACTCTATTCCTAAAGTCCTGAAGAAGGTCAAACAGACCAAAACGTTGCATCGTTGACATCAATACCTACAATAAACATCCATTTTCTACAACATCTTGTGTTTGTCTACCTTTCACCACATATATATAAGTTAAAAGAAAGGAAATGAATCCGACAGTATGAGTATAAAATAGATGGAATGAAAACACCACACAATGCTGTTAAAGAGAAATTTTTATGTTATAAATTGTTTTCTCTTTAACAGCATTGTGTGGTGTTTTCATTCCATCTTTTTCATATATATATATATATACATATTCACACACAAACATGTACACACACACTGAGGGATAAGGGATATAAGAAATTGCTTAGGGTACTATGCCCACCAAGGTGTGCTCAAATGTGGTTGATTTTGTTTAAGAGTATATCAGTATACCTATGAAAAATGACTGCATATACCATAAAATTTTATATACGTTATTTCCCCAGTAATAACCACCAAGCCCCAAAAAAATCATTATGAATTTATAAACTCTATATTATTTGTGTTAGTATCACAAATAGCATTATTTTTTTTTGTTAACTAGATTATTTGAAAATGTTTATTTCTTTCATAGATACCCTGTAGAGTAACGTTTGCTTGTACAAATGATCAAATCTCATTAATCAGAATGAATAGCCAGAACTTTATCAAGGCAAGGAAAGCATGAATGGTGTCCTCAATTAGATATTCTGATAGCTTTTTAACAGAGGACAAAAGACAATGGAGGAATCAGAAAACTGATGATTATACAAATCAACTAATCTTTAATGATGACAAAGATGCATTAGATCTTAATCAGAAAAATAAGGAGGAAACACATGGACTTATCAGCTTTGGGAAATGCAGCTATACAAAAGCCAAACAAAGACACTAAGAAATGGTATGACGTGAAGTAAATCACAGATTAAAACAATAAGGACGTATATAGGCTCCAATGACGGTGGTGAAAAAGAAACACACGGAAAATTAAAAAGCTGATGTTAGGAGATTTGATGAATGAGCGAGAGAGAAACTGGATGTATATAATAAGATTGGATTTTTGTATGTCTGTCAGGTTAATGCAGTGAGCAGGCTTATAAAAAAAGCCAAACAAAGACACTAAGAAATGGTATGACGTGAAGTAAATCACAGATTAAAACAATAAGGACGTATATAGGCTCCAATGACGGTGGTGAAAAAGAAACACACAGAAAATTAAAAATTTGGAGTTTTGATGAATGGGCGAGAGAGAAACTGGATCTATATAATAAGATTGGATTTTTGTATGTCTGTCAGGTTAATGCAGTGAGCAGGCTTCACCGAGGCAAAGAGTATACGAGTTCAAATCTCAGCAAGGGTTTCATCCTTTAACATTTTTTTATCTGCCCTGTTTCCTCATTGCTGTATATTGATATCTTAGTGGAAGCACGTGGTGTAATGGTTAAAGTCATGGGAAATGGACTCGTTGCCGCGAGTTCAAATCCTGAACATGGTAATTGCATTTCACTTAGCGCTAATACCCTTGGGAAAGGTATGAATCCTACCCACCCACCAGCTATGGGTAAATAGTAAAGCAGACTGGGCTCTTTAACCTTGGTTAGGCAACCAACCTAGGAGAAGGAAAACTCTGAATTCAAACCTGTTAAACTCCGCTTAAGAAATTGACCTTGTGTCACATCCTGCTTGTGCGGAGGGGTTGGTAAATATATATATATAGTGATATCTTGAATGAGTTGTAATTAAAAAAAAAAAGTAATAAAACATTCAGATAAAAAAAAACCCAGTCAAAATCAATAGTAATAAATATCTACTAGCTGGACCTGTGGATATACCACAGTATGATACTTTAATTATTACAATGTCTGATATGTTTACTTAAGAGCTACTGCAGAATAGTTCAATATGTTTGTAGATAAATGATTTTGTTTAGTTTAGATGGTAAACTAGTAGAAATAATTTGAATTAATCTGTATCAATAAACTGGTAGAAATAATTTTCATGTTAGATTTATCATTAACTTCATGTGTATCAATAAACTGGTAGAAATAATTTTCATTATTTGCAAAACAGATCTTTTTGACCCATAGATGAGATCCTAAAAGATACTATCACACCAGGTCAGAGTGGACCTGGGAGTAATGACAATGAAGGGGTACTCTACACTCCCAACAACTCCAAAATTGGAATTCCTAAACCTGAGAGGTTCATTTTCATACTTAAGATGCGGAAATTTGTATTTCATATTTGTTCTAATTCAAGTATCAGAGTTAACAGTAATAATAGGAAGAAACACAATGAGTATTAAGGATAGTGGAAAAGGTTTAATAAGCAAAGCTACAAGGTGAACAGAGTAGTTAGCATTGGCTAGGTTAAATTAACAAGTCCCATGAGATCTTCTTGTTTCTCTCTTCCAAGGTTTCATCAGACATTATTTATAAGAAAAACAGATGATTCCATTCTCAGAATTTAGTTACTATATGACAGTATTACAGGACAGATGTTATAATATATTTTGTAAAAACTCATAAAAAACTAAAAAAATTCATATCTTTTGTTTGCTCATTTATTGTTGATCGATTGATTTTAACGGCATGTCAACCCATCCAGGGTTACTTTATGCCACGTGATAGTTTGTGTGGGATGGTCAAATTTATTGTTATGTTGTTTTCAAGGATTTTTATATATTTTGACATGTTATAATATATTTCGTAAAAACTCATTAAAAAATTAAAATATTTATATCTTTTGTCTGCTCATTTATTATTGATTGATTGATTTTAAAGGCATGTCAACCCATCCACGGTTATTTATTATGTTGTTTTCAAGGATTTTTCTATATTTTGACGGTAAGTTGTTTGCAGATTGTTGCTAAGTGGATTGGAAATTACTTTAAGGAATAAATTTATAGGGTAAAGTTCAAGTTTGTTATAAGTGATAGTTCGGTAGAAAATACTTTAAACACAATTTTATTCTATTTAACTAATAGATGGGATGCTAACAAGTACAACAACTCTGGGTCAGAGTGAACCTGGGAGCAATGGTGATGGAGGGGTGCTCTACATTCTCCAGACCTGGAACCTCACCATCAGTTAGAGTTTAATGTCATACCCAGGACAATGAGACCCTCACAGCTACCTCATTTATTGTCTTTTTAAATTTGAATCTTTTTTTTAATTTAAAATTTTTGTATTTTGAGAGAATTTTTTGGCTTGTGGCCTTTTTGATATGTTTTTAATTTACTGATTGATAGTTTTTTTTTGTTGTTTTTTTTTAATTTTTTTCTTTTTAGATATTGTTGGATTTCTACGAGTACAGATATAACACTGATTCACAGAAATTCTATTTATAAATCTTCTAAGCATACATACATGTGAGAGGTTCATTTTCATTATTAAGACACAGAAATTTGTATTTCCTATTAAAGGACGGATTTCGTAATATATTTCACAGAAAATCATAAAGAATTTTAAAACTTTTTGTCTGCTCGTTTATTGTTCGTCTTTTTAGAATTAAATTCTATTTATTTATTTTTTTAAAATTTTGGTATTTTGAGAAAATTTTTTTGCTTGTTGTGGTTAATATTTCTGATTTTGAATCCTCTTTCTTTTTTTGTCATTTCTTTTTTTTTTTTTAATCCTCTCTTTGTATTTTAAGGATAAAATCTTAAAATGAAAATCCTTAAATCTTGTAAAAGATAATTTACAAAATTTAATAAACAAACATTTTCTTCTTTTTTTCTGATTTTTTTTTCCCAGTTGAGAGAATTACCTGAGAAGAAGCAATCTCATTTCACATTGGACTGCACAAACCTGATTAATATAGAACCGATAAGAGTTAAAATTTTGTCGAAAGAGAGAACAGCACAAAATTAAGTAAAGATATTACACCTCCTATATCTACAAATGAATGAACGAATGAAACTAACAATTTTGCTTCAAAGAAAGAAACAAGAAAAAGAAAATAAAAGATCGGTAAAAGAGAACAGGCATGATAAATTGGATCATTTTGTTATTAGAAACGAGTTTGCTTCTCAATCTTTAAAGCCTTCCTGTTCAAATGAGAAGGATAAACGGACAGATACACAGAGAGATAAATTACAAAGTGCAATGTTCTCTACTCTTCTACTTTCCTTGCTATGTTTTATGTTTCTTCATATCCCCCCATGTTCTCCACTTAAGTTCCTCACAAACAGCCAGGAATAGCTGAAATGTGGAACAAAACTCCCTGGTGAATGTTTTTCAACAGTATATATGATCTTCGGCTCTCCATCCAAGGTCAATAATGTATCTTCTTCTTGGTCCTTAGATGCCTGAGTCACTCCTTGTCCATCCATACATTCATATTCCCATCTTTACTCATCTCTCACTCTCCAATCATTCTTTATATTTATTTACTTCATCTTATTGCCGTATCATTATAACCCTTTACTGATAAGTGTCCAATTTGGCATTGGAATCTTAGTGAAATATTGTTTTTTAAACAGATGAATAAAGACATGAAAAATTTATATTTTTCTGTCTGCTTACAAGTTTGGATTCAGTCAGATTTTAAAAGAATGTACATGGGAACATTTTATGCAAATATATATATATATATATATATATAATATGAAATTTAACATTTTGAAAAAAACAAATGATGTTTGTTATTTTGTTATGTAATTGCTGACAGAAATCTGTTTCGACCAAATCGATAAAAATCGATATCTTTCTTTTTCCCGTCTATGTTGCTCGTGATGAAGACCAGTTTATCGATTTTTATCAATTTGGTCGAAACAGATTTCTGTCAGCAATTACATAACAAACATCATTTGTTTTTTCAAAATGTTAAATTTCATACTGTCGGATTAATTTCCATCTATTTTTCATATATATATATATATATATATATATATATTTGCATAAAATGTTCCCATGTACATTCTTTTAAAATCTGACTGAATCCAAAATTGTAAGCAGACAGAAAAATATAAATTTTTCATGTCTATTCATCTGTTTAAAAAACAATATTTCACTAAGATTCCAATGCCAAATTGGCCACTTATCAGTAAAGGGTTATGATAATACGGCAATAAGGGACAAGATCACTAACACAGCAGTTCTAGAGAAAGCTCAATTCCCCAGCTTGTGTTCTCTACTGAGGCAAGATAGTCTCTGATGGTTGGGTCATGTACGTCGGATGGATGATGAACGAATCCCGAAAGATATTCTTTATGCAGAGCTTACGTCTGGTAAAAGAGATTGGTCGCCCCCAGCTGTGATTCAAGAATGTCTGCAAGAATGATCTCAGGTGCTTTAGCATTGCCCCTTCCAGCTGGGAAAATTTGGCTCAGGACTGCCCTCGGTGGTGGCAGAATCTCCGTAGAGGACTGTTCATGTCAGAAGTCACCCTGACGCAACACCACGAAGCTAAGAGGTATAGAATAAAGCAGCAGCAACAAAGCACCAGAACATCAACATCTTCCGGGACAGCCTTCAAATGCGACATCTGTGGTTGAGAATGTTTTTCAAACATCGGACTTCACGGTAACAAAAACTTTATTATAGTCTTCCGAGTGAAATGCCTATATATATATTGATGATATAGATGCTATATTTATAAGTAAACAGTGCTCAATATCGTGGATAGAGCATTTAGATCTAAGTTAGGATAGTGTGGACATGGAATCAATAGCGGTTACAGTTTCTCACCAATGCAATTATTCAAACCTTTTTTTTTGAACAATCACAATCCAAGCACCATTGCCTCCATGTCCACGCTACCTTAACATATATATATATATATATATATATATATATATATATTATATATGTGAGAGAGAGATACCATAGTTTGCAATATTTATAAATAAAGAGTGCTCAATACAATATCATTGATAGAGCATGTATATCTAAGTTAGTGTAGGAAAAGACATAAATTCAATAGCTCCTAGTAGCTGTTACTTTTTTTGCCAATCTGTATTTCAAACTATTTTGAAAATACCATAGGCAAAAAAGTGTCAGTTACTTATGACTATGTCTTCACTACTCGAACTTATATATATATATATATATATATATATATATATATATATATATATATGTGCGTGTGTGTGAAAATATAAAAATATGAAAAAAAAAAAAATATTCGTTGGATGTATCTGTTTATAATTGATAATGTCAACATTTAGGGATTTTTTTTTGTTTTTTTTGCTAAACCATTTTTTAGAAAACAATATTATAATGCTTAATCTGAAAATTATTTTCAAATGAAAAAACATTCTTAGTGTTCTATATTTGTTGTGTTTCAATTCAAAATATGGTGATATAATAAAGGTTCAACTTTAAAAAAATTATTTTCAAATGAAAAAATATTCTTTCAAAATATGGTGACATTTGAAAGGATAATGTGTTTGCTAAAGATTTAAACATTAAAAAAACCTTTTATGAGAATCAAGAGTTTAGTAAAATGTTAAGAAATAACATCTGCATCTTTACAGTCTAATATTCTAGCATCGACCTGAATTTTTAATGGCTTAAATAAAATGCTTCTGAATATTTTTTTTAGATATATCTACATACCATCAGATTTTATTTCCATTTTTCTCAAACAAAACTAGAATTAAGCTTGTGAACCTTCCCATGATGCACCACACAACAGCATGTAAGAAAGATCATGAACAGAAAAAAATCCATATTATTTAGATTTTTTCAGATTGTTGTCTACATCTTTGTTATATACACAAAATTTTAGCTGATGTGCCCTCCAGGCCTCATCAGATGTTTCTTGTCGAACTCAAGAACCTTTCTCAGTTGTGTAGATAACAATAAAGATGAGGACAACAGTATAAAAAAATCCAAATCAAGCCTCATCTCAAAAAGTCTAACAAACAAAAATTCACTTAGTTATAAAATCACATGGGTGATAAACTTTCAGTAACCAAGTGCTGCTGAATTCATGTCTTCATGAACCTAACTTATCTGTGTGGTAAAGTTGGGAGCTGATGGTATATGCGGCACTCCAACTCAGAAAAAAAAAAAAAAAAATCTCCCAGGTCTAGCACCAACAAAAAGGGGATAGACTCCTTCGCAGTCTGGCTGATACTAACAAAAGGCCACTCACCAACTTTTACAACTTATTTTTTATTTAATGCTTTTAAAATTAATCAATTATGAACTTAAATGGAAACAGGGTAAAGAATATACCCCCCCCCATTATATATATATATATCATAATACTAAAGCTGAGCAAATCAATGTTTGTGTTCTAAAGGTTTTTTTACTGTTTAGTTTAATGACACAAAAGTTATATTAAATTATTCCTTAGTTTTAGGATTGAGTTATGTTTGAAAAAAATCCATTTTGATTGGTTCTAATTAGTTGTAATTTACAATTAAGTCAATAATTGACCTGTCTCTTACTGACATTCTGCTTATCACTTTCTCCCTCTCGATGTATATCTTGTTTACCTCCACGTTATATATATTAGTTTCTCGTAGAGAGTGACAGATTGGAGTGTGCATAACGTATTTGTATGATGAATTTCCTCAGCAGCAAGCCAGGAGCTGCAACATATTGACTTTCAATAAATTTAAATTAGGACAAAGTTCCCTTTCTTAGAAATCTTACAAAATGATTTTAATGTTTTTTTTTTAAATTCTCCGACCATATTTATTCATTTTTTTAAAAAATTTAATAATTCGCTTTGCAATCTCATTTTTCATTAATCCCAATTATCAACCCAGAGCTCAATGGGTGGCCCAACAGGTCACGTTTTGCCTAGTATATATATTTATATATAGTAATGGGGAAGTGGCATATACATCTGATGAGAGAAAACCATTTTCTCCTTAAATTCTTCAATTGCTCTTTTTATATATATATACATATATATGTGGAGAAAGGTAGACAAATACGGGATGTTGTAGAAAATGGATGTTTATCATAGGTAGTGATGTCAACATTGTAATGTTTTGGTCAATTAGACCTTCTTCAGGTCCTTAGGATAGAGTTCTTGCTTCAATGGTGAACATTTTCTTTCAGAAAGTAAATGTTCACCATTGAAGCAAGAACTCTATCCTAAAGACCTGAAGAAGGTCTAATAGACCGAAACATTACAATGTTGACATCACTACCTATGATAAACATCCATTTTCTACAACATCCCATGTTTGTCTACCTTTCTCCACATACTGTCAGATTAATTTCCTCTTATTTATCCCATATATATATATATATATATATATATACATGTAAAATGAAAATGGAAGGGAATCTGACGGTATGTTGAAAAGAGAAATAAAGGAAAGAAAGTATTGAATTAATTAAATAATCCTATTTTAATTAATTTAACTTACATGTGTTTTGGTCAGGAGTTTATCCATGTGTACATTATTCAATCTATTATTATTTTTAAATAACAAAATTAAATGAAATAATAATAGAAAAAATGTAGAAATGTTCCGCACACAAAGAAGTATCGAAGTATCGACCTTTCTCAGAGTAAATCCTTATTTTTTTAAATAAAGTAGATTGAATAATGTACACATGGATAAACTCCTGACCAAAACACATGTAAGTAAAATTAATTAAAATATCCTATTTTATCCATTTTATACATTCTTTCCTTTATTTCTCTTTTCGATATATACATATGTTTCTGTGATGAAGGCACCTGGCTAATGAGGTTTTTTTTTTTTATTAGGTTTGGGAGTGGTTTGGTTCAAGTTATATGTGGGTGATCAGTGGCTGATGTGTTTGTTTATATAGGTATTAGTTACCCCCACATTTTATTACCATGCCAGGTAATTAAGTTGTTTTTTTTCTCCTGATCATAAACTAAGGTAAGAAGGAGCTGAGAAAAATCAAAAAATAAATAAAATAAAAAGAAGTTTGTCACTTTGATTCAGTAACTTAATAGGACTAACAATCAAGCCAAAACATAAAAATGTTTAAACTGATAAATTTTGTATTCCTCTCTGCAATGAAAATACATTTCTCTAGAAAACAGAATAAAAGCCCTGTCAGCAGGTCTTAGAATATGCTAACTATAACTAAGAGCCGGTTTAGCTCGGTCGGTTGAGCGTCCGACTAGGAATCACAAGGTTCCTGGTTCGATACCGGCCCTTGCCAACTCAGAATATGAGTAGCACAGAGATCTAAGGAGTTAATGGAAGGTGTGGCACTCTACCTCAGATGCTAAAAATAGTCTCTTTGGTCTAGCACTAGTGAAAAGGGGATAGACTCAATCACTGTCTGACTGAGACTTTAGGCCACCCTGAGGACTTTATAACAAGAGGGAGGGGGGCTGAGTATGACACAAAATTACATCTTATGGTGAGGCTTGAATTCTGAAGATCTGAGGAGTGTAGAGTAACCCTACATTGCCATTTCTCCCAAGGCCACTCTGGGTCAGAGTGGTAGTACCTGTTAGGGTCCCATCTATGGCTCAAATAGATCCTATTTAAAAATGATTAAGATTAGACAGGAATACTTGATACCATATAACTGTGTGTTAATTATTTGTACTAGCAAATATATGCACGCTCCGGGTGCAAGTATTTAAGTTTTAATGTAATAAAATATCATATTAAATTAGAAAGACTAAGTAAGAATGAAAAAAAAAGAAAAAGATTTGAAACAGAGGGTGATATAATTGAAAAATAGAACAACTAAAACTTACTCTTCCATCACTACCGTCTTTCATTACTAAATTTTCCTAATTTAACTATTTAGTTAAAATAGTTAAAATGAAAAAAGTTATTTTTCTTGTAAATAAATTTCTTTTAAGCTTTATCCACGAGATTTTTGCTCATATTCATGAAGATAAAACCAAACAATTAGAAATCAATAATACCAAGCACATATTTATTAAAATGAAATTTTAAATATCAATATGCAAATTAGCCTTCTCGTTCAAACTGTAAACCGCTATTTTGTTGTATATATAAATACAATTACATGTTATTAGTATGTAGATATGGTCAACAGTATTAATAATGTAAAACAATTTTTATTAATAACTGAAGGTTTAAAAGAAGGAAATCATGGAGAATTTGACGTAAATAATTAAGGGAATTGTGACTTGAGTAGTGATATAGTTTTGGTTACAGACAGAAAAACACACAATCTCCATTATAATAAGATTAATAGTTACTTGAAGCTATAATTGTTTACCAGGTATCTTTATTAGTTACATAAAACCATATAGTAAGTAAAGTCAGTGAAGTGGCTTATTATCATATCAGTGAGGGAGTCAATCCCCTTTTTACTAGTACTAGAACAGGAAGATTGTTTTTTTTTTGTCTGAGGTGGAGCACCACACCTATCATTGGCTCCCCACTTCAGTTCCCTGTACAAATTCAAGTGGTGCTACTCATCCACTGAGTTGGTAAGGGCTGGTATCAAACCCAGAACCTTGTTGTTCCTATACAGTTGCTCTACCGATTGAGTTAGACCAGCCCCTAATTGCTTACAAATTATTTGTAGTATTTTTAGGAATATCAGTATTATTATATAGACATAATTGGTAAATCGCTTTTCTGAAATGTAAATTAATTTTATAGTAATAATTAGTGTTTGTAGTTGTTCCAACTTTCAGTAGGTGTTCTAATCCTTGGTAGCAACCAGTACTACATTTTTGGACCATATTACCTTTAAGCACCCTCATCTGCGATCTTGATTCATAAGGACATTTTTTTCATTTACACTGTCAAAATCCGGTTGTCTGTTAAGGTTAGGGGTTAGTTTCATAATTAAAAAAAAAAAACCCACTAAAAATCATCGGTTAATAAACAACCGGATTTTGCTGGTGTAAATGAAAAAAAAAAAATGTCCTTATGAATCGAGATCGCAGATGGGGTGCTTAAAGGTAATATGGTCCACATTTTCAATAAAACATTAAAACCTATTTGATTATAATTGCACATAACATGGCTAGTTAACTATTTTAACACATTCAGAGATTCTATAGCAGGTGAAAAATATGACCAAGCAAATGAAATGTCATATGAAATTCAACAACATTTGCAGAGATAGGAATTTGACTGAAGTTGCACATGACATGGCTTTAGGAATTCAGCTAAAGTTGCAAATGGCATGGAAAGGTTTGAAGTTGGCTAAAAAAAACAAAAAAACAATGATATGATAAGCCTAACCAAGCTCGGCTTATTAGTTTATATCCTATCAGAAAACAAAAAAAAATTAAAGCTGTATTCAAATTATAGGCAAGCAATCTTATATTCTACTAGCAGAGCTACCTGGCATGACATGGGATTTAAAAAGTTAAAAATTAAATCTTACCAACATTTTTATATAGACTAAGTTATTTTTCTATATATTTGTTTTATTATCTTTTTTTCTTTATATATTCTTGTTTTTAAGTTGTTTATTTTTATTATTATTCTTTTTTTTGTATATTTTCTTTTATTTACTTCTTATTATGTTTTATCCTTTATCAATTTGTTTCATTTTTTAATCAATTTTTAAAAATATATCGTTGATTTATACCCTTATTGTATTTTTATTTTGCTTTTCTTATGAAAAACAAGGAGTAAAAGTTTTAACTCACTTTCAGACAAAAATAGGGTGTGGATTTTATTGAACTTAGGTCTTTGCTGGTCTCCACCTATTTTCCTTTATAAAAAATGTGTGCTAAGTTGTTATATATATATATATACACACACACACATTAGTCTATATTCTATCAGTTAATAAATGAAAAATAATGTTGCATTCAGATTATAAGCCAGCAATCATAGTCTGTATTAGTCTATATTCAGGACTTGAATTTAGGTCTTTGCTGGTCTCCACCAATTTTCCTTTATAAAAGATGTCTGCTAAGTTATATATATATATATATATATATATATATATATATATACACACACACACACATTAGTCTATATTCTATCAGAAAATAAATGAAAAATAAATTTGCATTCAGATTATAAGCCAGCAATCATAGTCTGTATTAGTCTATATTATATTCAGTACGAGTGAAATATAGACTAATGTGTGTGTGTGTATATATATATATACACACACACACATTAGTCTATATTCTATCAGAAAATAAATGAAAAATAAATTTGCATTCAGATTATAAGCCAGCAATCATAGTCTGTATTAGTCTATATTCAGGACGAATGAAAGGGTCTCATGGGCCCTCTCCAATATCTATGATACAGTGCACCCACTCTACTACATGTCAATTTTCCTAAAGTTGAATTCATGTAAAATATATGAAACCTGCCTTTCAGCAGTCCCTGAGCAGACTTTGGCCCCCTTGTAGTCGAGGGTAGTACGTGCCAGCCCTGTCTATATTAGTCTATATTCTATCTATCAGAAAACAAAAAAACAAAGCTATATTCAAATTTTACTCTAACAATCTTATCTTTATTAATGTATCAGGAAGATGTATTCGAATTATTGGCCAGCTATCTTATCTATATAAGTCTTTATTAATCTATATGCTATCACCAAGGAAAAACAAAATACAGCTTGAATTATAGACCAGCAATCTTATAGTCTATATTCTATCTATCAGAAAACAGAAAAAATAATCTTTATTCAAGTTATAGGCCAACAATATATATATATATATATATATATATATATATTGGTCAATATTAATCTATATTCTATAAGGAAACAAAAAAATAGAGCTGTATTCAAATTATACACCAACAATCTTATAGTTTATATTAGTCTATATTCTATTTATCAGTGAACAAAAAAAACAAGAATAAATCTATATTCACATTATAAGTAAGTAAAGTCGTTGAGGTAGCCTAAAGTCGGTATCAGCCAATCTGTGGGGAAGTCTATCCTCTTTTCACTAGCGCTAGGACAAGGAGATTAGTTTTTAGTGTCTGAGGTGGAGCGTCACTCCTACCATCAGCTCCTTACTTTACCGCACAGATCCCTGTGTTACTCATACGCTGAGTTGGCAAGAGTCGGTATTGAACTCAGAACCTTGTGGTTTCTAGCCGAATGCTCTACTGACTGAGCTAACCTAATCAGTGAGGGTGTCTATCCCCTTTTCACTAGTTCTAGACCAAGGAGATTGTTTTTTAGCGTCTGAGGTATAGCGCCACACCTACCATCAGCCCCTTACTTTACCGCACAGATCCCTGTGTTACTCATATGCGGAGTTGGTGAAAGCCAGTATTGAACTAGGAACCTTGTGGTTTCTAGCCGAATGCTCTACTGACTGAGCTAACCCAATCAGTGAGGGTGTCTATCCCCTTTTCACTAGTTCTAGACCAAGGAGATTGTTTTTTAGCGTCTGAGGTATAGCGCCACACCTACCATCAGCCCCTTACTTTACCGCACAGATCCCTGTGTTACTCATATGCGGAGTTGGTGAAAGCCAGTATTGAACTAGGAACCTTGTGGTTTTTAACCGAATGCTCTACTGACTGAGCTAACCCGGCCCTTTATATTCACATTATAGGCTAACAATATTATCTATATTAGTATATTCTATCAGGAAACAAAAAAAGAGTTGTATTCAAATTCTTATGATAAATAAGTTATAAATTATATAATTCTTACAATATTATAATCTATATTAGTTTATATGCTATCAGAAAAAAAAAATGTTTAAATCATTGGCCTGCCAGTTTATAATCTACGTTAGTCTATATTCTATTTATCAGGGAAAAAATAGATTAACAAAAAAAAAAAAATGTATTCAAATTATTGGTCAGCAATCTTACAATCAATATTATTTTATATTTTATCTATTAGAAAACAAAGGAAATAAAGTTGTATTCAAATTATTGGCAAGCAATCTTATCTCAATTAGTCTATAATTATCTATATTCTATAAGAAAAAAGCTATATTCAAAACATAGACCAGTAATATTATAATCTATATTAGTTTGTATTCTACCAGAAAACTAAGCTGTATTCAAATTATAGGCCAACAATCTTATCTATATTACTTTATATAAATCTATATTCTATCAGGAAACAAAATAAAAACAAAAAAACTGTATTAAAAGTATAGAAGTAAGTCGTTGGGTTGGCCTAAAGTCGGTATTAGCCAATCAGTGAGGGAGTCTTACTCCCTTTCCACTGGTGCTAGACCAAGGAGATTGTTTTTAGCATCTGAGGCGGGGCACCACACCTACCACCAGCCCCTCACTGTACCGCATAGATTCCTGTGTTACTCATACGCTGCATTGGTGAGGGCCGGTATCGAACCAGGAACCTTGAGGTTCCCAGCCGAACACTCTACCAACTGAGCTAAATTGGCCCTATCTGAGCTAAGATCAGCAATATTATAGTCTATATTCAATCAGAAAAACAAAAATAAAACTGTATTCAATTTATAAATATACTAGCAGTGGCTACCTGGCGTCACCTGGGTAGAGGGGGATTTTTAAAAAGTTAGTCCCGCAGATCCATTATTACTGAATCACAAGTTGAATCCTCGTGGGATGCCCCATTTAAATAACTATGTAAAAAAAAATAGACCTTGCATTGATCCAGCTACTCTGAAAAAAAAATGTTAATGTCTACTATCTAAAATATTAAATGAAAAAAAAATCCATGCTGTTATTATTTAAACTTTATTTTTTAATTATCTTTAGGAATATAAATCAAATCTCTATTATTTCTCTGAATGTTTGAGATGAGGCTTGAAGATTAGTATTATTAGTGTTATACCGAGTCCAACAAAAAATACCTGAAGAAGGCCGGAGGGTTTATCGGCCGAAACGTTGTACAAATAACAATGAAGATGGGGACAATAGTCCGAATAATGCTAATAATACAAATCTCTATTATTTTTGCTCAAAAACCAAGCCCTGGTGATATTTAATGTGTGTGTATATATATATATATATTTATATTTCTGCTTGAAGGCAATTATAAATGCATGTATCGAATAAGATTCGATAATTATAGAAAATAATCTTGACAAGAAAATCCCGCAAAGGATGGCTCGCTATGCAGAACACCGTACAGACTGTTTCGACTTTATTAAGTCTCTTCAGCGATGTATACTAACGACTCCCCTCCGACAGGAATCGAAACCGGGACTTCACAGGCATAGTCAGAGACCATATCCGTTCGGCCGCCGTACATAGCGAACAATCCTGCGAAATTAACCTTGTCAATGATGAAACATTACACGCCCCTGCCATAGCAGGCAAGTAGACGTTTTTATTTAGTAAACAAACCCGGCCGTTTTAGCTCTTCGGCGAAGTGAATAAGATTTTTGGATGTTTGTTTTTATAGAAGCAAGTTGAATAAATTATTATTTATATTTCTGCTTGAAGGCAATTATAAATGCATGTATCGAATAAGATTCGATAATTATAGAAAATAATCTTGACAAGAAAATCCCGCAAAGGATGGCTCGCTATGCAGAACACCGTACAGACTGTTTCGACTTTATTAAGTCTCTTCAGCGATGTATACTAACGACTCCCCTCCGACAGGAATCGAAACCGGGACTTCACAGGCATAGTCAGAGACCATATCCGTTCGGCCGCCGGTACATAGCGAACAATCCCTGCGAAATTAACCTTGTCAATGATGAAACATTACATGTAATGTTTCATCATGTAATGAAACATTACATGTAATGTTTCATCATTGACAAGGTTAATTTCGCAGGGATTGTTCGCTATGTACCGGCGGCCGAACGGATATGGTCTCTGACTATGCCTGTGAAGTCCCGGTTTCGATTCCTGTCGGAGGGGAGTCGTTAGTATACATCGCTGAAGAGACTTAATAAAGTCGAAACAGTCTGTACGGTGTTCTGCATAGCGAGCCATCCTTTGCGGGATTTTCTTGTCAAGATTATTTTCTATAATTATCGAATCTTATTCGATACATGCATTTATAATTGCCTTCAAGCAGAAATATAAATAATAATTTATTCAACTTGCTTCTATAAAAAACAAACATCCAAAAATCTTATATAATATATATATATATATATATATATTACTTTGTCATTAATTGTTTTATTTTTGAAGTTTTCTCCAGACATACATATACACACAACTGCCCTTTATATATGTAAAGATGGATATAAATGTATTCTTATCTATATTAATCTATATTCTATCAGAAAACAAAATAAAAATAAAGCTGTATTCAAAATATACACCAACAATATTATAATCTATATCAGTTTATATTCTATTTTTCAGAAGTTAAAAAAAAAAAATATACATATATATATTTTTTTTTATAATTCTTCTATAAGGCTCCCTTTCTAATAATCTATCAACAATTTCTTCAAATAAGAAATTTTCTCCTGACGATGACCTAAGGTCGAAACTAGTTGAGAATAAACAACATACCAGAAATATTCCTGATTGTCTTAATACTTTTTGTTCACACAGTATATATATATATATTTAAATTATTGGCCAGTAATCTTATAATCTACATTAGTCTATATTCTATCAAAAAACAATAGAAAAATAAAAGCCATACTGTAATTATAAACCAGCAATAAGCAAGGGCTAGTCAATTAGTTTATTGTTACCTAGGCAACCACCTGACTCTTTTCAACGCATTACAATTGCACATCTATTCACCTGGAGACACCCACTTTCTTCTTGCAGAGATGCCAGTGTGGAAAGTTGGCATTGGTGAATTTTGTTCATTGAAAAATCTTGAATTTTTCATGTCACATTTGGTATGCACTGCACTTTAAAATGTTTGCTGGCAATTAATAGCTTTTCTACTTTGTTTTGGAGCTTCCCTTCCATTTCGGTTTTTACCACTCGAGATTTTAATGCTCAGGGCACGCAGCCATTACTAAAATAACAACGCATTAAATTGCAATTCAACTCTGGGCTTACAAAGAAATCTTTTTTTGCTTTTTGTTTATTTTCTCATCGTATTTTTTAATTTTTTTTCTTTTTGTTTATTTATTTTTTTTTTTGTTGTGGCGAAGGAGCATATCTGTATTTAGATTTCTATGAATCTTTATGTATTTTCCTGTCTCCTGCTGTGTATCTTTTGATATAAAACTATGACTCTGTACATGTGGAAACGTATGCCTCTTCGTAAAGTTATGTATGTGTCATCTTATATGTCTGTATATATTATCGGTGTTCTATAAAAGTGCATTAAGAAACGAGTAACGAGGCATTAAACTTTCTATTAACGTGCGTATGTATCCATTAATGTATCTAGGAATTAAACAAAGTCTGCATGGATAATTGCATGCATAAATGTGTGTGTGTGTATATATATATATATATATATATATATATATATAAATATGTATGTATGTGTGTGTGTGTGTTTGTGTGCATTTGTTTATATACATACATTTACATGCAAACTCACATTTATACAGAATACTTCCCATGGTTTAATGATTAGCAAGTCAGGTTAGCAGAACTTTAGTTGTGAGTTTGATTCCCACTGAGTGCTTCATATTTGGCCCTGTGCCATAATGAAGTTAAGTTCAGTAAATAATTAGCCCAGGGATCTGTGTGGTAAAGTGAAGAGCTGATGGTAGGTGTGGCACTCTGCCTCAGACACTAAAAAACAATCTCCTCGGACTAGTGCTATTGAAAATGGGATAGACTCCCTCACTGTCTAGCCGATACTGACTTTAGTCCACCCCAACGACTTTACTTATATATATATATATATATATATATATATATATATATATCATATTTTATAAAATATAACTACAAGTGAGTTTGGATCATTGCTGTTGAACTTCATTACATATATGACACACGTATGGTTTCACACTCAATTAATGAAGTTCAACAGCAATGATCCTGCTCAGTACTTATATCAGTAACCACTCGGGAATATCAGGTACTAAGCAATTTGAGGCCTTTCTGCTAGACAAAGCAAATCTTAGTATGATTATATATGTTGGGGACATTTGCATATGTATATATAGTCAGTCACATACAGTCCTCTCTTGCCATTTCACGGCTTATCATTGTGACTAGACAAGGCAGGCTGCTTCAGGCTGGGTTTGAAACCCAACCGAATTGTCCTCAGTCAGATATCCTACCACAGTGCCCTCTACACACCCACTTTATGTGTGTATATATATATATCAGTAAGGATAGTATAAACACAGAATCAATGGTGCTTGGTAATACTCAGTTTCTCAACTATGTAATCTTCGAACAATTGGTGAAAAACCGACATTCATCAAGTGCTGTTGACTGTCTATGCTATCCTAACTTATATATATGGTCTATCACTGATACTGAGCACTCTATTTATAAATATAGAAAACTATATATATATATATATTATATATATATATATATATATATATATGTGTGTGTGTGTGTGTGTGTGTCAATTTGTGTCAATGTGTGTGTGTGAGTCAATTTCTATATAATAATATTTTATAATAGTTCTCAGACTTCATACACATATTGCACACAGGTCATATATGTGTGAAGAAAGGAAGTGAATCCGACGGTATGTAGTATATTAAACTCACCACTTAACCCATTTAAACCTGTGTTTTTTTCATTTTTCTTAATATACTACATATATATATATATATATATATATATATATATATATATATACACATACACACACACTTAGGTTCCAAAATAAAAGGTGTATCAATAGTGCTCAGACCTCATACATATATTGCACACAGGTCATATATGCACACACACACATATATTATATATATATATATATATATATATATATATATATAGAGAGAGAGAGAGAGAGAGAGAGAGAGAGAGAGAGAGAGCTATGCACATGTGCTTTTACTATAATTAACTTCAATGTGTCCATCTAAAATATGCCTATCTATGTAAATGTGATCTCTGACTGTGTCTATTTTTCTCTATGAATAAAATAGCTAAGTATATTGTATTTGCTGTCCTCTGATCATGTCTTTTGTTCATCTCTTGATGCAATGTTCAAAAGGAGAAGATGATGACAATAATAATAATAATGATATTAATAATCCTACTAGTACAAAATACTAGTAGGATTAGTATTAGTGGTAGTGACATTAATAGTAGTGGTAGTAGTAATTTGATTGGATTAACTCAGATTAAACATCAGAGAAATGTGAGAAATTGATTTCCTGAAAGCATTGTACAGTCAATTATACGGTTAGATGTTCCTTCCAGGAGATCTAGTTGATCGGAACCATTATCCAAAATTAATTCACTGAAGGTTTCACAAAAGGTTCCAGCCAAAGTGTACTCTATATATCTATAAATGGACAAACTTGTGAATCAAAGCAAAAATAAACGAATAAAATCAGAAAACCTTATACAAAATCATCTATTTACCTAACTCCTCTCACCGTGGGCAGCATGTGACAGAAGGTCAATTTCTTCTTAAATGGAGTAAAGCTGGTTTGAATTAAGTTTTCCTTCTCCAAAACTAGTTACCTAACCACAGATAAAGAACCAAGTCTGCCCTATTATTTACCTATAGCTGGAGAAGGGAAGAACATGGATTCATGCCTTTCACAAAGTGAAATGCAAACAGCTTCATCTGGGATTTTTAAGTGGAGCAAAGCTGGTTTGAATTCAAACTTTTCCTTCTCTTAGACTGGTTGCCAAACCACAGATAAAGAACCAAGTCTGCCCTATTATTTACCTATAGCTGGAGAAGGGAAGAACATGGATTCATGCTTTTCCCAAGGGAATTAGCACAAAGTGAAATGCAAACAGCTTCATCTGGGATTTTTAAGTGGAGCAAAGCTGGTTTGAATTCAAAGTTTCCTTCTCCTAGACTGGTTGCCTAACCACAGATAAAGAACCAAGTCTGCCCTATTATTTACCTATAGCTGGAGAAGGGAAGAACATGGATTCATGCTTTTCCCAAGGGAATTAGCACAAAGTGAAATGCAAACAGCTTCATCTGGGATTTTTAAGTGGAGCAAAGCTGGTTTGAATTCAAAGTTTTCCTTCTCCTAGACTGGTTGCCTAACCACAGATAAAGAACCAAGTTTGCACTACTATTGATCCATAATCGGGGGGGGGAGAACAGATGGATACATGCCTTTCCCAATCGCATTATGAAACATAAAAAGCCTCATCCAGGATTTGAACTCAGATCGTTGATTCCATTTCCTACTACAATAATGGTTACACTAAGTGTGAATCTGACCATTATCTATATAATAATACTGGTGTTCCTTAATTGTACAACCATTATCATCTTGCAACACTCTCTGGTTAAAAATGAGACTGTCCAAATTGCCCAAGATGAAATTCCAAAATGTAAATCCTGATTACCTGGTGTTGCTTATCCACTGAATACGTATTTATTATGAATGTTGTCATCTTAGTAGAATAATGAACCATCCCTCCCTTTTTTATTAAGAAAGAAAGGGAAGAAAAGGACATGATACACAGAAGAAATATAATAAGAAAGAAAGAGAGAAAAGAAGGAAAGAAAGAAAAAAAGAGTAAGAGAGAGTTAAATCAAGATTATTATACTTTCAGTTTAGCTCAGTCGGTAGAGTGTTTGGCTAGAAACCACAAGGTTCCTAGTTCAATATCGGCCCCCACCAACTCAGCGTATGAGTAGCACAGGGATCTGTGCGGTAAAGTAAGGAGCTGATGGTAGGTGTGGAACTCCACCTCAGATGCTAAAATAATCTCCTTGGTCTAGTGCTATTGAAAAACAGGATAGACTCCCTCGCTGTCTGGTTGATACTGACATTAGGCCACCCCGATGACTTTACTTTACTTTACATATTTAACTATTTTGCAATAACTCTTAAATGAACATATCGAACATCGTAATAATTATCATACTGTGATAGATCTTCATGTCCTGCTAGTATAGAATTAATTTACTGAAATTTTCACATAAAGGTTCCAGCTAAAATTTACTTTATTCATATTTCTATAAATGGAAGACTTGAAGGAAGATCAAATTAAAAAAGATAGATAAATAAAAATAATGGAAATTAGGTCTCTATTTGTCTGTAACCAAAACTATGTCATTGTTTATGTCTCATTACCAAAAATCATCATAACATAGAATAAATACACTCAGAATTTGAGTATAAAACTTAGACATTCCTCATTGTTTTTTAAAACAAATTTTAATAAATACATGCCTGGTATTATATATTTATATTTAGTTTGTTTTATTTTAATACATATTTAAAGTTTACATTTCAAATTGTTTTATTTTTTTTACTCCTTTATTGAATTTGATGATTTTACTAACTCATGGTACACACTCTCTGACTTTGAATTTTTAACTCCTACTTCACCAGCCATTATCTTTCAAAAATTAAGTTTTACACCACTCGGAGGGCGATTTTTTTGCTAGAAATAATGATTATGATGATGATGACAATGATAATGATAATAATAAAGTTGTTAGGATGGAAGAAAAGCAGAATGAAGGAATAAAATCAGAACCATTATCCAAAATAATGTATTTACCCAACCCCTCCACCACGGACAGCATGTGACACAAGGTCAATTTTTTTTTAAATGGAGTAAAGCTGGGTTGAATTCAGTTTTCCTTCTCCTAGATTGGTTGATTTGAACTCAGGCTGCTAATACATTTTCTACTAAGATAATCGTCACATTAAGCACAACTCCTACCATTATACAAAATTAATTCATGGAAGGTTTCACATAAAGTTCCAACCAAAGTGTACTTTATTCGTATTTCCATAAATGGAAAACTTGGAAGTCACATTAAAAAATATAGATAATAGTAATAATGATAATGATGACAATAATAATAATAATAAAGTTGAGAAGGTGGAAGAAAAGCAAATGTTAAATATTAATTATCAAAGAACGTTATTATCATTATCTTCATTAACATTTCTGATGAATAAAATGTTTTTCTCTTTTTAATTTTCCTCCTGAGCACAGATCATCCATTTGTGTTTAATGACATCTGCATGAAAATATCCAAAACAATTAGAAGTCCTCCCTGCGCAAACACATCAAATAATTAACAAATAATTATGTGTCGAATTTTGTGATGCACGATTTTTGAAAAATGACAATAACAGAAAAAGAAAAAGAAAGAAAAAAAAACAAACTCACAAACAAAACCTAGAATGAATGAACTAAAGAAAGGAATAAAAAGAGAAAAGAAATAATGAAAAATAAAACAACAAAAGAAAGGAATGAAACTAAAAAAATAAAGAATAAAAGGAAGAAAGAAGAGACAAAATAAACAAACAAACATATAAAGGAAGAATGACAAAAAGAAAAAAGTAAAACAAAAGAAAGGACAAATAAACAAAAGAAAGATAAATAATTAAAGAAAGTATGAATAAAAGGAAAACAAAAAAAGTAAAAAAGAAAAAATAAGCAAAAGAAAAGGAAAAAAGGAAAAATATAAGTACAGGAGAAAATAAAGAAATAAAGATTTTTTAAAATGAATTGGCCAAACTAAAGAAAAAAAGAAAAAAGGGAAGAATGAAAAAATAACAAATAAGTGAAATAAGAAAAGAATGAATGAAATATAGAGAGAATGAACATAAGAATGAAAAAAGGAATGGGTAAAAGATAGGAAGAAAAAATAAACAAAAAGAAAAAAAGGGATAAATGAAAAAATGTAATGACAAAAGGAGAAAGGAAAGAAAGGAAAAAATTAACAAAGGAAAGAAAGAAAGGAAGGAAGGACAACTGATCAAAAGAAAGAAATAGAAATGAAAAGTGAATAAAGAAAGAAAGGAAGGACAAAGAAACAAAAAAAGAAAGAAAGAAAAGAAATTAAAGAAAGAAAAAGAAAGAAAAGAAAGAAAAGAAAGAAAAGAAATTAAAGAAAGAAGAAAGAAAAGAAAAGAAAAAAGAAAGAAAAGAAAGGAAGAAAGAAAAAAAATTAAAGAAAGGAAAAGAAAGAAAAAAAAGAATGAAAAGATAAATGAACGAAAGAAAGAAATGGAAATGAAAAGTGAACAAAGAAAGATAGAAAGAAAGAAAAGAGATTAACTAAAGAAAGAAAGGAAGAAAGAAAAAAAGAACAAAAAAGATAAAATGAACAAAAGAAAAAACAAATGGTATCAGAATATTTAGTTAATTATCATTAATATATTGAAACTGATTTCATGTGAACTTTTAAATTAGAAAACCAGAAGGAAATCTGACTGAACATTGGATGTCTTTGAAAACAATGATTCATATTTGTGAAACTAGAAAAACAATAAAAATAATGCAAAATGCCCTCAAGACATTCCTTTGCTTTATTTCAATTTTTAAAAGCAATATCAAGATTCATGAAACAATATTCTTGTCTGATTAGTCCACTTGTTTGTATAAAAGCGTACACTTTTATAAATGATTTCTACATTATCATTATATTCATTGTTTTATGTTTACCCAACCAGCTACATAGGAATTCATATGAAAATACAGATCTCTTTGCTAAGGCAAAGTCTAAATATTCATGAGAGGCAACAAAAGAACTGTCTTGTTTGTCAAAGGATTGTTGTTTTTCATTTCTGATAACAGATTGATTTTGATCTAGTTCTTCCTATCAGAAGAAGAAAAACATCTCATCTTCAGATTTTTAAAATAGGTAAAATAAATAAATAAAAATTATAATTCAGAAAGTAAAATAATAACACTGTTTGTATATATATATATATATATATATATATATATATGGAAATACGATGAGGAAATTAATCTGACAATATGTGAAGAAAATATTTTCAAAAAATATAACAAACACAGGATGTTACGATCAGAGGAAACAATTTTATGTGTCAATACTTAAGTATGTCCTGATGATGGTTTAATACCGAAATACTTAAGTATTGACACATAAAATTGTTTCCTCTGATCATAACATCCTGTGTTGTCATATTTTTTGAAAATATTTTCTTCATATATATATATATATATATATATATATATATATGTATGTATGTGTGGTTGAGAATAGAGGAAGGTGTGGATATAACAACATAGACAGCTGAATTCAATTGATATTTTGCCTCGGTATTGGATGAAGCTTCTTATTAGTATAAAGTTCTGAAGAAGCTTCATCCAATAATGAGATGAAATATCAATTAAATTTAGCTGTGTTGTTATATCTACACTTTCCTCTATTCTCAACCACATTTTTGTCGGATTTATTCAAATCCTGCACTCCTTATATATATATATATATATAATATATATATAACTGGTAAGAGTTTGTTTATTCACTATAGATGACAAGATGGCTAGTTTGATGGATAATTTATAAATTTTATATGCATACTTTTGAACATAGAAAAAGGTTTTTACATTAAAAAATAAATGAAGAAAGAGGAGCTATCATCAATAGGGTACATTCAACAACAAGCCATGTTGCTGCAAGATATAACTAATCTTACAGAATTTAAATTCCAAAGTTCAAAAACAAAAATATTAATAAATTTATCTTACTGAAATAATTATATTTAATTAAGGATCACTAATTAGATTTATTGGTAGTTCTTCAAGCTATATATATATATATATATATATATATATATATATATATATATAACAGCATTTCTTAGGACTAACAATCCAGACAAAAAACAAAAATTATTAGCATTTGGATTATTTGGACTATTGTCCTCATCTTCATTGTTATCTGCACAACATTTCAGCCGATGTGCCCTCCAGCCTTCATCAGGTATTTCTAGTCGGACTCGGAATTGAATAAAGGGTTGGGTTCAAAGTTTCGTGATGGCTCCCGGTTACGACAAGAAGGTTCCAGAGTTTGAAAAGAAGGTTTGTGAGTCTGACAAAAATACCTGAAGAAGGCCTGAGGGCACATTGGCCGAAACTTTGTACAGATAACAATAAAGATGAGGACAATAGTCCGAATAATCCAAATACTACTAATTTTCAAGCCTCATCTAAAAAAATTCAGAGAAAAAACAAAAATATTTAAATCAATAAATCTCTCAAGTATCACTCAAAAAAAGAAAAAAAAAACCCTAGAAATTTTTCACAGAACAATATTAACTTTATAAGATAATATAAAAAAATATAAATAAATCTCTTTTCTGTTATATAGATTTTTTTATAGTAAGAATTTGTAACTGTTTGGTTGACTGATTTATTTATTTTAATGGCATGTCAACCCATCTAGGGTTATTTTATGCCTTAGAGGTTATGGAAACACATTTATTGTATGTTCATGTTTACATATGTGTAGTTGCTTAAGATTTTTTTTTTTTTTTGCATATGTTCCTATTGGGTATGAATATTTTTTAAGTGGATCTATTTGATCCATAGATGAAATCCTTACAGTTACTACCGCCCCGAGTCAGAGTGGACCTGAGAGTAATGGCAATGAATGCATACTCCACACTCCCCAGATCTTGAGAACTTGAACTTTACCACTAGATGCAGTTTAGTGTCATAGCCAAAACACTTTCTTTTTTGGGGGGGCAGGGGGTATCTTACCCCCTCAGAGGATACAGTCAACATACTCTATGCCACACTAACCAGGGCAATAGCTGTTTGGGAAAATAATTAATTGCCAATAAAAACTGAATAAGTAGAGATGGATTTTTGACCATTGTCTTTGTCTTGCTATGATTGCAATTGAAGTCTTACCCAATGTAGATGAGTAATTCAACTAGTTTATTTATTACCCGTTTTTAATAGACTTATCTACATAGATACTAATTAAAAACTAAATAAGTAGAAAGGATTTTTGATCATTGTCTTCCTCTGACTGTAATTGAAGTCTTACCCAGTGTAGATGAGCAATTCAACTAGTTTATTTATTATCTGTTTTTAATAGACTTATCTACATAGATACGCTACATAGAGCAGCTAAAGAATAGTTAGACTTTTATCTCTGCATTTTATCCTTTTTTATTTTTATCTTATAAAAAAAAAAGAAAGAAAGCAAAAATAAAAGCCATAAGTAAGATTATATCTTGTTCACAAAGAGCAATGAAAGAACAGCATTATTCAAAATAGACACATTATTTGCAAGCATCAATGTTATCCTTATCAATATATCAGTGGTCATGAAAGACCTCATCAATATCGAAGAAAATAATTCCTGCTGCCCTCGAAAGTCATATATTATTTTAGTTCAATTTATCTCTAATGTCATCACGTGTGGTGGTCATCTTTTCAAATGGTGTTTTAATTGACAGCAAAGGGACTAAAAGTCTAATAATCAGCATCTCTGCTGACCGCATAATACCGACTGGCCATATGGTGCATCAGCAAAAAGGAAGATTTCTACTGTTTCATCTTGCGGCTTTCACTTCAACTCAACAACTCTGGTAATGAAAGCGAGTCTTTGTGCCGTGCATTGAAACTGGGAAGTGTTTCAGTTTTGCAGCTCATTAAAGAGCAAACCGAGAAGTCTTCGGAGTTCAACTATCAGCAGGCAGCCATTCTCAAGACTCAGTTGTCAAATCTTTTATCGCCACAATTGTCCACAGAGGATAATCCTGTTTGCCTGCAAAATCAGCATTTAAAATCTTGACTTTTAACCAAAATAGAAATAAAACTGCTGGTTTGTAAATGTATAAGATACGAAAAGTGATTTTATCATAGTTTGGATAATATTTCTAACTATAATACAATCATTTTCTGAAGACCTTTTTTTTTCATGCGCACACACACAGACACACATAAGATAATCTAATTGACTGGTAAGTATTTGGGATCATCAAAATCTCATTGTACAACCATACTGTATGCTCTTGTAGATGCAAACATATAAATGATTCATATAAGGATTTTTATAAATCCCGAAAAGAGCTCAATGTATAATAACTATTAAATTAATTATATACAGAGCAATATTTAACTTTCAAAGAAAAAATAACTTAAACTGTCATTAGACTATAATAATTATAGTCTAATTTATTATAGTCTAATAATGATTTGTTAAGTTTTTCTTTCTTTGAAAGTTCATGAGGCCTAATAGGCTGAAATGTACATACAGTGATGACATTTTCTCGATTTGTTTACGCCTGAAATTTAAACCAATACGCATGCCTAATTCATTTAATTATAACTAATTAATTCTCAAATTAGGTATGTCTTTAATTAAGCACATAATCTCCCAAAAAAATTGTCGCTATCGCCATCTCAAACAAATTGTTTGATCACTTCATATATATATATATATGTGTGAATGGTATCAAGTGTTTCCATGATAGGATTCAACCAAAATTGAGAACTCAAATATACATATAAAGATTTTGCATATATGCACATAAATATCAGTGTATGTCCATATATTTTTTTTACATATATGGAGTATAGTTTGAATAAATATATGAAAGCTTTGATTTATCATAAATAAATTTATTTTGGCTACCTTCACAAGGTTCCAGGTTCAACACCAACCCTCACTAACTCAGTGTATGAAAAAAACCTCCTTGGTCTAGTACTAGTGAAAAGAAGATAGACTCCCTCACTGTCTTGCTAATACCAACTTTAGCCCATCCTGACAATAACTTACTTATACAGTATGAAATATGTAAATACCATATTTTCCCAAAAATAAGACCTACCTGTAAAATAAGACTTAGTGTGAGTTTTCAGGATGATTTTAATATAATTCCACCCTTAAAAAAAGCTCTAGTTAAGAGTGGCAGACAAAATAAACATTCTTCACTATCACATCATCCGATGCAAACACTCGACATCCCCCGAAAATAAGCCCTAGTATTATATTTTGGAGTGAAAATTAATATAAGCCTTATCTTATTTTGGGAACCTTCTTGTAATCTGGAGCCATCACGGAACTTTGAACCTAACCCTTTATTCAGTCCACGGGTGTATCCTGTTCTCATTCTGCTAACTATAGCTGGGGTACAGGTGTTAATCCAGACTGAATAAATGGTTAGGTTCAAAGTTCCGTGATGGCTCCCCATTATGACAAGAAGGTTCCTTCTTGTCATAATCAGGAACCTTCCTGAGTCCAACTAGAAATACCTGAAGAAGGCCCGAGGGCACATCGGCCCAAACGGTTACAGATAACAATAAAGATGAGGATAATATTCAAATAATCCAATATGAAAAATTATCGAGCCTCATCTCAAAAATTCAAAGAAATGTTTTTTTTTAGTTTTTGGGGTTTTTTTTGAGAAAATCGGATTTTTTTTTCTGAAAATCTGAAAAACTTTGTCTTAAAAAATGTTGTTTATCATGAAATGTTGTTGAGAAATCATTTCAATGTATTTATTTATTCATGTATTTGTTTTTTGTTGTTGCTGCATAATGGCTTGTAGTTGGTATCAGCTAAACAGCAAGTGAGTCTATCTTCATTTTGCTAGTACTAGACTAGGGTGATTGTTTTTGCTGAGGTGGAGTGCCACATCAATATATAAGTAATTATTCTGATAGAAAAAAAAGAATGCTACACTCTGACGAATGATACCAATTTTGACCTGGCTACAGTATATACATTTATGGGTATGTATTTACCAACCTCTCCACATGAAAAGGATGTGACACAAGGTCATTTTTTAAGCAGAGTTGAACAGATTTAAATTCAGAGTTTTCCTATTCCTGTATTAGTTGCAATACCATGATTGAAGCTCATCTGTCCTAATATTTATCCATAACTGAAGGTAGAATAGTTGGATGTATACCTTTCCCAAGGGTATTAGAACTATGTGAAACACAACCAGCCTCATCCAGGATTTGAACTCAGATCATACTGTCCATTTTCCTATCACAATAACTTTTACACCATAGGTGCATTCTTGAGGTAGTAGATAATGTCATTTTTTCAAAGTTCTTGAAAACATGGAATAATGTATGTATCTACCTAACCAATTGGACACATAGCCTAGTGGATAAAGGAGTTAGGTTAAGACAGTTCTAAGTGACCGTTATCTCTATACTGCAGTTTCAATCCTGGTCAGTGGCAGCAGTAACATAGAATAATGATTAACACAGCTTAACACCTCTACCCCAGCTATGGTTAGCAGAATGAGAACAGGATGCCACTGTGGAATAAAAGGCTCAAAGTTTCATGATGGCGATTATGACAAGAAGGTTGATTACAACAAGAAGGTTCCCGATAACGACAAGAAATACCTGATGAAGGCCGGAGGGCACATCGGCCGAAACATTTTACAGATAACAATGAAGATGAGGACAATAGTCCGAATAATACAAATAATATTATTTATCCAACCACTTTAAATTGACAAGATGTGACACAAGGTCATGTTTTAAGTGGAGTACAGCTAGCTGATTAAATTTAAATGGTTGAACTATATTATTAGTTTTTGAAAATTCTAAAACTTCATTATGGTTAGCAAACTAGTTTCATAGATAATTACTATTACAGTAAGATTGATCCTCATTGGGTGCCCCAGGTTTTAGATCTTGTGCCATTCTAAGCTTACTAAATGAATATTAAAAGGCTTTATTGTGAAAAAGCAAGTATGTATTTACCTAACCCCTCCACCATGGGCAGAAGGTTTTTTTTTTGGGGGGGGGGGTTAAGAGTAAAGCTGGTTAGAATTCAAAATCTTAATTCTCTTTGACTGGTTGCCAAACTGAGGTTAAAGACACCAGCCAGTCCTATCTATCTATCAGAGCTGGGGAGAAAACAGAAGGTTTCATACCTTTCCCAAGGATATTAGTGCAAAAGGAAATGCAAACAGCCTCATCCAGGATTTGAACTGTATTTCCTATAACTATTATGCTAAGCATGCCTCCATAATGGTATTTCTTACCAATTTGATCATAAATGTGATAAAACTGGCTTGTGTTGATACCAAAGAGGAAATACAGTGTATTAATATGGGATATATATATATATATATTGTAAAAAATAAAATGATATGAACCCCTGGTCACTAAAAATCTAGAAAAGTGTTCAATATTTGTTATAGCAATATCAAGTCAATATTCAAAAAATGATAAACTTTTTCCCACTATTTAGAGTTTCATGATGTTTTGATCTTCAGATCAGCAAAAAGAATATATCTATATATATCCCATATTAATACACTGTATATATATATATATATATATATATATATATTTCAAGTATAAAATAAGATAATAATACAAGAGTATAAAAACTCATGACAATGTTTCAATTTGTTGATCCTCAGGTGAGCTAGTATTCAACACATTTAACCAGTTTTATATCATGTTTCATACTTGACATATATTGTGACATTACTGTGCATTTTCACACAGAGTGCTCTGAAAAAAATTAATGGATTACAAATCCTTTTAGCATTAAATTTTAATCATCATCATCATATATATATATATATATATATATATATATATACATACATATACATCACACACATATATGTATATATTAGTATAAAATAAAAAAACGCCCTCTGTGCGATGTAAAAATAAATTTTTGAAACATATTGCCTGAGGAGTGGGAGTAAAAAATGTCAGCGAGTTTGTACCCTAAGTAAGTAAAATCATCAAATTCATTAAAGGATTAAAAAATAAAACAATTTGAAATGTAAACTTTGAATATGTATTAAAATAAAACAAACTATATATAGATATATAATACCAGTCATGTATTTATTAAAACTTGTTTTAAAAAACAATGAGGACTGTCTAATGCTGCATGTTCAAATTTTTAGTGTATTTATTCTATTTTATGACGATTTTGGGTAATGTAACGTAAGCAGTGACGTAGTTTTTGTTACAGACAAAAACCGGAATCTCCATTATTAATATATATATATATATATATATATATATATGAAGAAAATAACAGATTAAGAAAAATCTGACAAAATACATTAGAAAGGTGAATAACGAAAACAATTCAATCAAGAGAACCCCGACTTCTTATCTCTCTGTCTATCTCTTTTGACTCCGCATTTTTATCTTTTCTCATTTCATATACCAATCTGTTCTAAAATAATAAATTTATTCTGATGAAGTCTCTGAAATCAAGAGATGAAATATTAATTGAATTGAGTTGTTTGTGTCCATTATTCACCTTTCCAATACATTTTCTCAGATATATATTTTTTTTTTTTTTTAGAAGTTTACCACCAAAGTTTCACTGAAAATATGATCAAGAAAACTTTGTGAGTAAGGGACTGATGAAACTTTTTTTTTGGGGGGGGGGGGACTTTGTAGTAAATTTCTTGCCATTTCATTATTTTTTTAACCAGCTCTCTGTACATATTGAGCACATTTTAAAATACTTGTTATTTTGCGACTTTTTCAGTTTTCTATTTTTACAAAGAATCATTTTCTTTTTTACAGAATATGAATAAATATATATATATATATATATATATATAAGTCATCCACAGACACTGTTTCATGTCTCTTCAGTGTGGCTAGACACAGCAACTACCTCTGACCAGGAGCGAAACCTGACTGACTTTTCGTCAGCCCAATTTGTTAACCTCTCAGCCATTTGACAGCTGCCATTAAGGGGCGATGTTTAAACTATTAAATACATATGTTAGTTTATATATATTTTTTACAATTCACCAGAGAGATCCAGTCTCTAAATAACAGATGATCATTGCTTTATGCTGGCAGTGAAAGTTAATTTAAATCGCCCCTAGAGAACTCTATTATAATTTGTTATACACACACACACACACACATGTGGGTGGGTGTGTGTTTAACAAATTATAATTTGTTGTTTTTATGATGAAAAAAATACTCATTCATTTAACAAATTCAAATTTTTGATGAAAACACAAAAGGTATCCTAGGTATGACATTAAACTGTATATGGTGGTAAGCTTCCAATTCTAGAGCTCTGGGCAGTGTGGGTGGAGTATTTCTTCATTGCCATTACTCTCAGGTCAACTCTGACCTTGAGTGGTAGTACCTGTTAGGGTCCCATCTATGGGTTGAGTTTTTAAAAAAAATTGAATACCCAACAAGAATGAATAGAACAAAAACATCTTTTTGCATAAAATAACCCAATAAGGGTTGACATGCCAAAAAAATCCAACCATCCACAAAAGTGAAATGTTTGATGAAAGTGACATTAGGGGAATTTTTAGTAATTTTAATTTTTTCCCTTGTCTAAAACTATATTGTATATATTCATGTCAATAATTCATAGTGTTTACCAAAAATGGGTTATTTCCTAGTTGAGTAACATGAGTGACCCAGAAAATACAGAACCCAAATTATTTATTTATTTTCCCATTAAAATAACCCTAAACCCCAACCCCTAACCCTTGTTAGACTTAAACTTAAAAAAATGTCAAAATTAACAGTTTTATTACAAAATTTGTGGGTTCTGTTTTTTCTGGGTCACCCAGTAATATTATGTTACTCAATTAGGGGGGTTTAGGGTTAGGGTTAGTTTAATGGGAAAATAAATAATTTGGGTTCTGTTTTTTCTGGGTCACCCTGTAATATCATATTACTCAACTAGGAAATAACCAAAAAATGATTCCACTTGGGGATTAATTCTTTCGTGTCAAAATAAACTTATATAGTAAAGTTATATAAGTAAAGTCTTATGTTTTTAATATTGTTTTTGAGTACTTTGGTTGGAAGTTTAACCGACATCGAACACCATCTTTTCAAAATATATCTAAATTGTCTGCCGAAAGATAAGTCTCGATAATAACACAAAAGCCTCATATACATAGTTGACACAAACTATAGTTTGGGGTCATAGACAATACGAAAACTTATTCTGTTTACTAGAGCACTGTTTCCCAAATTTATCTAGAAAAGAAATATTAACATAATCTTAACGCAAGTTAATGAAATTACTGTTATATTGTTACAGTCTTTGGACCCATAGGCAACTGAACAATATGGTCTGGTTATATCTCCCGAAGATCGATCAATATTCTTATTCTCCAACAGAGCATCTACTCATTGGTTTGCGGTCTCCAGTTTCTGACCATTTGCAAGACGAATTTTCGTTGATTTAACATCTCGAAGAAATTGGTACATTTTAGAGTAGGCATTATTGCGATTCTAAATCATCACGGAGTAACTAACAGTGAACAAGCTAGACACGCATGCACACATATACAGATGTATTTGTATGAATGTATGTATGTAGGTAGGTATGTACGTACGTAGGTGTATATCGGCAATGTGTAGTTTTATGTACCACGCATACATACAGAAGAAAGAGAAGAAGCCCATCTATATTGCTGCTTGGTTTGCTTGCTGCTTCTTCGCTTGACTGACAACACAATCAAATCAGCCTACAGCAAGGATTTATAGTATTCTGGGGGCCTGGCTTTGTCAGCAGGAGTTAATGGACATCGCTCTAATGGTCTGTTGCCCAGCAGTTGGTGCTCACAAAGGCCAGAGGCTAGGCCAGTTAGATTGATGGAGGAGTGGCATCACCCCAGTGGTCCAGAGACTACGTCAAACCTTTTGAAATAGCCAGCATTCCTACGGCCGGCCATTAAGGTTCAGAAATTTTCTGCTAAGTTCATCATGCGGCAATGTCTGTGAGTGCCTTGTGTCAGAAGGGATATGGCGAGCTGCTGAGTGGACCATCAGCATGTACAGGATTTCAGCTTTCATTAGAACGGTGGATGGCTATCAAAAACTTTGGCCACAAAAATCTTTCCCGTTCCACCCCGCCTCATTTCATCCCTTGTTCTTTCATTCTTTCCCCTCCCCCTTTTTTTTTTCCTTTTTTTTTTTTCTCTTCTCATCCAATGGCCCTAAATATGAACGTCAGCACCGCACAACTATCTGCTATTGACATGACCAGCATGGGGATGTGCGTTATTAAATCTAAGGAGCTTACAAAGCTTTGCGCGGGAATTACTCTCAAAGCGGATGTTGTGTTCAGAGGCGATTATTTTTACTGTGTTTTTCTGCTCCTGCGTGGCCGTTATCCATTGCTCCATCATCCTCTGGTCAAGCCTCCCCCTCCACCCATCACCACCACTGACCGACCGACAAACCACTGTCCAGCTCTACCTCTCTGGCCTTTCCCAATACCCAGGAATCGATCTTCATGTTATCAGCTGCTTGCCTGCTCGTAAGTTTTTATGTTCTTTGACACAAACAGTTTTGAGAGTCCATTTCAACCATCATCATCAGCAGCAGCAGCAACATCTACATGAGGAGCTACAGTCACACAAGACACACACACACACAAATAATTCTTTGCAGTATTTCTAACTGGTCTTAAGGATTAGGTTTACGATCAAATATCGATCATAACAATAATAATAATAAAAAAATCTTAGAATGCTTGAAACATTTAATATCTATTATATATGGCAATAAATTTTAAAATTTTCATAGAAAATACTGCCTCTGTCCCATAATAGTTGCTACATTTAAGAATGAAATTTATTATTGAAATGTAACAACTAAAATGGGATAAGAATAATATTATTTTATTAAGTCTATCTATATCATTCTAACATTTCACGCTTGAAATTTATATTCAAATTCATTGCCATTACTCCCAGGTCCACTCCAACCCTGAGTGGTAGTATCTGTTAGGGTCCTATATATGTCTAACAGATCTGTTTACAAATTATTTGTATTCAATAGGTGAAAAAAAAAATCTTACAAACTACACAAAAAATGTAAATATGAATGTACAATGAATGTGATTCCCTAACCTCAAGGCATAAATAACCCAAGACATATTGACATTCCATTAAAATAACTTAAACATATTCCAATGTAACAACTATTATGTGACAGGGGTAATATTAATTTATCATCTCTGTCCCATAATGATTGTTACATTGAGTGTTTGAAATTAATAGGCAAATGTAACCTTCATTATGGGACAGGCATAGTATCATTCTATGAACTCTGTCCGATAATTGTTGTTAGATTTGGAATGGAAATTGTAAAGTCTTGTGTGTCTGGATTAGTAAAAAAAATATAATAGTAACAATAAAAAAGAAAAAGAGACGAAAAAGTTTTGTTTTTTTTACTTTTTAACATGATTCTAATAAAAATTATGTCATTGACAGACTTAAACCGTTCTACACCATGTTGGCTGAGGCATTAGAATGCACCGACTGCACCTCTGCAGAGGAGTAAGACTCCTCCAATGGGGCTACCTGTTAGCCATAGTAGCAACCCGTGATGTTTAAGGATGGAACCCAGGTGGCTGAGCAGTCCATGGCATGCAACACTCCACTTTGACCGTTACTTAGGCTAGACTGGCAGTCGGAGAGGACCCCTCCGATCAATCTAACAAGTCCCTAGCACCTTTTATAATTGCCCCACCCTTTTTATCATATAGGGGCAAGAAGGCGGTTGCTGAGGGTCTATAATAAGTCAGTAGCTAAAAAAAAACCCAAAAAAAACAAACTTTATTTTAAACAACAAATGTTTTTCAATATAATCTCGTTTTTTTGTGTCAATGCTTTCAATTCAATGATACACATTGAACATTAGTAAAAATGTCCTATTCAAAATTCAGCTAATAATTACTTATTGATCTACACACACACACACACACACACACACACACAACACACACATATATATATATATATATATATTATACACACTAAACCAGGGAGATTGTTTTGTTGGAGTAGGACGCGCCAACAACCTACAATCATCTCAAACCCACTATATAAACACAAACACCAGCAAAACAGATAGAATACCAAATCAATCTGTGCTTAAACATACTATAAATCATATATACTAATATAATAATATATAAAAATAATATAAAATATATATTTTATCCATTTACAATACAACTCTAGAGTCGTGGGGATGAGATGGAGTAACAGAGCATTAAAGTGTGGCGACTCCACTCAAACTAAGAACAATGCCTCTGGAGTTTAGTGTGTTGTATTAAATAAATAAATATAACTCAATATATATTAAATATAAATGTAGTAATGTGATAAGTGTAAGTCGGTGATGAGCCTGAATGTGTGTGAATAGTGTAGAATGGCTCAATAAAGTAAATATTAGCTGCAATTTCTTGAATAGGAACATATATCATAACTAATTGTATCAATGTGTAATCATTAGAATTGAAAGCATTGACACAAAAAACGAGAATTATTGAAAAACATTTGTTGTTTAAAATAAAGTTTGTTTTTTTTGGGGTTTTTTTTAGTACTACTGACTTATTATAGACCTCAGCAACCGCCTTCTTGCCCCTATATGATAAAAAGGTTGGGGCAATTATAAAGTGCTAGGGACTTGTTAGATGATCGGAGGGTTCCTCGACTGCCAGTCTAGCCTAAGTAACGGTCAAAGTGGAGTGTTGCATGCCTGGACTGCTCAGCCACCTGGGTTCCATCCTTAAACATCACGGGTTGCTACTCATGGCTAACAGGTAGCCCCATTGGAGGAGTCTTACTCCTCTGCAGAGGTGCAGTCGGTGCATTCTATGCCTCAGCCACAGAGTGTAGAACGGTTTTAAGTCTGTCAATGACATAATTTTATTAGAATCATGTTAAAGTAAAAAACAAACTTTTTCGTCTCTTTTTCTTTTTTTATTGTTACTATTATATTTTTTTACTAATCCAGACACACAAGACTTTACAATTTCCATTCCATATCTAACAACAATTATCGGACAGAGTTCATATAATGATACTATGCCTGTCCCATAATGAAGGTTATATTTGCCTATTAATTTCAAACACTCAATGTATCAATTTATGGGACAGAGATTAAATTAATATCCCTGTCACATAATAGTTGTTACATTGGAATATGTTTAAGTTATTTTAATGGAATGTCAATATGTCTTGGGTTATTTATGCCTTGAGGTTAAGGAATACATTCATTGTACATTCATATTTACATTTTTTGTGTAGTTTGTAAGATTTTTTTTTCATCTATTGAATACAAATAATTTGTAAACAGATCTGTTAGACCTATATTAGGCCCCTAACAGATACTACCACTCAGGGTTGGAGTGGACCTGGAGTAATGGCAATGAATTTGAAATAAATTTCAAGCGTGAAATGTTTACAATGATATAGATAGCCTTAATAAAATGATATTATTCTTATCCCATTTTAGTTGTTACATTTCAATAATAAATTTCATTGCTCTAAATGTAGCAATTATTTATGGGACAGAGGCAGTATTTTCTATGAATTTTAAAATTTATTGCCATAATATATAGATATTAAATGTTTCAAAGCATTCCTAAGATTTTTTTATTATTATTATTGTTATGATCGATATTTGATCGTTCCTAATCCTTAAGACCAGTTAGATACTGCAAGAATTATTTGTGTGTGTGTGTGTCTTGTGTGACTGTAGCTCCTTCATGTAGATGTTGCTGCTGCTGCTGATGATGATGGTTGAATGGACTCTCAAACTGTTTGTGTCAAAGAACATAAAAACTTACGAGCAGGCAAGCAGCTGATAACATGAAGATCGATTCTGGGTATTGGGAAAGGCCAGAGAGGTAGAGCTGGACAGTGGTTTGTCGGTCGGTCAGTGGTGTGATGGGTGGAGGGGGAGGCTTGACCAGAAGATGATGGAGCAATGGATAACGGCCACGCGAGCAGAAAACACAGTAAAAATAATCGCTCTGAACACAACATCCGCTTTGAGAGTAAATCCCGCGCAAAGCTTTTGTAAGCCTTAGATTTAATAACGCACATCCCCATGCTGGTCATGTCAATAGCAGATAGTTGTATGCGGTAGCTGACGTTCATATTTAGGGCCATTGGAGAAGAGAAAAAAAAAGGAAAAAAAAGGAAGGGGAAAGAAATGAGAAAGAAAAGGATGAAATGAGGCGGGGTGGAACGGGAAAGATTTTTGTGCCAAAGTTTTTTTGATAGCCATCCACCGTTCTAATGAAAGCTGAATCCTGTACATGCTGATGGTCCACTCAGCAGCTCGCCATATCCCTTCTGACACAAGGCACTCACAGACATTGCGCATGATTGATTAGCAGAAACTTTCTGAACCTTAATGGCCGCCGTAGGAATGCTGGCTATTTCAAAAGGTTTGACGTAGTCTCTGGACCACTGGGGTGATGCCACTCCTCCATCAATCTAACTGGCCTAGCTCTGGCCTTTGTGAGCACCTGCTGGGCAACAGCACCATTAGAGCGATGTCCATTAACTCCTGCTGACAAAGCCAGGCCCCAGAATACTATATCCTTGCTGTAGGCTGATTTGATTGTGTTTGTCAGTCAAGCGAAGAAGCAGCAAGCAAACCAAGCAGCAATATAGATGGGCTTCTCTCTCTTCTTCTGTATGTATGCGTGGTACATAAAACTACACATTGCCGATATCACCTACGTACGTACATACCTACCTACATACATACAATTCATACAAATACATCTGTATATGTGTGCATGCGTGTCTAGCTTGTTCACTGTTAGTTACTCGTGATGATTTAGAATCGCAATAATGCCTATCTAAAATGTACCAATTTCTTCGAGATGTTAAAATCAACGAAAATTCGTCTTTGCAATGGTCAGAAACTGGAGACCGCAACACATGAGTAGATGCTCTGTTGGAGAATAAGAATATTGATCGATCTTCGGGAGATATAACCAGACCATATTGTTCAGTTTGCCTATGGTCCAAAGACTGTAACAATATAACAGTAATTTCATTAACTTGCGTTAAGATTATGTTAATATTTCTTTCTAGATAAATTTGGGAACAGTGCTCTAGTAACAGAATAAGTTTTCGTATTGTCTATGACCCAACTATAGTTTGTGTCAACTATGTAATAGAGGCTTTTGTGTTAATTATCGAGACTTATCTTTCGGCAGACAATTTAGATATATTTTGAAAAGATGGTGTTCGATGTCGGTTAACTTCCAACCAAAGTACTCAAAACAATATTAAAAACATAAGACTTACTTATATAACTTTACTATATAAGTTTTTTTGACACGAAAGAATTAATCCCAAGTGGAATCATTTTTTTATTATTTCCTAGTTGAGTAATATGATATTACAGGGTGACCCAGAAAAACAAGAACCCAAATTATTTATTTTCCATTATAACTACCCTACCTAACCCCTAATGAGTACATAATATTACTGGGTGACCAGAAACAGAACCCCAAATTTTGTAATAAACGTTAATTTTAATTTTGACATTTTTTTAAGTTTAAGTCTAACAAGGGTTAGGGGTTGGGGTTTAGGGTTATTTTAATGGAAAATAAATAAAAATTTGGTTCTGTATTTTCTGGTCACTCATGTTACTCAACTAGGAATACCCATTTTTGGTAAACACTATGAATTATTGACATGATATATACAAATATATTTTTAGACAAGGGAAAAATTTAAATTACTAAAATTCCCTAATGTCACTTCATCAAAACATTTCACTTTTGTGGATGGTTGGATTTTTTTTGCATGTCAACCTTATTGGGTTATTTTATGCAAAAGATGTTTTTGTTCTATTCATTCTTTGTTGGTATTCAAATTTTTTAAAACTCAACCATAAATGGGACCCTAACAGGTACTACCACTCAAGGTCAGAGTTGACCTGAGAGTAATGGCAATGAAGATACTCCACCCACACTGCCCAGAGCTCTAGAATTGGAAGCTTACCACATATACAGTTTAATGTCATACCTAGGACCTTTTGTGTTTTCATCAAAAATTAAATTTGTTAAATGAATGAGTATTTTTTTCATCAATAAAAACAACAAATTATAATTTGTTAAACACACACCACCCACATGTGTGTGTGTGTTGTGTATAACAAATTATAATAGAGTTCTCTAGGGGCGATTTAAATTAACTTTCACTGCCAGCATAAAGCAATGATCATCTGTTATTTAGAGACTGGATCTCTCTGGTGATTGTAAAAATATATATAAACTAACATATGTATTTAATAGTTTTAAAACATCACTCCTTAATGGCAGCTGTCAAATGGCTGAGAGGTTAACAATTGGCTGACGAAAAGTCAGTCAGGTTTCGCTCCTGGTCAGAGGTAGTTGCTGTGTCTAGCCACACTGAAGAGACATGAAACAGTGTCTGTGGATGACTTATATAATATATTTAATATATAATATATTTATTCATATTCTGTAAAAAAGAAATGATTCTTTGTAATAGAAAACTGAAAAAGTCGCAAAAACAAGTATTTTAAAAATGTGCTCAATATGTACAGAGAGCTGGTTAAAAATATGAATGGCAAGAAATTTACTACAAAGTCCCCCCCAAAAAAAGTTTCATCAGTCCCTTACTCACAAAGTTTTCTTGATCATATTTTCAGTGAAACTTGGTGGTAAACTTCTAAAAAAAAAAAAAATAATATATCTGAGAAAATGTATTGAAAGGTGAATAATGGACACAAACACTCAATTCAATTAATATTTATCTCTTGATTTCAGAGACTTCATCAGAATAAATTTATTATTTTAAGACAGATTGGTATATAAATCGAGAATAAAGATAAAATGCAGGGCAAGGAGATAGACAGAGGATAAGAAGTGGGTTCTCTTGATTGAATGTTTGTTATTCACCTTTCCCAATGTATTTTGTCAGATTTTTCTTAATCTGTTATTTTCTTCATATTAATATATATAATATATAATATATATAATTTAATGGAGTTCCGGTTTTTGTCTGTAACAACTACGTCACTGCTTACGTTACATTACCACAAAATCATCATAAAATAGAATAAATACACTAAAAATTTGAACATGCAGCATTAGACAGTCCTCCATTGTTTTTTAAACAGTTTATAAATACATGACTGGTATTTATATCTATATATAGTTTAGGTTTTACTTTTATACATATTCAAAGTTTATCATTTCAATTGTTTTATATTTTCTAATCCTTAATGAATTTGATGATTTACTTACTTAGGGTACAATCGCTGACCTTTTTACACTCCACTCCTCAGGCCAATATGTTTCAAAAATTTTTATTTTTACAATCATACACAGAGGGCGTTTTTTTATTTTATACTAATATATACATATATGTGTGTGAATAGTATGTATATATATATATAATAATTATATATATACATAATGATCATGATGATTAAAATTTAATGCTAAAAGGATTTGTAATCCATTTATTTTTTTCAGAGCACTCTGTGTGAAAATGCAGAGTAATGTCACAATATATGTCAAGTATGAAACATGATATAAACTGGTTAAATGTGTTGAATACTAGCTTACCTGAGGATCAAACACTTGAAACATTGTCATGAGTTTTTAATACTCTTGTATTATTATCTTATTTTATACTTGAAAATATATATATATATATATATAATATATATAATACACAGTGTATTAATATGGGATATATATAATATATTCTTTTTGCTGATCTGAAGATCAAAACATCATGAACTCTAAATAGTGGGAAAAATTTATCAATTTTTTGATATTGACTTGATTGCTATAACATATTGAACACTTTTGTGATTTTTAGTGACCGGGTTCATATCATTTTATTTTTTACCATATATATATATATCCCATATTAATACACTGTATTTCCTCTTTGGTATCAACACAAGCCAGTTTTCTCACATTTATGATCAATTGGTAAGAAATACCATTATGGAGGCATGCTTAGCATAATAGTTATAGGAAATACAGTTCAAAATCCTGGATGAGGCTGTTTGCATTTCCTTTTGCACTAATATCCTTGGGAAGGTATGAAACTTCTGTTTTCTCCCAGCTCTGGATAGATAGATAGGACTGGCTGGTGTCTTTAACCTCAGTTTGGCAACCAGTCAAAGAGAATTAAGATTTTGAATTCTAACCAGCTTTACTCTTAACCCCCCCCCAAAAAAAAACCTTCTGCCCTGGTGGAGGGGTTAGGTAAATACATATTTGCTTTTTCACAATAAAGCCTTTTAATATTCATTTAGTAAGCTTAGAATGGCACAAGATCTAAAACCTGGGGCACCCATGAGGATCAATCTTACTGTAATAGTAATTATCTATGAAACTAGTTTGCCTAACCATAATGAAGTTTTAGTTTTCAAAACTAATAATATAGTTCAACATTTAAATTTAATCAGCTAGCTGTACTGCCACTTAAACATGACCTTGTGGTCACATCTTGTCAATTTAAAGTGGTTGGATAAATAATATTATTTGTATTATTCGACTATTTCCTCATACATTTCATTGTTATCTGTAAATGTTTCGGCCGATGTGCCTCCGGCCTTCATCAGGTATTCTTGTCGTTATCGGGAACCTCTCTTGTGTAATTGGGAACCTTCTTGTCATAATCGGGAGCCATCATGAAACTTTGAGCCAACCCTTTATTCACTCCACAGTGGCATCCTGCTTTCTCATTCTGCTAACCATAGCTGGGGTAGAGGTGTTAAGCTGTGTTAATCATTATTCTATGTTACTGCTGCCACTGACCAGGATTGAAACTGCAGTATAGAGATAACCACTTAGAACTGTCTTAACCTAACTCCTTATACACTAGGCTAATGTGTCCAATTGGTTAGGTAGATACATACATTATTCCATGTTTTCAAGAACTTTGAAAAAAATGACATTATCTACTACCCAAGAATGCACCTATGGTGTAAAAGTTATTGTGATAGGAAATGGACAGGATGATCTGAGTTCAAATCCTGGATGAGGCTGGTTGTGTTTCACATAGTTCTATACCCTTGGGAAGGTATACATCAACTATTCTCCTTCAGTTATGGATAATATTAGAGACTGAGCTCTTCAATCATGGTATTGCAACTAATACAGGAATAGGAAAACTCTGATTTAAATCTGTTCAACTCTGCTTAAAAATGACCTTGTGTCACATCCTTTCATGTGGAGGGTTGGTAATACATACCCCATAAATGTATATACTGTAGCCAGGTCAAAATTGGTACATTTGTCAGAGTGTAGCATTCTTTTTTTTCTATCAGAATAATTATATATATTGATGTGGCACTCCCACCTCAGCAAAAACAATCACCTGGTCTAGTACTAGCAAAAATGAAGATAGACTCACTTGCTGTTTAGCTGATACCAACTACAGCCATTATGCAGCAACAACAAAAAAACAAAATACATGAATAATAAATACATTGAAATGATTTCTCAACAACATTTATGATAAACAATTTTTTAAGACAAAGTTTTTCAGATTTTCAGAAAAAAAAATCGATTTTCTCAAAAAAACCCAAAAAAACTAAAAAAAAACATTTCTTTGAATTTTTGAGATGAGGCTCGATAATTTTTCATATTAGGATTATTTGAATTATTACTCATCTTTATTGTTATCTGTAGACCGTTTGGGCCGATGTGCCCCTCGGCCTTCTTCAGGTATTTCTTAGTTGGACTCAAGAAGGTTCCTGATTATGACAAGAAGGAACCTTCTTGTCATAATGGGGAGCCATCACGGAACTTTGAACTAACCATTTATTCAGTCTGGATTAACACCTGTACCCCAGCTATAGTTAGCAGAATGAGAACAGGATACACCCGTGGACTGAATAAAGGGTTAGGTTCAAAGTTCCGTGATGGCTCCAGATTACAAGAAGGTTCCCAAAATAAGATAAGGCTTATATTAATTTTCACTCCAATATAATACTAGGGATTATTTCGGGGGATGTCGTGTGTTTGCATCGGATGATGTGATAGTGAAGAATGTTTATTTTGTCTGCACTCTTAAACTAGAGCTTTTTTTTAAGGGTGGAATTATATTAAAATCATCCTGAAAACTCACACTAAGTCTTATTTTACAGGTAGGTCTTATTTTTGGGAAAAATATGGTATTTACATATTTCATACTGTATAAGTAAGTTATTGTCAGGATGGGCTAAAGTTGGTATTAGCAAAGACAGTGAGGAGTCTATCTCTTTTCACTAGTACTAGACCAAGGAGGTTTTTTTTCATACACTGAGTTAGTGAGGGTTGGTGTTGAACCTGGAACCTTGTGAAGGTAAGCCAAAAAAATTTATTTATGATAAATCAAAGCTTTCATATAATTATTCAAACTATACTCCATATATGTAAAAAAAATATATGGACATACACTGATATTTATGTGCATATATGCAAAATCTTTATATGTATATTTGAGTTCTCAATTTTGGTTGAATCCTATCATGGAAACACTTGATACCATTCACACATATATATATATGAAGTGATAAACAATTTGTTTGAGATGGCGATAGCGGACAATTTTTTTGGGAGATTATGTGCTTAATTAAAGTCATACCTAATTTTGAGAATTAATTAGTTATAATTAAATGAATTAGGCATGCGTATTGGTTTAAATTTCAGGCGTAAACAAATCGAGAAAATGTCATCACTGTATGTACATTTCAGCCTATTAGGCCTCATGAACTTTCAAAGAAGAAACTTAACAAATCATTATTAGACTATAATAAATTAGACTATAATTATTATAGTCTAATGACAGTTTAAGTTATTTTTTTCTTTGAAAGTTAAATATTGCTCTGTATATAATTAATTTAATAGTTATTATACATTGAGCTCTTTTCGGATTTATAAAATCCTTATATGAATCATTTATATGTTTGCATCTACAAGAAGCATACAGTATGGTTGTACAATGAGATTTTGATGATCCCAAATACTTACAGTCAATTAGATTATCTTATGTGTGTCTGTGTGTGTGCGCATGAAAAAAAAAAAGGTCTTCAGAAAATGATTGTATTATAGTTAGAAATTTATCCAAACTATGATAAATCATCTTTTTTCATATCTTATACATTTACAAACCAGCAGTTTTATTTCTATTTTTGGTTAAAAGTCAAGATTTTAAAATGCTGATTTTGCAGGCAAACAGGATTATCCTCTGTGGAATTGCGGCGATAAAAGATTTGACAACTGAGTCTTGAGAATGGCCGCCTGCTGATAGTTGAACTCCGAAGACTTCTCGGTTTGCTCTTTAATGAGCTGCAAAACTGAAACACTTCCCAGTTTCAATGCACGGCACAAAGACTCGCTTTCATTACCAGAGTTGTTGAGTTGAAGTGAAAGCCGCAAGATGAAACAGTAGAAATCTTCCTTTTGCTGATGCACCATATGGCCAGTCGTATTATGCGGTCAGCGGAGATGCTGATTATTAGACTTTTAGTCCCTTTGCTGTCAATTAAAACACCATTTGAAAAGATGACCACCACACGTGATGACATTAGAGATAAAAATTGAACTAAAATAATATATGACTTTCGAGGGCAGCAGGAATTATTTTCTTCGATATTGATGAGGTCTTTCATGACCACTGATATATTGAATAAGGATAACATTGATGCTTGCAAATAATGTGTCTATTTTGAATAATGCTTGTTCTTTCATTGCTTTGTGAAACAAGATATAATCTTACTTATGCTTTTTTTTTTGCTTTCTTTCTTTTTTTTTAATAAGATAAAAATAAAAAGGAATAAAATGCAGAGATAAAAGTCTAACTTATTCTTTAGCTGCTCTATGTAGCGTATCTATGTAATAAGTCTATTAAAACAGATAATAAATAAACTAGTTGAATTGATCATCTACACTGGGTAAGACTTCAATTACAGTCAGAGGAAGACAATGATCAAAAATCCTTTCTACTTATTTAGTTTTTAATTAGTATCTATGTAGATGTCTATTAAAAACGGGTAATAAATAAACTAGTTGAATTACTCATCTACATTGTAAGGTAAGACTTACAATTGCAATGTGATCATAGCAAGACAAAGACAGATTGGTCAAAAAATCCTCTACTTATTCAGGTTTTTTAATTGGCAATTTATTTTCCCAAACAAGCTATTGCTCTGGTTGGGTGCTTAGAATACGTTGACTGTATCCTCTGAAGGGGGTAAGATACCCCCTGCCCCCCAAAAAAAAAAGGAACGTGTTTTTGGCTTAGTGTATGACACTAACTGCATCGTAGTGGTAAAGTTCAAATTCTCAGATCTGGGGAGTGTGGAGTATGCATTTCATTGCCATTACTCTCAGGTCCACTCTGACTCGGGGGCGGTAGTAACTGTAAGGATTTTAATCTATGGATCAATAGATCCACTTTAAAAAATATTCATACCCAATAGGAACATAAATGCAAAAAAAAAAAAAAATCTTAAGAACTACACATATGTAACCATGAACATACAATAAATTGTGTTTCCAACCTCTAAGGCATAAAATAACCCTAGATGCTTGACATGCCAGTTAAAATAAATAAATCAGTCAACCAAACAGTTCAAATTCTTACTATAAAAAAATTCTATATTAACAGAAAGAAGAACGATTATATTATATATATCTCTCTTTATATTTATCTTTATAAAGTGTTAATTCTCGTTCTGTGAAAATTTCTAGCAGGTTTTTTTTTTCTTTTTGAAGTTGATACTTGAGAGATTATTGATTTTAAAATATTTTTGTTTTTTTCTCTGAATGCTTTTAGTGAGGCTTGAAAAATTATTCAGTACTTGGATTATCGGACTATGTTCCTCATCTTTATTGTTATCTGTACAAAGTTTTCGTGGCCAATGTCCCCTCAGGCCTTGTTCAGGTAATTTATTTGTCTGACTCAGCGAGAACCTTCTTTTCAAACTCTGGGAACCTTTCTTTGTCGTAACGAGAAAGCATCACGAACTTTGTACCCCAAAACCCTTTATTCAAATTCCGTGCATCCGACTAGAAAATAGCTCTGTTGAGGACTGGAGGGACACAGCGTTCTGAAATAGTACGTGTGAGATTAACAGATGAAGATGAGGACCTAATAGTCCAAATAATCCAAATGCTAATTAATTTTTTGTTTTTTGTTCTTGGATTGTTAGTCCTAAAGAAATGCTGTATATCTACTAAGGATATACTAATTATAAGTATAGCCCCTCTATAAGTTACTAATATCCAGCTTGCAAGAGACTACCAACTCAACATGCTAATTAGTGATCCTTATTAAATATAATTATTTTCAGATAAGATAAATTTATTTCTAGAACTATATTTTCGTTTATTGATAACTGGAAATTAATTCTTGTAGAGTAGTTATATACTTCAGCAACATGGCTTGTTGATTGAAATGTACCTAATTATAGAGAATAGGTCTCTTTCTTTTTTAATGTAAGAACCCTTTTTTCTATGTTCAAAAAGGTATGCATATAAAATTTATAAATTATCCATCAAATAGCCATCTTGTCATCTGATTAGTGAATTAAACAATGGACGTCTTACCAGTTGTTTAATATAGTTATATATTATATTATATAAGTATATATAAGGGCCAATATATATATAAGAGTATAGAGGATTTAATAAATCGGATATGTGGTTGGAATAGAGGAAAGTGAGATATAACAACACAGACAGCTGAATTTAATTGATGATTTCACCTCATTATTTGATGAAGCTTTCTTTTCAGAGGACATTTATACCTAAATAAGAATGGTCTACATCTCATAGTGCATACCGAGGCAAATAAAATCATTGAATTCAGCGTGTCTGTGTTGTTATATCCACACCTTTCCTCTTTGGCAACCACCACAGTACATATTATTTAGTAATGTTATGTAGTATAATCTATATCAATATGAAGAAATATTTCGAACAAATAATGACTGAACACAGGAATTTATGTTATGAGAGAAACAATTTTATGTGTCAATACTTAAGTATTTCAGGCGCTAATAACCATCTCAGGACATACTTAAGTATTGACCACATAAAATGTTTCCCTCTGATCGTAACATCTGTGTTTGTTATATTGTGTTTGGAATAAATAATATGGTGTTCTTCGACCTCATTAGCAGATTAAAGTTTCTCGATCGTATTTCCAATATATATATATATATATATATTAATTTACAACAGTGTTATTATTTACTTTCTGAATTATAATTTTTATTTATTTATTTTACCTATTTTAAAATTCTGAAGATGGTGATGTTTTTCTTCTCTGATAGGAAAGAACTAGGATCAAAATCTATCTGTTATCAGTAGTGAAAAACAATTCTCTTGACAAACAAGACAGTTCTTTTGTTTGGGCTCTATGTTGTACATATAGACTCCTTTGCCTTAGCAAACGAAGGATCTGTATATTCTTATTCTTGAGATTGGAATTTTGTAAGCTGCCGACTGGATGGTAGAACCCAATATATAAAGTGGAATAGTAATGAAACTGTAAGAAATCCATTTTATTAAAGTGTACTGTGTGTATACAACAAGTGGACTAATTCAGACGGAGATATTGTTTCATGAATGTTGTATATTGCTTTTTAAAAAGTGAAATAGAAGTCAGATAGGAATGTTTGAGGCTTTTGCATTATTTTTATATATGTTTCTTCTAGTGTTTCACAAATATGAATCATTGTTTTCAAAGCATCTTGCCACATGTTCGGTCAGATTTGCCTTCTGGGTTTTCTAATGTTTAAGTTCCATGAAACAGTTTCATCTCTCATTAGAGTGATAATTTAACTAATATATGTGTGATACCATTTGTTCTTTTGTTCATTTGATCTTTTTTGTTCTTTTTTATCTTTTTCTCCTTTAACTTTCATGTTAGTTAATCTCTTCTCTTTTCATATATCTATCTTTCTTTTGTTCACTTGTTACATTTCCATTCTTTCTTTCGTTTCATTTATTTCTTCATTCTTTTTTCTTTCTTCGGCTTTCTTTAATTTTTCTCGTCTTCCTTTCTTTTCTTTCCCGTTTCTTTAAGTTTTTCTTCTTCCCTTCATTTAATTTTCTTTTCTTCTTCCTTTTAATTTCTTTTCCTTTCTTCCTTTCTTTAATTCTTTCTTTCTTTCTTTTTGTTTCTTTGTCCCTTCCTTCTTCTTTATTCATTTTCTTTCTATTTCTTCTTTTGTCAGTTGTCCTTCCTTCTTTTCTCTTTCTTCTTTTCTTTGTTCATTTTTTCCTTTCTTTCCTTTCTCCTTTTGTCATTACATTTTTCATTTATCCTTTTTTCTTTTGTTTATTTTTTCTTCCATCTTTTTACCCATTCCTTTTTCATTCTTATGTTCATTCCTCATATTTCATTCATCTTCTTATGTTCACTTATTTTGGTGTATTTTTTCATTCTTCCCTTTTTTCTTTTTTCTTTGTTTGGCCAATTCATTTTAAAAAAATCTTTATTTCTTTATTTCTCCTATGTAGTTAGTTGATTTTTCCTTTTTCTTTTCGGGTTGCTTTAAATTTCTTTATTTACTTTTTTTGTTTCCTTTTATTATACTCTTCTTTAATATATCTTTCTTTTGTTAGTGTTGTCCTCTATATATTGTTATATACTTTATTTCTTTGGTCATTGTCCTTTTATAGTTTGTGATTTTATTTGTCTCTTCTTTTCTTCCTTCTTATTCTGTATTTTAGTTCATTCACGTTCTTTGGTTTTATATTTTCATTATCTTCTTTACATCTTTTTATTCCTTTCTTTTAGTTCATCATTCAGGTTTTGAGTTTGTGAAAGTTTGTTTTGTTTTCTTCTTTTTCTTTTTCTGTTATTGTCATTCTTATCAAACACAACTCGTGATCGAGCAAATCTCGACAACTCATACATCTATTTTTTTGAATTATTTGGATGTGGTTGCGCAGGGATGGAACTTCTATTGTTGAGTGGGCTATTTTCATGCAATGTCGATTAAAAACAAATGGATGATCTGTGATTTTCTACAGGAGGAAATTAAAAAGAGAATAAAACATTTTTCATCAGAAATGTTAATGAAGATAATGATAATATCGTTCTTTGATAATTAAATGTAACATTGCTTTTTCCTTCTGCACCTTCTCAACCTTATGATTATTATATTCATTAGTCATCATTATCATTATTACTATTATCTATATTTTTTAATGTGACTTCCAAGTTTCCTATGGAAAATATACGGATAAAGTAACACTTTGGTTTGAAACTTTTATGTGAAAACCTTCCATGAACTTAATTTTGTATAATGGTAGGAGTGTTGCTTAATGTGCGATTATCTTAGTAAGAAAATGTATTAGCAGCCTGAGTTCAAATCAACCAAATCTAGGAGAAGGAAAACTGAATTCAACCCAGCTTGTACTCCATTTAAAAAAACATGATTGAACCTTGTGTCACATGCTGTCCGGTGGTGGATCTGTCGGGTTGGAGGGTAATATTACATGTATTTTGGGATAATGTTTATTTTATTCCTTGCATATCTGCTTTATCTCTCTCCTAACAAACTATTATATTATTCATCTTGGGATCATTGTCATCATTCAGTCATAATCATTATTTCATTAGCAAAAAATCGCCCTACTGGGAATGTCGTGTAAAAACTTAATGTTTGAAAGATAATGGCTGGTGACAGTAGGAGTTAAAATTCAAAGTTCAGAGAGTGTGTACCATGAGTTAAGTTATTAAAAATCATTCAAATTCCAATAAGGAGTAAAAAATAAAACAATTTGAACATGTATACTTTAAAATTGATTAAAAATAAACAAACTAAATAGGTCAATAATATAATACAGGCATTGTATTATAAAAATTTGCTCTTTATAAAAATAACAATGCGGAATAGTCTAAGGTTTTAATTTACTTCAAATTCTGAGTGTATTGTATTCTATGTTATGATGGAATTTTTGTAATGAGACATAAACCATGACATTAGTTTTGGTTACAGACAAAATAGAGGACCTAATTTCCTATTATTTTAGCTTTATCCTCTCTTTTATAAGTTTGATCTTCTCTTTAAGCTCTTCCATTCTATAGAAATTATGAATAAGTACTTTTAGCTGTGAACCTTTTGATAGTGAAAATTATACTCAGAAGTATAATTAATTCCTGGATACTAAGCAGGACATGAAGATTCTGATAAACAGTATTACGATAAATATATTACGATGTTCGATATGTTATTTAAGATGATTATTGACAATATATGAGGAGAATTAAAATATGTAAAAGTAAAAGTAAAAGTCATCGGTCCGAGGGTGGTGTCCCTAATGTCTCAAAGTTTTATCAACCAGACTCAGTCTTGAGGTGATCTCTATCCTCTGTAGATTTTTGTAATAGCACATTCTAGGACCTTCAAGGAGCATTGATATTTAGCATGCTGAGGTAGGGTAGTTTACCACACCTACCATCACAGCTTCCTTCTAACTTTACAGACACAGATCTCCTGTGCTTCATTATCTTCAACGCTTGAGTGATGCGGTAGAAGGAGAGCCCGATATTGAACTAGAGGCAACCTTGTCGGTTTCTAGCCAAACACTGCTACCGGACTGAGCTTAAACTGAAAAGTATAATATCTTGATTTAAACTCTCTCTTCTCTTTTTTTTCTTTCTTTTCCTTCTTTCTCTCTTTCTTTCTTATTAATATTTCTCTGCCTGTTATCATTGTCCCTTTTTCTTTCCCTTTCTTTTCTTAATAAAAAAGGAGGAGATGTTCATATTCTTACTAAGATGACAACATTCATAATAAATACGTATTCATGGATAAGCAACACCAGGGTAGTTCAAGGATTTATAATTTTTGGAATTTTCATTCTTTGAGCCAATAGTTGACAGGTTCTCATTTTAACCAGAGTGAGTGTTGCAAGATGATAATTGGTGGTACAATTAAGGAACACCCAGTATTTATATATAGATAATGGTCCAGATTTACACTAACTTAGTGTAACTCATTATATCGCTTAGTAGGAGTAATGCGACATCACAGCGATCTGAGTTCAAATCCTGGTGAGGCTTTCTTGTTTCATCATATTGCCGAATTGAGGAAGGCAGTTGATCATGTCCATCTGTTCACCCCCTCCCGATTTATGGATCCATATTTTGTGACAAACTCAGAGATTCTTTATGCTTTCGCTTGTTAGGCAACCCGGCTCTAGGAGAAAGCGAAAACTTTCAATTTCACAATACCCAGCTGCTGGCTCACACTTAATACACCAAATCCAGACATGTAGCTGTTTGCCACCTCCTTCACTTTGTGCTATTCCTGGATGCAAAAGCATGAATCATTGTTTTTCCCTTCTCACTACTTAGGTTAAATAATTAGGGGCAGACTTGTAGTTCTTTATACTTTGTGGTTAGGCAACCAGTCTAGGAGAAGGAAATAACTATTGAATTCAAACCAGCTTTGCTCCACTTATAAACGAATCCGAGAAGACCTGTTTGCATTTCTACTATTGCTGTAATCCTTAGCGCGAAAAGCATGAATCCAATGTATCTTCCTCTCAGCTATAGGTAAGATAATAGAGAGGCAGACTTGGTTCTATCTCTCTCTATTT
>CM042151.1:54248775-54262873 GCA_023376005.1 Doryteuthis pealeii | reverse complement strand
ACAAAATCATAGTAATAAATATCTACTTAGCTGGACCTGTGGATTATACCACAGTATGATACTTTAATTTATTAGAATGTCTGATATGTTTACTTAGAGCTACTGCAGATAGTTCAATATGTTTGTAATAAATGATTTTGTTTAGTTTAGATGTAACTAGTAGAAATATTTGAATTTAATCTGTATCAATAAATGGTAGAAAGAATTTTCCATGTTAAGATTATCATTAACTTCATGGTATCAATAAACTGGTAGAAATAATTTTCATTATTGCAAAACAGATCTTTTTGACCCCAGAGATGAGATCCTAAAAGATACTATCACAACCAGGTCAGTGTGGAGCCTGGGAGTAATGACAATGAAGGGTACGCTACACTTCCCAACAACTCCAAAATTGGAACTCCAAACCGAAGGTTCATTTTCATACTTAAGATGCGGGAAATTTGTATTTCATATTTGTCTAATTCAATATCAGAGTTAACAGTAATAATAGGAAGAAAAAACACAATGAGTATTAAGGATATGGAAAAGTTTATAAGCAAAGCTACAGGTGAACAGAGTAGTAGCATTGCGGTAGGTTTAAATTACAAGTCCATGAGAATCTTCTGTGTTTCTCTCTCCAAGTTCATCAGACATTATTTATAAGAAAAACAGATGATTCCATCTCAGAATTTAGTTACTATATGACAGTATACAGGACAGATGTTAAACTATATTTTGTAAAAAACCTCATAAAAACTAAAAAAATTCAATCTTTTGTTTGCCTCATTTATTGTTTGATCGTTGATTTTAACGGCATGTCAAACCCATCCAGGGTACTTTATGCCACGTGATAGTTTGTGTGGGATGTCAAATATTTGTTATGTTGTTTTCAAGGATTTTATATATTTGGGACATGTTATAATATATTTCGTAAAAAACTCATTAAAAAAATTAAAATATTTTATATCTTTTGTCTTGCTCATTTTATTATTGATTGATTGATTTTTAAAGGCATGTCAACCCATCCACGGTTATTTTATTTGTTTTCCAAGGATTCTTTTCTATTATTGTTGGCGTAAGTTGTTTGAGATGTTGCAAGTTGATTGGAAATTACTTAAGGAATAAATTTATTAGGGTAAAGTTCAGTTATGTTATAAGTGATAGTTCGGTAGAAAAATACTTAAACACAATTTTATTTATTTAACTAATAGATGGATGCTAACAAGTACAAAACTCTGGGTCAGAGGTGAAACCTGGAGCAATGCGTGATGGAGGGTGCCTACATTCCCAGACCTGGAACCTGCACCATCATTAGAGTTTAATTCATACCAGGACATGAGACCCTCACAGCTACCTATTTATTGTCTTTTTTAAATTTGAATCTTTTTTTTATTTAAAATTTTTGTATTTTGAGAGGAATTTTTGGCTTGTGGCCTTTTTGATATGTTTTTTAATTTACTGATTGATAGTTTTTTTTTGTTGTTTTTTTGGTTTTTTTTAATTTTTTTTTTAGATATTGTTGGATTTCTAGGAGTACAGATATAAACACTGATTCTGGTCAAGGTCTTACAATTCACAGAATTCTATCTATAAATCTTTCAAGCATACATACATGTGAGAGTTCATTTTCATTATTAAGACACAAATTTGTATTTCCTATTAAAGACGGATTTCGTAATATATTCACAGAAAAAATCATAAAGAATTTTAAAAACTTTTTGTCTGCTCGTTTATTGTTCATCTTTTTAGAATTAAATTCTATTATTTATTTGTTGTAAAAATTTTGGTATTTGAGAAAATTTTTTTTGCTTGTTGTGGTTAATATTTCGGATTTGAAATCCTCTTCTTTTTTTGTCATTCTTTTTTTTTTTTAATCCTCCTTGTATTTAAGGATAAATCTTAAAATGAAATCCTTAAATCTTGTAAAAGATAATTTACAAATTTATAAACAAAATTTCTTCTTTTTTTTTGCTGTTTTTTTTTTTCCAGTTAGAGAAATTACCTGAAAGAAGCAATCTCATTTCACATTGGACTGCACCAAACCTGATAATTAGTAACCGATAAGAGTTAAAATTTTGTCGAAAGAAAGAGACAGCACAAATTAAGTAAAGATATTACCCTCCTATATCTACAAATGAATGAAACGAATGAAACTAACAATTTTGCTTCAAAGAAAGAAACAAGAAAAGAAAATAAAAGATCGGTAAAAGAGAACAGGCATGATAAATTGGATCATTTGTATTAGAAAACGAGTTTGCTTCTCAATCTTTAAAGCCTTTCCTGTTCAAATGAGAAGGATAAAACGGACAGATACACAGAGAGATAAATTACCAAAGTGCAATGTTTCTTTACTCTTCTACTTACCTTGCTATGTTTTATGTTTCTTCATATCCCCCCATGTTCTCCACTTAGTTCCTCACAAACAGCCGGAATAGCTGAAATTGTGAACAAAAACTTCCCTGGTGAATGTTTTTCAACAGTATATATATGATCTTCGGCTCTCCATCCAAGCGTCAATAATGTATCTCTTTCTTGGTCCTTAGATGCCTGAAGTCACCATCCTTGTCCATCCATACATTCATATTCCCATCTTTACTCATCTCTCCACTCTCCAATCATTCTTTATATTTATTTACTTCATCTTATTGCCGTATCATTATAACCTTTACTGATAAGTGTCCAATTTGGCATTGGAATCTTAGTGAAATATTGTTTTTTTAAACAGATGAATAAAGACATGAAAAATTTATATTTTTTCTGTCTGCTTACAAGTTGGATTCAGTCAGATTTTAAAAGAATGTACATGGGAACATTTTATGCAAATATTATATATATATATATATATATATATATATGAAAAATTTAACATTTTGAAAAAAACAAATGATGTTTGTTATTTTGTTATGTTAATTGCTGACAGAAATCTGTTTCGACCAAATCGATAAAAATCGATATTCTTTCTTTTTCCGTCTATGTTGCTCGTGATGAAAGACCAGTTTATCGATTTTTATCAATTTGGTCGAAACAGATGTTCTGTCAGCAATTACATAACAAACATCATTTGTTTTTTAAAAATGTTAAATTTCATACTGTCGGAATTAATTTCCATCTATTTTTCATATTATATATATATATAATATATATATATATATATATATATATATTTGCATAAAATGTTCCCATGTACATTCTTTTAAAATCTGCTGAACCAAAATTGTAAGCAGACAAGAAAAATATAAATTTTTCATGTCTATTCATCTGTTTAAAAAACAATATTTCACTAAGATTCCAATGCCAAATTGGCCACTTATCAGTAAAGGGTTATGATGATACGGCAATAAGGGACAAGATCACTAACACAGCAGTTATAGAAAAGCTCAATTCCCCAGCTTGTGTTCTCTACTGAGGCAAGATAGTCTCTGATGGTTGGGTCATGTACGTCGGATGGATGCATGAACGAACCGAAAGATATTCTTTATGCAGAGCTTACGTCTGTAAAGAGATTGGTCCCCCAGCTGTGATTCAAGAATGTCTGCAAGAATGATCTCAGGTGCTTTAGCATTGCCCCTTCCAGCTGGGAAAATTTGGCTCAGGACTGCCCTCGTAGTGCAGAATCTCCATAGAGGACTGTTCATGTCAGAAGTCACCCTGACGCAACACCATGAAGCTAAGAGAGGTCTAGAAGAAAGCAGCGGCAAACAAAGCACCAGAACATCAACATCTTCGGGACAGCCTTCAAATGCGACGTCTGTGGTTGAGAATGTTTTTCAAAATCGGACTTCACAGTAACAAAAAACTTTATTATAGTCTCCGAGTGAAATGCCTATATATATATTTGATGATATAGGTGCTATATTTATAAGTAACAGTGCTCAATATCGTGGATAGAGCATTTAGATCTAAGTTAGGATAGTGTGGACATGGAATCAATAGCGGTTACAGTTTCTCACCAATGCAATTATTCAAACCTTTTTTTTTTGAACAATCACAATCCAAGCACCATTGCCTCCATGTCCATGTACCTTAACATTATATATAATATTATATATATATATATATATATATGAGAGAGAGAGAGAGAGATACTATAGTTTGCAATATTTATAAATAAAGAGTGCTCAATACAATATCATTGATAGAGCATGTATATCTAAGTTAGTGTAGGAAAAGACATAAATTCAATAGCACCTAGTAGCTGTTACTTATTTTGCCAATCTGTATTTCAAACTATTTTGAAAATACCATAGGCAAAAAAGTGACAGTTACTGATGACTATGTCTTCACTACTCGAACTTTATATATATATATATATATATATATATATATATGTGCGTGTGTGTGAAAATATGAAAATATGAAAAAAGAAAATATTCGTTGGATGTATCTGTTTATAATTGATAATGTCAACATTTAGGGAGTTTTTTTGGGTTTTTTGCTAAACCATTTTTTAGAAAACAATATTATAATGCTTCATCTGAAAATTATTTTCAAATGAAAAAACATTCTTAGTGTTCTATATTTGTTGTGTTTCAATTCAAAATATGGTGATATAATAAAGGTTCAACTTTAAAAAAATTATTTTCAAATGAAAAAATATTCTTAGTGTTCTATATTTGTTGTGTTTCATTTCAAAATATGGTGACATAATAAAGGTTCAAATTTAAAAAAATTATTTTCAAATGAAAAAATATTCTTTCAAAATATGGTGACATTTGAAAGGATAATGTGTTTGCTAAAGATTTAAACATTAAAAAAACCTTTTATGAGAATCAAGAGTTTAGTAAAATGTTAAGAAATAACATCTACATCTTTACAGTCTAATATTCTAGCATCGACCTGAATTTTTAATGGCTTAAATAAAATGCCTCTGAATATTTTTTTTAGATATATCTACATACCATCAGATTTTATTTCCATTTTTCTCAAACAAAACTAGAATTAAGCTTGTGAACCTTCCCATGATGCACCACATGTAAGAAAGATCATGAAACAGAAAAAAATCCATATTATTTAGATTTTTTCAGATTGTTGTCTACATCTTTGTTATATACACAAAATTTAGCTGATGTGCCCTCAGGCCTCATCAGATTGTTCTTGTCGAACTCAAGAACCTTTCTCAGTGTGTTAGATAACAATAAAGATGAGGACAACACTATAAAAAATCCAAATCAAGCCTCATCTCAAAAAGTCTAACAAACAAAAATTCACTTAGTTATAAAATCACATGGGTGAGAAATTGTCAATAACCAAGTGCTGCTGAATTCATGTCTTCATGAACCTAACTGATCTGTGTGGTAAAGTTGGGAGCTGATGTATATGCGGCACTCCAACTCAGCAAAAAAAAAAAAAATCTCCCAGGTCTAGCACCAACAAAAGGGGATAGACTCCCTCACAGTCTGGCTGATACTGACAAAAGGCCACTCACCAACTTTTACAACTTATTTTTATTTAATGCCTTTAAAATTAATTCAATCATGAACTTAAATGGAAAGAGGGTAAAGAATATATACGCACACCCATTATATATAATAATATATATATATATATATATATATATATCTCATAATACTAAAGCTGAGCAAATCAACGTTTGTGTTCTAAAGGTGTTTTTACTGTTTAGTTTAATGACACAAAAGTTATATTAAATTATTCCTTAGTTTTAGGATTGAGTTATGTTTGAAAAAAATCCATTTTAATTGGTTCTAATTAGTCGTAATTTGCAATTAAGTCAATAATTGACCTATCTCTTACTGACATTCTGCTTATCACTTTCTCTGTCTCGATGTATATCTTGTTTACCTCCACATTATATATATTAGTTTCTCATAGAGAGTGAGAGATTGGAGTATGCATAACGTATTTGTATGACAAATTTCCTAAGCAGCAGCCAGGAGCTGCAACATATTGACTTTCAATAAATTTAAATGAGGACAAGTTCCCTTTCTTAGAAATCTTACAAAATGATTTTAATGTTTTTTTTAATTCTCCGACCATATTTATTCATTTTTTTTTTTAATTTAATAATTCTCTTTGCAATCTCATTTTTAATTAATCCCAATTATCAACCCAGAGCTCAATGGGTGGCCCAAAGGTGGTCTACCTTTCTCCACATACTGTCAGATTAATTTCCTCTTATTTCTCCCATATATATATATATATATACATATATACATGTAAAATGAAAATGGAAGTGAATCTGACGGTATGTTGAAAAAAGAAATGAAAGAAAGAAAGTATGGAATGGATAAAATAGTATTATTTTAATTAATTTAACTTACACATGTTTCGGTCAGGAGTTTATCCATTTGTACATTATTCAATCTATTATTATTTTTAAATAACAAAATTAAATGAAAAAATAATAGAAAAATGTAGAAATGTTCCGCACACAAAGAAGTATCGACCTTCCTCAGAGTAAATCCTTATTTTTTTAAATAAAGTAGATTGAATAATGTACACATGGATAAACTCCTGACCGAAACACATGTAAGTAAAATTAATTAAAATATCCTATTTTATCCATTCTATACATTCTTTCCTTTATTTCTCTTTTAGATATATACATATGTTTCTGTGATGTAGGCACCTGGCTAATGATTTTTTTTTTTATTAGGTTTGGGAGTGGTTTGGTTCAAGTTATATGTGGGTGATCAGTGGCTGATGTGTTTGTTTATATAGGTGTTAGTTACACCCACATTTTATTACCATGCCAGGTAATTAAGTTGTTTTTTTTCTCCTGATCATAAACTAAGGTAGGAAGGAGCTGAGAAAAATCAAAAAATAAATAAAATAAAAGAAATTTGTCACTTTGTCAGTAACTTAATAGGACTAATAATCAAGCCAAAACATAAAAATGTTTAAACTGATAAATTTTGTATTCCTCTCTTCAATGAAAATATATTTCTCTATAAAACAGAATAAAAGCCCTGTCAGCAGGTCTTAGAATATGCTAACTATAACTAAGAGCTGGTTTAGCAGAGTCGGTTGAGCGTCCGACTAGGAATCACAAGGTTCCTGGTTTGATACCGGCCCTCGCCAACTCAGCGTATGAATAGCACAGAGATCTGTGCGGTAAAGTAAGGAGCTGATGGAAGGTGTGGCACTCCACCTCAGATGCTAAAAATAGTCTCTTTTTGTCTAGCACTAGTGAAAAGTGGATAGACTCCATCACTGTCTGGCTGAGACTTTCGGCCACCCTGAGGACTTTATAACAAGAGGGAGGGGAGCTGAGTGTGACACAAAATTGCATCTTATGGAGAGGCTTGAATTCTGAAGATCTGAGGAGTGTAGAGTAACCCTACATTGCCATTTCTCCCAAAGCCACTCTGACCCGGAGTGGTAGTACCTGTTAGGGTCCCATCTATGGCTCAAATAGATCCTATTTAAAAATGATTAAGATTAGACAGGAATACTTGATACCATATAACTGTGTGTTAATTATTCATATTAATAGTTACTTGAAGCTATAATTGTTTACTAGGTATCTTTATTAGTTACATAAAACCATATAGTAAGTAAAGTCAGTGAAGTGGCTTATTATCATATCAGCTTGACAGTGAGAGAGTCAATCCCCTTTTTATTAGTACTAGAACAGGAAGATTGTTTTTTTTCTGAGGTGGAGCACCACACCTATCATTGGCTCCCCACTTCAGCTCCCTGCACAAATCCAAGTAGTGCTACTCATCCACTGAGTTGGTAAGGGCTGGTATCAAACCCAGAACCTTGTTGTTCCTATACAGTTGCTCTACCGATTGAGTTAGACCTAATTGCTTACAAATTATTTGTATTTGATGGGAATACTTGAAATTATATAACTGTGCAAACAAAGGATGAGACAAAATAAAATGTGCCATCAAATGAGGTTTCATACAATGAACACCCACACAGTGATTTGTTTATAGTGGTGAAGGCTTGTGTTGGACCATCCACACTTTCTGGCACAGTCGATAGGAAAGAATTGGTGCATCAAGGGTTGCCACAAACCCAATCAACGACCAGCCTCAGGAATTTTGAATTCAGAGTTATCCCTCTCCTAGACTGGTTACCTACCCAAGGCTGAAGGCCCCAGTCTGCCCTACTTTTCAGCCCATAGCTGGGGGGAGAATATATGGATTCATACCTTCCCCAAGGGTATTAGTGCTATGTGAAATGCCAACAGCTTCGTCTAGAAATTGAACTCGAATCGAAGAGTCCATTTTCCACGACTCTAACCACTAGCCCACGCGCCTCCGCGTATATATATATATATATATATGTGTGTGTGTGTGTGTGTTGATGTGTGATGAACACAACACTTTATAGCCTTAACCTGTCTGACTCTCACGATTTTTGACTGATAGATGAGAAGGTTAATTTTAGTATATCTACATGTATATCAAACAATCTATCAAAAGATCTATCTACTGTTAATAATTATGATTATAGTATGTTGGTAAATATCATTGTTTGTAATTGATGGGAATACTTGAAATTATATAACTGTGCAAACAAAGGATGAGACAAAATAAAATGTGCTTTAAAAAAAAATGCAATGGAGCATTGAAAATATAATTATGATTACGATCAAATATTTACAAATGAATCAGATTTTGTCATTAAATAACTCATAAAGAGTTGATATGCCATTAAATAAATAAACCAAACTAAATTAAACAAAAACAGAATCAACTTTGTAAAATAATATAAACATGCTAGCAGGACCTGTGGATATAACACAGTATAATAATCTAATTATTACGACGTTTGATATGTTTACTTGAGCTATTGCTAAATAGTTCAATATATGTAAAAAGTATAATAATCTTGATATAACTCTCACTCTTTTTTCTTTCTTTTCATTATGTTCGATTAAAACAGATTAGCATTATTGCTTCCATGTGCTCACTCCCTCTCTCTATCTTTCCCCATCTCTTCTTTTTTTGCTTATTATATATTTTATGTGTAGTATGTCCTTTTTATTCCCTTTATTTCTTTATAATAAAAACAGAATGGTCCATTATTTAGCTGAGGTGACGACACTCATAAGAAATGAATTTTCTGGATAAGCAACCCTATATAATCAGGAAGCATGCAGTGTAATGGTTAAAGTCATGGGAAATGGACTCGTCGGCCCGAGTTCAAATCCTGGATGTGGTAATTGCATTTCACTTAGCACTAATACGCTTGGGAAAGGTATGAATCCTACTCTCCCTCCAGCTATGGATAAATAGTAGGGCAGACTGGGCTCTTTAACCTTGGTTAGGCAACCGGTCAAGGAGAATTCAAACCTGTTGAACTCTGCTTAAGAAATTGACCTTGTGTCACATCCTGCTCATGTGGAGGGGTTGGTAAATATATATATATAATCAGGATTTACATTTTTCATTTCATCTTGGATGATTTGGATGGTCTCATTTTTAACGAGTAAGTGCTGCAAGATGATAAGTCATATTTTTTAGGAATATCAGTATTATTATATAGACATAATTGGTAAATCAGTTTTCTGAAATGTAAATTAATTTTATAGTAATAATTAGTGTTTGTAGTTGTTCCAACTTTCAGTAGGTGTTCCAATTCTTGGTAGCAACCAGTACTACATTTTTGGACCATATTACCTTTAAGCACCCCCATCTGTGATCTTGATTCATAAGGACATTTTTTTCATTTACACTGTCAAAATCCAGTTGTTTGTTAAGGTTAGGGGTTAGTTTTATAATTTAAAAAAAACCCTCTAAAAATCGTCTGTTAACAAATAACCAGATTTTGACAGTGTAAATGAAAAAAAAATGTCCTTATGAATCGAGATTGCAGATGGGGTGCTTAAAGGTAATATGGTCCACATTTTCAATAAAACATTAAAACCTATTTGATTATAATTGCACATAACATGGCTAGTTAACTATTTTAACACATTCAGAGATTCTATAGCAGGTGAAAAATATGACCAGCAAATGAAATGTCATATGAAATTCAACAACATTTGCAGAGATAGGAATTTGACTGAAGTTGCACATGACATGGCTTTAGGAATTCAGCTAAAGTTGCAAATGGCATGGAAAGGTTTGAAGTTGGCTAAAAAAAACAAAAACAATATGATAAGCCTAACCAAGCTCGGCTTATTAGTTTATATCCTATCAGAAAACAAAAGAAAATTAAAGCTGTATTCAAATTATAGGCAAGCAATCTTATATTCTACTAGCAGAGCTACCTGGCATGGCATGGGATTTAAAAAGTTAAAAAATAAATCTTACCAACATTTATATATAGACTAAATTATCTTTCTATGTATTTGTTTTTTTATCTTTTTTTCTTTATATATTCTTGTTTTTAAGTTGTTTATTTTTATTATTATTCTTTTTTTTTGTATATTTTCTTTTATTTACTTTTTATTATGTTTTATCCTTTATCAATTTGTTTTATTTTTTTTAATCAATTTTTTTAAATATATCATTGATTTATACCCTTATTGTATTTTTGTTTAGCTTTTTTTATGAAAAACAAGGAGTAAAAGTTTTAACTCACTTTCAGACAAAAATAGGTTGTGGATTTTATTGAACTTAGGTCTTTGCTGGTCTCCACCTATTTTCCTTTATAAAAAATGTGTGCTAAGTTGTTTATATATATATATATATATATATATATATATATATATATATATATATACACATTAGTCTATATTCTATCAGTTAATAAATGAAAAATAATGTTGCATTCAGATTATAAGCCAGCAATCATAGTCTGTATTAGTCTATATTCAGGACTTGAATTTAGGTTTTTGCTGGTCTCCACCAATTTTCCTTTATAAAAGATGTGCTAAGTTGTTATATATATATATATATATGTGTGTATATATATACATTAGTCTATATTCTATCAGAAAATAAATGAAAAATAAATTTGCATTCAGATTATAAGCCAGCAATCATAGTCTGTATTAGTCTATATTCAGGACGAGTGAAAGGGTCTCATGGGTCCTCTCCAATATCTATGATACAGTGCGCCCACTCTACTACATGTCAATTTTCCTAAAGTTGTATTCATGTAAAATATATGAAACCTGCCTTTCAGCAGTCCCTGAGCAAACTTTGGCCCCCTTGTAGTCGAGGGTATTACGTGCCAGCCCTATCTATATTAGTCTATATTCTATCTATCAGAAAACAAAAAACAAAGCTATATTCAAATTTTACTCTAACAATCTTATCTTTATTAATGTATCAGGAAGATGTATTCAAATTATTGGCCAGCTATCTTATCTATATAAGTCTTTATTAATCCATATGCTATCAATAAGTAAAAACAAAATACAGCTTAAATTATAGACCAGCAATCTTATAGTCTATATTCTATCTATCAGAAAACAGAAAAAATAATCTTTATTCAAGTTATAGGCCAACAATATATATATATATATATATATATTGGTCAATATTAATCTATATTCTATAAGGAAACAAAAAAATAGAGCTGTATTCAAATTATATACCAGCAATCTTATAGTTTATATTAGTCTATATTCTATTTATCAGTGAACAAAAAAAAAAAAAATAAATCTATATTCACATTATAAGTAAGTAAAGTCGTTGGGGTGGCCTAAAGTCGGTATCAGCCAATGTGTGAGGGAGTCTATCCCCTTTTCAATAGCGCTACACCAAGGAGATTGGTTTTTAGCATATGAGGTGGAGCGCCACTCCTACCATCAGCTCCTTAATTTACCGCACAGATCCCTGTGTTACTCATATGCTGAGTTGGCGAGAGCCGGTATTGAACTAGGAACCTTGTGGTTTCTAGCCAAATGCTCTACTGATTGAGCTAACCCGGCCCTTTATATTCACATAATAGGCCAACAATATTATCTATATTAGTATATTCTATCAGAAAACAAAAAAAAATGGAGTTGTATTCAAATTCTTATGATAAATAAGTTATAAATTATTTGGTTTGGTTTGTTTTGTTTTATGGCATATCAACGTCAGTGGGTCATTTAATGCCGATAAAGTTTTGAAATAAATCAATTCTTAATGGATAATACAATTTTTTAATAAATACATTTTTCTATTTAACCCATAGATGGGACCCTAACAGGTACTACCACTCCAGGTCAGAGTGGACCGGGGAGCAATGGTGATGAAGGGGTGCTCCACATTCCCCAAATCTCCAAAACTGGAACCTCACCATCAGATAGAGTTTAACGTCATTCCCAGAACATGTAGACCCGCAGCCATCGCCTTCTAGCACCCATATGATAAAAAGGGGCTGGGGCTTATCATAAGGACAATAGGGTTGGGAAAATCATATAGGTGCTAGGGCTTGATGTGACCAGCCGATTGATCGGAGGGGTTATAAATTATATAATTCTTACAATATTATAATCTATATTAGTTTATATGCTATCAGAAAAAAACTATTTAAATCATTGGCCTGCCAGTTTATAATCTACGTTAGTCTATATTCTATTTATCAGGGAAAAAATAGATTAACAACAAAAAAAAAAAGTATTCAAATTATTGGTCAGCAATCTTATAATCAATATTATTTTATATTTTATCTATCAGAAAACAAAGGAAATAAAGTTGTATTCAAATTATTGGCAAGCAATCTTATCTGAATTAGTCTATAATTATCTATATTCTATCAGAAAAAAGCTATATTCAAAACATAGACCAGTAATATTATAATCTATATTAGTTTGTATTCTACCAGAAAACTAAGCAGTATTCAAATTATAGGCCAACAATCTTATCTATATTACTTTATATAAATCTACATTCTATCAGGAAACAAAATAAAAACAAAAAAACTGTATTAAAAGTATAGAAGTAAGTCGTTGGGTTGGCCTAAAGTCGGTATTAGCCAATCAGTGAGGGAGTCTTACTCTCTTTCCACTGGTGCTAGACCAAGGAGATTGTTTTTAGCATCTGAGGCGGGGCACCACACCTACCACCAGCCCCTCACTGTACCGCATAGATTCCTGTGTTACTCATACACTGCGTTGGTGAGGGCCGGTATCGAACCAGGAACCTTGAAGTTCCCAGCCGAACACTCTACCAACGGAGCTAAATTGGCCCTATCTGAGCTAAGACCAGCAATATTATAGTCTATATTCAATCAGAAAAACAAAAAACAAAAAACAAAAATAAAACTGTATTCAACTTATAAATATACTAGCAGTGGCTACCCGGCATCGCCTGGGTAGAGGGTGATTTTTTTAAAGTTAGTCCCGCAGATCCATTATTACTGAATCACGAGTTGAATCCTCGTAGGATGCCCCATTTAAATAACTATGTAAAAAAAAAATAGACCTTGCATTGATCCAGCTACTCTGAAAAGAAATGTTAATGTCTACTATCTAAAATATTAAATGAAAAAAAAATTCCATGCTGTTATTATCTAAACTTTATTTTTTAATTATCTTCAGGAATATAAATCAAACCTCTATTATTTTTGCTCAAAAACCAAGCCCTGGTGATATTTAATGTGTGTGTGTGTATATATATATATATTTACTTTCTTGTTACTTGTTTTATTTTTGAAGTTTCCTCCAGACATACATATACACACAACTGCCCTTTATATATGTAAAGATGGATATAAATGTATTCTTATCTATATTAATCTATATTCTATCAGAAAACAAAAGAAAAATAAAGCTGTATTCAAAATATATACCAACAATATTATAATCTATATCAGTTTATATTCTATTTTTCAGAAGTTAAAAAAAAAAAAAAAAAAAATATATATTTTTTTTTTATAATTCTTCTATAAGGCTCCCTTTCTAATAATCTATCAACAATTTCTTCAAATAAGAAATTTTCTCCTGACGATGACCTAAGGTCGAAACTAGTTGAGAATAAACAACATACCAGAAATATTCCTGATTGTCTTAATACTTTTTGTTCACACACTATATATATATATATATATATATATATATTTAAATTATTGGCCAGTAATCTTATAATCTACATTAGTCTATATTCTATCAAAAAACAATAGAAAAATAAAAGCCATACTGTAATTATAAACCAGCAATAAGCAAGGGCTAGTCAATTAGTTTATTGTTACCTAGGCAACCACCTGACTCTTTTCAACGCATTACAATTGCACATCTATTCACCTGGAGACACCCACTTTCTTC
>CM042151.1:54241275-54243775 GCA_023376005.1 Doryteuthis pealeii | reverse complement strand
GAAGATAATTAAAAAATAAAGTTTAGATAATAACAGCACTGGAATTTTTTTCATTTAATTTTTTTAGATAGTAGACATTAACATTTCTTTTCAGAGTAGCTGGATCAATGCAAGGTCTATTTTTTTTTTACATAGTTATTTAAATGGGGCATCCTACGAGGATTAACTCGTGATTCAGTAATAATGGATCTGCGGGACTAACTTTAAAAAATCACCCTCTACCCAGGCGATGCGGGTAGCCACTGCTAGTATATTATAAGTTGATACAGTTTTATTTTTGTTTTTTTGTTTTTTGTTTTCTGATTTGAATATAGACTATAATATTGCTGGTCTTAGCTCAGATAGGGCCAATTTAGCTCCGTTGGTAGAGTGTTCGGCTGGGAACTTCAAGGTTCCTGGTTCGATACCGGCCCTCACCAACGCAGTGTATGAGTAACACAGAATCTACGTTACAGTGAGGGGCTGGTGGTAGGTTGTGGTGCCCCGCCCTCAGATGCTAAAAACAATCTCCTTGGTCTAGCACCAGTGGAAAGAGAGTAAGGACTCCCTCACTGATTGGCTAATACACGACTTTAGGCCAACCCAACGACTTACTTCTATACTTTTAATACAGTTTTTTTGTTTTTATTTTGTTTCTGATAGAATGTAGATTTTATATAAAGTAATATAGATAAGGATTGTTGGCCTATATTTGAATACTGCTTAGTTTCTGGTTAGAATACAAACTAATATAGATTATAATATTACTGGTCTATGTTTTGAATATAGCTTTTTTCTGATAGAATATAGTAATTATAGACTAATTCAGATAAGATTGCTTGCCAATAATTTGAATACAACTTTATTTCCTTTGTTTTCTGATAGATAAAAATAAAAATAATATGATTATAAGATTGCTGACCAATAATTTGAATACTTTTTTTTTTTGTTGTTAATCTATTTTTTCCCTGATAAAATAGAATATAGACTAACGTAGATTATAAACTGGCAGGCCAATGATTTAAATAGTTTTTTTCTGATAGCATATAAACTAATATAGATTATAATATTGTAAGATTATATAATTTATAAACCCCTCCGATCAATCGGCTGGTCACATCAAGCCCTAGCACCTATATGATTTTCCCAACCTATTGTCCTTATGATAAGCCCCAGCCCCTTTTTATCATATGGGTGCAGAAGGCGATGGCTGCGGGTCTACATGTTCTGGGAATGACGTTAAACTCTATCTGATGGTGAGGTTCCAGTTTTGGAGATTGGGGAATGTGGAGCACCCCTTCATCACCATTGCTCCCCGGTCCACTCTGACCTGGAGTGGTTAGTACCTGTTAGGGTCCCATCTATGGGTTTAAATAGAAAAATGTATTTATTCAAAATGTATTATCCATTAAGAATTGATTTATTTCAAAACTTTATCGGCATTAAAATGACCCACTGACTTTGATATGCCATAAAACAAAACCAAACAAAACCAAATAATATAACTTATTTATCATAAGAATTTGAATACAACTCCATTTTTTTTTGTTTTCTGATAGAATATACTAATATAGATAATATTGTTGGCCTATTATGTGAATATAAAGGGCCGGGTTAGCTCAATCAGTAGAGCATTTGGCTAGTAACCACAAGGTTCCTAGTTCAATACCGGCTCTCGCCAACTCAGCATATAGTACACAGTGGATCTGTGCGGTAAATTAAGGAGCTGATGGTAGGAGTGGCGCTCCACCTCATAATGCTAAAAACCAATCTCCTTGGTGTAGCGCTATTAAAAGGGGATAGACTCCCTCACACATGGTTGATACCGACTTAGGCCACCCCAACGACTTTACTTACTTATAATGTGAATATAGATTTATTTTTTTTTTTTTTGTTCACTGATAAATAGAATATAGACTAATATAAACTATAAGATTGCTGGTATATAATTTGAATACAGCTCTATTTTTTTGTTTCCTTATAGAATATAGATTAATATTGACCAATATATATATATATTATATATATATTGTGGCCTATAACTTGAATAAAGATTATTTTTTCTGTTTTCTGATAGATAGAATATAGACTATAAGATTGCTGGTCTATAATTTAAGCTGTATTTGTTTTTACTTATGATAGCATATGGATTAATAAAGACTTATATAGATAGATAGCTGGCCAATAATTTGAATACATCTTCCTGATACATTAATAAAGATAGATGTTAGAGTAAAATTTGAATATTAGCTTTGTTTTTTGTTTTCTGATAGATAGAATATAGACTAAATAGATAGGGGTGGCACGTAATACCCTCGACTACAAGGGGGCCAAAGTTTGCTCAGGGACTGCTGAAAGGCAGGTTTCATAGATTTTACATGAATACAACTTTAGGAAAATTGACATGTAGTAGAGTGGGCGCACTGTATCATAGATATTGGAGAGGACCATGAGACCCTTTCACTCGTCCTGAATATAGACTAATACAGACTATGATTGCTGGCTTATAATCTGAATATCT
>CM042151.1:54238241-54241265 GCA_023376005.1 Doryteuthis pealeii | reverse complement strand
TTGATTAGAAATCAAGATTTCGAATCAAACCTTATTTGTGCACAACGCACATATATAGGATTCTATTAGATATATATAATTATAAAAATTAAGATATGGGATATTTAAAAACTGTGAAATCCTATCTAGACTAATCTAAAACTTAAATAAGGGAGCAAAAAAACTTGGCCTTTTGTTTTCGGAGTTATAGTAAGTGTTTAACCTATTTTAGTATTAGAATCTCTATTATTTATATTAACTAGCAATTTTAGAATCAAGAATCAAGACTTTTATCTACTATATCGTGGTGACTTATATATATATATATATATATATATATATTATTATTATATATTTATATTTCATTATATATTTTGTATATATTTTATATTACATTATAATATATATTTATATTTACATTATATATATATTTTATATTTAATCAATATCATATAATGAAATATTTCATATTTACATTATATATATGAAATATTTCATATTTACATTATATATATGAATATATTTTATATTTACATTATATATATGAAAATATTTTATATTACATTATATATATGAAATATTTTATATTTCATTATATAAAGAATTTTAATTTACATTATATATATGAAATATTTTATAGTTACATTATATATATGAAATATTTTATACTTTACATTATATGATGAAATATTTACATTATATATGAAATATTTTTATATTACATTATTATATGAAATATTTACATTATATATGAAATATTTTACATTATATGAAATTTTAATTAATTGAAATATTTTATATTCAATTATACATTTTTATTTACAATTTATATTAAATATTTTATATTTACATTATACATTTTATATTTACATTATATTATTAAATATTTATATTTACATTATACATTTTATATTTACATATATAATTAAATATTTATATTTACATTATAATCATTTTATATTTACATTATATATTAAATATTTTTATATTTACATTTTACATTATTAATATTCAATTATATATAACATTTATTAATATTTATATTATATCATTTTATATTTACATTATATATTAAATATTTTATATTTACATTATACATTTTATATTTACATTATATATGAAATATTTTATATTTACATTACATAATTTTATATTTACATTATATATGAAATATTTTATATTTACATTATATATGAAATATTTTATATTTACATTACATATTTTATATATTTACATTATATATGAAATATTTTATATTTATATTATAATGAAATATTTATATTTACATAATAATTTTGTATTTAACATTACATATGAAATATTTAATTTTACATTAATATATTTTGTATTTACATTACATATGAAATATTTTATATTTACATTATATTTTTGTATTTACATTACTTATTTTGTATTTACATTAATATATTTGTATTTGCATTACATATGAAAATATTTACATTACATATGAAATATTTTATATTATACTTTACATATGAATAATTTTATATTTACATATATATATATATATATTATATATATAAAAATCATACATATATATATATATCACACATATATATAATATCATCATTTACATTTTATATATACATATTAATACATTTATTATATATATATATATTTAAAATTTACATTAATATATATATATATTACAATTTACGTTTTATCTATATATTACAAATTTACATTATATATATATTACAAATTTACATTATTATATATATTACAAATTTTACATTATATATATATTACAAAATTTACATATATATATATATTATCAAATTTACATTATATATATATATTACAAATTTCATTATATAATATATATTACAAATATTACATTATATATATATATTACAATTTACATTATATATATATATTACAAATTTACATTATATATATATGTTACAAATTTACATTATAATATATGTTACAAATTACATTTTATTATATATATATATGTTACAAATTTACATTTATATATATATATATGTTACAAATTTACATTTTATATATATATATATGTTACAAATTTCATTATATATATATATATATATATGTTACAAATTTACATTTATATATATAATATATATATATATATATACATACATTTATGTCACATAACATTTTTTGTTTTTCAACATAATCTCCTTCTTTATCAATGCACTTACATACTTAACCAAACATTCTCCATTAATCATGTGGACTCAACATTATACAGTGAAATTTTAGATCAAATATTGGCTAAGAATATCTATAACTACAAACTTATTGATCTAAACCATATATATATTTCCATAGATAAAGTCTAATGAAAGCAAAAGTATTTAATTTACACAACAGATATCAATTTTTCAACATAATCCCCTGTGTCCATGCACTTAACCCGGTGCTTCTCTGTTAATAACATAGATCAAACATTATACAGTGAAAATTATACAGATCAAGCTTTAGCTAATGTTTATGTGAGGCTACAGACTTCATGATCTGCCCTCATATATGCCCCAGAGCATAGTGCTGGTATGTTTATCGCTATGTTTGTTATGAAATTTGTAGTTAAGTGAGTTTCAAACTCCAACGTCACGCATATTACATCATTTTCAGACTAATATGCTTGGGAAAGACATGAACACTCTCATACCCCTAGATATGGGTTGAATAGTACCACTACTGTTCTTCTAAAAGGAAGGCTTTGGCATTAAATAATCCACAAAAGTTTATATGCCATTAAACAAAGAAGCCAATATATATATATATATATATATATATATATATGAAAGAAAGTAGAAAGAAATTAAACAAGCCTGAAGAAGATATTGATATATAAAGTTTTTTTTAACTGAACAGATGGACTTGCCACTTCTAATATACTCCTCTGCCTGGATTATAGTGGCTTATTAAACACATAATTTTTTTTTTTTAACTTTACAAAAAGAAACAAGAAATTTACTCCTGACGATGACCTACGGTCAAAACTAGTTGAGAAAAATAAACAATATAAAAGAAATATTCCTGTTTGTCTTATCC
>CM042151.1:54218241-54230741 GCA_023376005.1 Doryteuthis pealeii | reverse complement strand
CTATCCGTTTGCTCACTGATAGTATTCCTTTTTCCAAGAGAAGTACACTCCTTTTGCAAATAGATGCAGATCTATACAATGTTTGCAATGCTGAGTCATTTTCTAAGCTCCAAATCCACTTAACATCGGCATTTTTACTCATGAATGCACAACTTTGAGTATAACTTCTGGAATACAAATAATCCTAGTTAATGGTTATCCTCGGAAAAAAAATCAATACCTTGTACATCTACTTATGGAAGCACAAATCCAAGTAAAAATCTGGAAAAATCCAAGATAATGGTTATCACATCCATTAATAAATATCCTCTATGTCTATTTGGGAGAGTGGAATTTGGAATATAGATCGTCTTCGCTTTCGGTTTTATCGTCTCAAGAAATACCATGACGTCAAATTACCTGATATGGAAAATTTTATCAACATCTGCTTTCTTTTTTGAGACACTTCTCCCAACAAACATACAGATAAGGATATTTACCGTGCAGCCTCCTCCCGCCTGTCAATTCTAAAATAACTTCTATAATAAAATCAGATTAAATGTAATTTGTGTTCGAGAAAGAGATGCTTCCTTCCTTTTAACTTTTTTCGGTGTTTTTGAAGGTGCTTCACTTGCAGGCAGTGAATTCTATTGACTATTGAGCAGTCTTAGGAACCAATTCTTACGATATATTAAGTTCAGATTAAGAATTATATTCCCCAAAAATCAATACCGAGCTCGGAAAACATTGACCAACAATTTTCTGCGGCAATTGGTGGCCATTATTCACAAGAGTTATTTTGCCAGTAAAATAGCGTTAAACTAATGTGTACATTTGTGCACACATATGCACAATTATTCGAGTGTGTTTGTGCGTATGATTTCTATCTGTCTCTCTATAGAAGCGATTTAGCATATATGAGACTGTGTATGTACGTGTTATACACTTCATTGCTTGGTTTGGCTAATGTTTTTTATGGGAGTTCCTCGATTTGCCAAGAAGTTGTTGCGTCTGTCTGATCCGCTTCACTCTTTTCAGATTGTTCTATCTTGAGATTCAGCAAACAGTTCAACCGTTCAATCACATAAAAACAAAGGATAGCTACACAATTGCCAAAAAATTGCCCTTTATTTGTTTGATGGTTGTGATGTGTATGTGTGTGTGTATGTATCTGTGCACATATTAGTGTTATAACAATTTGAAGCCATATGAAGGAAACGTTTGTGAACAAGTTTAAGACTGGATGATAAAAAAAGAAGAGTTTTCTTTCTTTCTTTCTTAAAATTTGATGATATGACAGAAGAAAAAAAATTGTTCAATATGACATTTTTTTTCTGTAAAACTATTGGCAATAAGAATTTTATATGGTATAAGGGATGGTAATTTTATATTCTTTTTTTTGTTGTGTTTCTTTCTTTCTTTTCAGTTTCTTTTCCTGTAATTTGCTTTTTGTGTTGTTTCTTTTTTAATTTTTTTAGATGGAAAATACTTTCTTACAAAGTCAAATAAGTTATGTGTGGGCTACCTGTCCAAGATATTGTGGATAGGGTACCTGAGGAGCTGAAGGAAAATGTTGAGATTCAGAGGTGAGACTGGTACCTTCTGGTAGATGACAGGGCAGTGACTGTTGTGTGCCATAAATGGTATTGTCCACAGAAGCAGGTTTTAGATCAATCCACTGACTGCAGTCAGGGATGTGGCCTATGTTGGGTCTGCGTAAAGACCGATTTGATTCACCAAAATATTTTTGCTGTTTGTTTTTTTTACGAGAGTTCTTCGGCGTCTGTTGCTGCTGGGAAGTGTACAATTCTGAAAAAGAGACAAGCATCAACAAAATTTTAGCAGCACTCATTTCAACTTATCTTTTAACATATATATCTTTTGTAGTCTTTTTGTTTTTCTTTAGTGAAAAGATATTTACAATTAGAGAATTCCACAGCCAGGTGCATTTTTGAAGGTTAATTGATTTAAGAAAAAGACTGCAGATAAGACTTATGAACTTTTCTGAAAATGAGATGAAAGCTCAGCTTTCATTCCAAACTACAAAAATAATGAATATTCGAGATAATCTACAATATATATATATATATATATATATATATATATATATATATTATATATAATACGTACATGTGTGTATATGTATATATGGCAGTTTATCTATGCGATTTTCAAACCAACTACATATATCACTCACGATATATAAATATATATAGTTGGTTTGAAAATTGCATAGGTGAGAAACTACCAATTACTGTTCACTTTATATATATGCTAACCTAACTTAGATATATATGCTCTATCAATGATATTGAGCTCAATTTAAGTACACAATTTTATTTTTCAAACTCAATTTTTTTTAAAGCCATTTTTTAATAATCAATTTTTATCTATTTAGCCCATAGATGGGACCTTAACAGTACTACCATTCCGGGTGGACCTGGGAGTAATGGTGTTAAAGGGGTACTCCACATTCCCCAGATACTCAGGACACTCAGCCATGGCCTTCTAGCACATATATGATAAAAAGGATTGTGGATACCATAAGGGCAATAGGGTTGGGACAATCATATAGGTGCTAAGGCTTCTTTGGATAAACAGATTAAACTACAAATATTACAAAAAGGTTCAAGGTGTCTGTTGATTATCTCCCTGCAGAGTTGCAGTCAGTGTATTCTAAAAGCCCCAAAAGACAGAGATTCCAAGGGAACGGACATATACCATACAACTTAGTATTAGTTAGGAGTTCACAGTTGATTTTAAAACTGCTGCAAGACTTTATGAACCCCTGTTCTTTTTATGGTTTGAAAATTCTATGTGATAGACCAGCAATTTCTCATGCTGCTGTTCTCTTCACTTCCCTAGGTTAATGTTGTCCAAGAGAAGGTTTGTTTTGGTTTGTTTTATGACATGTCAACCTCAGTGGGTCATTTAATGCCGACAATTTTTAAAATAAATTCATTCTTAATGGATACTCAATTTATTTTTATAAACACACTTTTCTATTTAACCCATAGATGGTACCCTAACAGGTACTCCACTCCGGGTCAGAGTGGACCAGGGAGCAATGTTGATGAAGGAGGGCTCCACATTCCCTAAACCTCCAGAACTGGAAACTCACCATCAGATAGAGTTTAATGTCATTCCTAGGACATGAAGACCTTCAGCCACCACTTTCTAATATATATGATAAAAAGAGTTGGGGGTTTGCCAGGAGGACAATAGGGTTGGGGCAATCATATAGGTGCTAGGGCTTGACATGACCAGCCAATTGATCGGAGGCGCCTCTCTGACTGCCTAAGTAAGGGCCAGTGGACCAGTTTTGAACATGGTTCAGAAGTGTCCATTTCAAGATGTAGTGTTTATTGATCACCCATAAATTAGTACGAACCCAACATTTTTTTTAGAAAGAGTTAATTTTTTAAAAAACCAAAATACTGAGTCTTTATTACTTTTAGCAGAATATTGTACATTTAATACAACTATTATTATGTATTATTCATTACCAAACATGTCAGTGTTTAAAATCTGTCACCATGAGTATGTTGCAGTCCAAAAGTAAATACATTCCTTATATACAGATAGATATTAATACATTTTATTTTTGGTTACAGTGACCTGATAATTTCATTTTAGACTTACATCAAATGATGTGAGCATTCTAGAGGACCAAGTTCAACATATTTAAATTCATTGCATATAAACTCTATTTAACTGAGGATCCCATTAAGAAATTTTGAAATCTAAAAGTGTTTATTCTAAAATGTTAGTTAATATATATAATAAATAATACAGAATACTATCAAACAAAAGCCAAGTTTTTTTCTCCTTATTTAGTTTAATTAGTTCTAGATAATTACAGTATCCCATATTTAAATTTTTATAATTTATCTAATAGATTATATTTACTTTCAATAGTTTCAATATGATTTCTAATCAAAATATTTTCTAAACGTGATTTTGGTTGCAAACCACAACAAAAGATTTTATTTTATTTAATATATAAACAAAAAAATATAATGATAATAACAAAATTTAAAATGAAAACTTTTAAACATTCTCTAAACCACACACATAATGTTTTCATTAATCTTTTAAATTCCTAATTTTTCTAAAAGTTTTTCCTAATTTTTAAGATCTTTAAAAAAAAGTTTTTTTTTAATACTTATTATGTCACTACATTTTGAAATGGAACACTACTAATGATAATAGAATGCCTAGAATTTTTAAATTTTTGGATGAACGTTGCATTTAACATCAACCTGAAAATGGTTTAATAAAAGAAAAAAATGTTTAGTATATAATCATTTTTAATAATATCCTCTTAATATTATTTTTTCATATTTTTATGAATACGTATTTCAAGGCTTTTTAAATCTTTCAAACACACACATTATATATATATATATATATATATATATATATACACATATATGAGGTAAGTAAAAGGAAAAGTGGACAAAAAATAATGACTGTCGGATTTTACTCCACCCCTCCTATCTTTATATATATATATATATATATATATATATTATATATATATATATATATATACATACATACATTTCTCTTTATTAATAAATTCTTAGTTGGCAATACCTGTAAAATTTCCATAGGTCTAGCTTGTAGATATTAGTGAGAAAACTGACAAGAAGTATTGATTTTTGGAGTTTATCACAGATAAAAATTATATATATATATATATATATATATAACAATCATATTATATTTTTCCATTGGTTGAAGTTCCTCTAAAACTCTTCTTTTGATATGGTCTGAAGTTGCACTTTTATATTTCTTTTAATATCCTCTACATCTTCAAATCTTACTCTCGAGATGAATTTTCAGTTTAGGAAACAAGATGGAGCTATTTCTGGTAAATATGAAGTGTGTTGTACTTGTGGAATCTTGGGTTTTTTTTTTAATGAAAAACTGCTGTTCAGAAAGTATTGAAACTGGATTCATAATTTTTCTTACAAATTGACTCAGACTCACCTAAATGTCTAAGCATCATTATTACTTTATTTCATATCTTTATCACTAGGGTGAGTCTAAAGTTTTGCAATATTTTGGAAACTTGAAGTATAATTCAGCATTTCTGGATGTGTTTGCTGAGGTCATGAACTGTTGGATTTTGTGTAAAGTATTCAACTCTGTTACAAGATGAATGCCAAACTAAAACTAGAGTTTGGTAGGTGGCTTATATGGAGCTTTGGATTGTTCCATTATGAACTCAGGCAAGTTCATTTCCTGAGTTCTGATTGGCTGTTGGTTTTCAGGGTGAGTAAGGACATGGATAAGTACCCACTCTTCAGCCACTGCCAAGCAGCATGCAAGGACTGTATTTAAGTTAAAGCTTGCCTGTTATTCTTGTCTGCTAACTCGACGGTAGTTAGAATCCCACTGCGACGGTGAGTATCATAGTGACAAACAACATTGAACTGTGAGATGCTGAGCTTGCCTGATACTCTCCGAGTACTTCTCATTGAATTTACCTTGGAGCACTGCAGTTTAGAAGTAGTGGAATTGGCTTCATAATTTTTCTTACAAAATTGACACAGACTCATCGAAGTAGTTAGAAAACTGACAGTAACCAAGTACCATTGACACTATCAATGCTATCCTTAGATATATATATGCTGTATCACTGAGTATGAATTTTGTTTAATGGCATATCAACCTCTGTGGGTCATTTAATGCCAGAGAGGGTTATATAGAATGTTTTTACATATGGATTTCAGTCTTTAAAGTAACAGTTTTATTGTGATTTGATTATGTTTGGTTAGATCTTGTTGAAAAGGTTGTTTTTTTTTTCTTTAGAAAATCTAAAATGTCTTCTGGGTTTGTATTTTTAAAGAGGTCTTTTAAGTTTTTTTTCTGATAATATTTGGTGTGGGTTTGTCTGCTCTATCGCTGATATTGAGCACTCTTTATTTATAAATATAGCAAACAATATTAATTATGAATATATGTCTGATGATTGCATAGGTGAGAAACTGTCAGTTACCAAGTGTTGTTGACTTTATGTCTACAAAAATTGATTCAAAATCGTCTTTTTTTTCCTTTCTTTCTTTCTATAATTTCCTGTTCTCATTTATTCACTCTTTTTTTACTGCCACCTCTCACTCACTCACTCTTTCTATCTCTTTGACCCCCCTCACCCAGACCCCGGAAAACACGCAGAATACAATTGATTAAGAAATTCTTAATAAAGAAAATAAATTTGAATTTGATATTGTATATATGAAACCGAGGCCTCCATGATCATTAGCATAGTAAATAGAAATCAGATTATACAGAACTGGAGCCTCACCATCAGATAGAGTTTAATATCATACCCAGAACATGAAGACCCTCAGCCACTGCCTTCTAGCATCCATATGATAAAAAGGGTTGGGGCTTGCCATAAGGGCAATAGGGGGAATATATAGGTGCTAGGGCTTGACATGACCAGCCGATTGATCAGAGTCTAGCCTAAGTAAGGGTCAAAGTGGAGTATTGCATGTCATGGACTGCTCAACCACCTGAGTTCTATCCTTAAGCATTATGGCTCGCCACCCACGCCAACAGGTAGCCCCATTGGGGGAGTCTTACCCCTCTGCAGATGTGCAGTCAGTGCATTCTAATGCCCCAGTCAGCAGGGAAGTATACTAGATGATCTGTCAACCCACCGGGTTACCAATGTAATAGTAGTCCATGATGATACTGATGCTTCTATTTAGCAGAAAGTAAAGGATTGGATTCTAATCAGTTTTTTTATTATTATTGTATCATTATAATTAGGACACCTGTTTTTTTTTTTGGGGGGGTTAGACTTGCATAATTGATTGAAATTTGGATTCAAACAAAACTTATTGGGTGGGGGGGAGTCAAAAGTTTTGCAATATTTTGGTAACATAAAACACAATTCAGTAGCTCTGGATGTTTTTACCAATGTCGTAAAAGTAACAAATCACATGGAACTATGAGATGCCAAACTCGCCTGATACTCTCCAAATGCTACTCACTAGATTTACCTCTATGGCTTTGGAGCATGTTCTCAGAATCCACACTTTTAGGACTACATGACCTAGCTTGATTGTCTAAGTTCTTGCGGCCTGAGCAAAATTTCTTGGACCATCTGGTTACCATAATCAACTGTGCCTTCATCTTTTGCACAACAAATGTTTTTGGTTGCTTCAGTGGCATTATCGCCCAGTTCAAACTTGTAAAGTATAAGTTTACACATTAGACTATATTGCATGTTTATCTGGAGGTGCGTGGTCTAATGGTTAGAGTTGTGGGAAATGGACTCGTCGACCAGAGTTCAATTCCTGGACAGAGCTGTTTGCATTTCACATAGCACTAATATCCTTGGAAAAGGTATGAATTCAATTCTCCCTCCAGCTGTGGGAAATATCAGGGCAGACTGGGCTCTTTAACCAGTCAAGAAGGAAAATGAATTCAAACCTGTTAAAACTCTGCTTAAGAAATTGACTTTGTGTCACATCCTGCTCGTACAGAGAGGTTGGTAAATATATATTGTACGTTTATCTGAGCAGTTTTCAAATTACACACTGAGTAAAGCAAAGCACAATGTATCAACAAACCAACTACAATGATATGACCAACCACAGTGGGTACCTTGCACATCTTGGGCTGCTTTGGTCATGGGATATATGCACAGCACACAAGCATTTACCAAAACATTGCAAACTTTTGACTTCTAATACATAAATTCTTCTGTAAATCCATATCTTAAATTTTATATCTAGAAATGAATCACATTTCAGTTTTGATACTTGTCATATCGTACCTGAATAATGAGAATGGAATCATCTGTTTTTCCTATAAATAATGTCTGACCAAACCTTGGAAGAGAAACAATGAGATCTCACAGGACTTGTTAATTTAACCTAGCAATTGCGAATTACTCTGTTCGCCTTGTATCTTTGATTAGTAAACCTTTTTCCCTTTCTTGATACTCATTGTGTTTCTTCCTATTATTTCTCTGTTTACTTGGATACTCGAGTTACAACAATACTTTTTTTTTTATCATAGCTTGTATATAAACCTAATCTAGCACATAAATCTTCTGCATAGTATGTAAAAGCATATATACATACATTTGCTTATATATATATGGGGTTAAGTAAACAAACAAATGTATTTTTATATGGCTTTAAGCCGACAATTTTTGGAGGATATGTGCTTAATTGAAGTCATACCTAATTTTGAAAATTAATTAGTTAATAATTAATGAATTTAGGTGGGCATATATGTTCAAATGTAAGGCTAAACAAATCGAGAAAATGTCAATCCCTGAATGTACATTTCGACCTATTAGGTCTCATCAGCAATATATATATATATATATATATATATATATATATATATATATATATACACACACATACCTACATATAAGGGTTTGCACATATATAATACACACATTTTTTTTTAAAAAGGTGAAAATCATTTAAAATTTGTATATGATTATATGATGGTCTCTCAATAATAATATAGTGTAATGGAGGTGCATGGATTCTTGTAGAAGTAAATGGACTTGGTGACACGAGTTCAAATCCTGGATGAGGCTGTTTGCATTTCATATAGCATATATATATAGGAAAGGTATGAATACAACTATTCTTCTTTCAGCTAGGGTAAATAGTAGGGCAGACTGGGCTCTTTAACCTTGTTAGGCAACCAGTCTAGAAGAAGGAAAACTCTGAATTCAGACCTGTAAAACACTGCCTTATAAATTGATCATGTGTCGCTTCCTGCTCGTACAGAGGGGTTTGTAAATACATATAGAGTAATGGTTAGAAAGTAGATCATTACTAGTGAGTTTGAGTCTCACTGAACCCCATACTTGAAGCCTTATGTCACAACTAAGCAAAGCAAAGTAACTATATAGTTTACAGTATATACAAAGAATAGAACATACAAATAGACGTTCATTCAATGAATAAGGTGAATTTTTCTGAAGTTGGTGATAGTTGCCCTTTTTTTTCAAGGAAACCAATAGTCATTGATGTCCCAAGAGAAAATCAGCATGACCTTTACTGACTGCTGCGCCTGGAACTTTTTCTTTACTGGAGAGTCAGTGTATTTCCATTCCCTGGACTGTCTCTTCGACTCATGTTTACAAATAAGCTAAACAAATGTTTAGCTTATTTGTAAACATTTTGACTAAAACATGCTTCTCTCTATACATTAGATATTTTGCTGAAAATTTCACATGGTTTGCACTTATCAACTAAATTTTTTGCTGACATACCTCTGTTCAAGCTTCTCTGTATACATTAGACATTTTGCAGAAAATTTCACAAGTTGGCAATAATAAAGCACTTTTGTAGTTGTCCTTTTATCAAGGAAATAGATAGTAATGGGTCCTTTGATGACCCAGGAGACTAACAACATTCCTTCTTTACTGACAGCTGTGCCTAGAAATTTTTCTTTACCTGAGAGGTAGTGAATTTCTATTCCATGGACTGTCCTTTTGGCTCCAGCTCGTGGTGGCAAACCCATGTTTAGCCATTTGAAAACATTTTTTCAAATTTTTCCACACATTCATCAGTTAATTTTGCTATTTTTGAGAAAAAAATCACCTTATTTATTGAACAGGCCCTGTATATCTGTATACTATTGGAGGTGTGTGGTGTAATGGTTAGAGTCGGGGGAAATGAACGCGTTGCCCTGAGTTCAAATCCTGGATGAAGCTACAGTTCACAGTGCTAATACCCTTGGGAAAGGTATGAACCCCTCTACTCTCCTCCAGCTATGGGTAAATAGTAGGGTAGACAGAAAATTAAAACCTGCTAAATCCACGGGATGGTCACTAATAGAATAAGTTCAGTCCTAATTAGTCATCTATTTCAGTAATATTAATAATATCAAAAAATACATAATATTAATGATAATATTAATATTAGCATTTAGCAATGAATATGCCAAGAGGCATACAAACATTTACATCATTTTTTTCCCATACATTGGAAATTTAACAAACTTTTACAGAGAATTAAAATTTCCCATTTAGCATGGCATATGATAAATTTGTATTGGAATTATATATATATATATATATATATATATGATTTTACATTCATTGAAGCATCTAAGTTCTCATTGAAATAAAAGAAAGTCAGCCATTTAGCAGATTGGATAATTTTATCTTTTTTAATATTTGAACAAGATTTTCCTTTTGGTGGCCAATAGAAACTTGAACAGAGCTTATATAAGGAATCATTAAATGTACAAATATACACACACACACACACACACACACACACACACACACACACATATATATATATATATATATATATATACTCATGTGCATAACACCATATACCTTACTGATACATATCTATATATATGCCTAACTATACACACACAACCACACATATGCATGACTATATACACACACGCATACAAATGTGTGTGTATATATATATATATATATATATCTTATACATATGAATATATATGCATAACTATGTACACATTATATATATAATATATATATAATATATAATCTTATATACATATGAATACATATATGCATAACTATGTACACATTATAATATATATATATATATATATATATATATATATATGTGTGTGTGTGTGTGCGTGTGAATATGATTGCACAGCAATTGTAGAGGGTTCTGAAAAATTGCATGCAGCCAGAGAAGCTGTGAATCCCAGCAAATTTTTCATGATGTCAAAATCCTTCAGGTGCAATTCCCTCTCCAAAATGGATAGTGTTGGCAATGGCTACATAAATTAATTTAGGAATCTGAATTTTATTTATTGTGCAATTTCTGAGACTGCTTCCAATGCCATTCATGCTCTTTCACTGTTGTCCTCACTCTCTATCATTCCTTTGTACTAAGTGTATGCTTTGCTTTTCCATCTTCTGGATTGAAGCTATTCCAAAACATTCAAGATTTGGTAAATGAAATCAATATAACTCTGGAATTTTTCTGTTTTTTTTATTTATTTTATATAAATATGTAGATGATTGTGTGTGTGTGCATTTGCTCTAGGTGTGTGTGTGTATATTCATTTATATGTGTGTTTTTGAGTATATATTTATGCATGTATGTATGTATATAGGCTTGAGGAAATCCTTTGTTCAGTTTTATAATTTAATTTTCTCATATATGATTTAAACATACATATAAAATAAGATTGCATATTGGTTATATCCATACGAATTTATAGATAACTATAACTGCAAGTGAGTGTGTGTTATATATATATATATATATATATATATATATATAGAGAGAGAGAGAGAGAGAGAGAGAGAGAGATATTCTACATTATAATCATGTAGATATGTAGATCAATGATAAAGATATGAACACACTCAAATTGATAGATATAAAGGGACTCAGATAAGAATTGTCTTCTTAAAACATATACATATAGAGAAAGTATTGTCATATATATATATATATATATATATATATATATATATATATATAACAATACTTTCTCTATATATTTTGAAGTACACAATCCTAATTATATATCTATATGAGAAGTGAACTGAAAAGTTCTGACTCCAACTAAAAAAGGAATTAACTGCAGCCATCGAATATACATGCAATACCAAATAATTTCTCACATTACTTTGAAGATTGAAAAAACAACAGGATTTTAAAAAAGAAATATTTTTGGGTTGGGCTAAGAACTTGTAGTACTTCTTCATATAAAGTACACATATATTTATCTTTTAGAATAGAATCTATTATATATATATATATATATATATATATATATAAGGTAATCCAGATGGCTGGTTGTAAGGGATGATTCTATTTGGGATCTTAAAAATCTCACTGTATAACCATACTATGTGTGTGTGTGTGTGTGTGTTGAAAGGATAAATAAATAAAGGAAAAAAAACTTTTCTTTGCACAAGTCCATAATATTACTCATATTTGATATGAAATCAAAAATTTCCCTTTTTTCAAATGTCACTCTCCAACGAATATTTGTATTCTCTAACCGTAACCAAATATCACTCTGTTTTTTCTGGCTGTGGAGCGTTTCTCAAATAATTAAAAAAAAAAAAAATTATTTTTTCAAACACTTCAAAATTCTCTGTATTTTGACTGTTTTAACTTCAAATATCAAACACTTTACCCTGAAGAAGGACATTTTTCTTTGTATGCTTAAATATTTTATAATTTTCTATTATTATTTTCTATTATATTTAAAATAATGATAAATAAAATAATACTAAATAAAATAATACTATTGGATAAGGTACGAGTCCAACTATTCTCCCTCCAACTACATGTAAATAGTAGGGCAGACAGGGCTCTTTAACATAGGTATGGTAATCTGTCTAGGAGAAAGAAAACTGAATTCAAACCTGTTAAACTCCACTTAAAAATTAACCTTGTATCACATCCTTATTAAAATTGTATACAACATTGTGTATATGTATATATATATATATATATATATATATATGAGAGAGAGAGGTAGGTATTAAGTGCTATATTAAACTCCAATTA
>CM042151.1:54165741-54213241 GCA_023376005.1 Doryteuthis pealeii | reverse complement strand
ATATATCAAATTGATAAAGAGATTCTTGCTAAAAACATGTTAACATATCTTCATCTAGAGTAGTAATTTTATCTTCCATGTGACTACACACATCAAGTAACTCTCAGTTGCAGTCAGAAAATTCAAGTGTTTCCTGACAAACCTCTGCATTTTGTCATTATCTTAAACAGTTTAATAAATTTTTGAAACTGTCCTTTTCTCTTAAGAAACACACACAAACCCTATGTATATATATGTATTTATGTATATATTCAGTTGTTAGTCCAGTCGGTAGAGCATCCAGCTTGAACCATAAGGTTCCTGGTTCAATACCGGGCCTTGCCAACTCAGTGTTTGAGTAGCACAGTGATCTGTGTGCTAAAGTGAGGAGCTGGTGGTAAGTGTGGCTCTCTACACCAGACGCCAAAATAATCTCCTTGGTCTAGTACTAGTGAAAAGGGTATAGACTCCTTTGCTGTCTGGCTAATACTGACTTTAGGCCACTACAATAACTTTAATTTTTTTATATATATGTATGTATATGTATACACACACACACATAATATATATATATATATATATATATATATATATATATATATATATGTGTGTGTGTGTGTGTTTATATTTAGGTTAAGAGATTTAGAATGTTGTTGATTTCTATATAGTGAGCTAAGATGGAGAGTTTTGGCATGTGATTGCAATAAACTACCAAATTGGCTGAATCTATTTTGCCTCAATCTGCACATGAGAGGGCAAATATTTTTTTTAAAAGAGCAGCAAAATCTGTTTAGTGTTTCAGCAAGTCTTAGATCTGAAATGCTTTGAGAAAGAGCCAGGATGAGAAGAGGAGAGGAGGAGGAGGAGGAGGAGGAGGAGGAAAGAGAATTTGTGAGTGATGAAAGAATGTACCAAATCATGTGTGGCAGGGAGTGAAAAGGCAAGCGAGAGAGAGAGAGGGAGGGAGAAAGAGAGAGGAAAGTGGATAAGAATAGAAATACATAAGAGTGGAAAAGAAGAGAGAGAGAGAGAGAGAGACAAAGAGAGAGAGGGGAGAGCAATGAGATGAAAGAAAAGAAATGTAGAGAACAAAGACAGACACTAATTGGGGAAACTGGAAGTTGTGCACTTATCTTGATGTAAAAGAAGCCATCAATTTACTTGAATATTGCAAAACATCTCTATCACTCTACTCTGTGTTTGTGAATGGTTATCACTATTGCATTATACAGATACCTTTTTACACACACACGTATATATATATATATATATATATATATATATATATAGGGAGACAGAGACAGTTAGAGGGGCTGGGAGAGAAAAAAGATATTGGTGGAATAACAAGTACAGAGTTAGATAGAGAGAGATTAAGATAGAAAATGAAAAGTTATGAAGATAGATATGAACAGACTGACATCGATAAATAGATTTTTAGATTTAGTTGGATAATGAATGATAGAATTAGATATATAGGATTGAGAATGATATAAAGATATGAACAGACTAGATAAATAGATATAGATATATAGATATATAGGATTTAGATAAATAGATATAGATTTGAGAAAGAGAGATCGATATGAACAAACCGAGATAGATATGAAGAGACTTAGATATGATCTGAAATAGATAGAAAGATATGAACAGATTGAAATAAATAGATATAAAGATACTGAGACAAATATACATAAGATAATCGAGATTATATGTTAATGTGTATATAGAGAAAAAATGGTGGATTTTTCTGTGTGTGTGTTTGGGGAAAGATAAAGTACAACTGAAAATTATATGAAAAGACATTGAAATGTAAAATATCAACAATAACATTGTTCTCTTTGTCAATTTAATATTGATTATCCTCAAGCATGATTTAAGAGTTACTTACTCTGTCTAATTAATAAACGGTACCATCAGTCTAACTATAAGAGAAGTTGTTTTGTTTTTCTTTGATTTTCGATGAAATTTTATAATGCACTATTTTCCAGATCAGCTGCATTTTTAACATTTCAGTACATCAGGAGGAGGGGGGGGGGTCTCTTTGTTGGTCTTTATAGAATGTAACAATTCTAACTTGAATTTGGTTCAGCTCAAAGTTAGTAGTACAATTGCAATTTGTTGTTTAAATTTTTTTTTTTATTATTATTCAAAAACATAAACAAACAAGCTTTTTTTTTCTTTATTTGTTTATCAAACCTGCCTTGTTATTGTCTTCTAAGTTTAATAATGAGAATCAAATTGAAATGGAATAAAAGGAAATGAAACAAACAAATATCTTTGTTGAAAATATTTAAAAAATACCAGACTCTCCAAAAGTAATGCCTCAATGGAAATCACAACAAATACACAGACACACACAGATGAATGAAGTTATTAACATTAGAATGTACATTACTTTAAGTTTAATATGCACAACACATGAAACTTTAAGTAACAGATTTCTAATGTTCATAATATTTTTTGGGTTTTATACTGTTATAGTAGCAATTGAGCACTGTTTCTTGCAAACTTTTCTTGTTTGCATTTATCTTTTTATTATCACACACACATACATGTGTGTGTGTGTGTGTGTGTGTGTATATATATATATATATTGATAATATAGTTTGCTAAGAATGCTCAATATTACAAGTTACGGTAGCTAGTGAAGACATGAAATCAACGGCACTCGGAAACTGTCAGTTACTCGCCTATGCGATCATTTATCAAACCAACTGTCACTTAATATGCAGGGAAATCTGGGTAGATAACTTCTTTTACCAATATGGTTCTCTAAACCAGCTCTACGTAAGTATTGAGCACTTTTCAATATTTGTTGTTTTTGCAGCTCATTCAGTTTACTATCTTTCTGAATTTTAGAGATGAGGCTTGATAATTAGTATTATTTGGATTTTTCAGACTATTTTACTCATGTTCATTGTTATCTACACAATGTTTTGTCTGATGTGCCCTCCGGCCTTCTTCAGGTATTTCTTGTATATTCAGTGGTAGTGAAATATAGAAAAATAGTTTTTTTCTTGCTGAAAACTTGCTCTTATAGTTAGTGACTATAAGGAAAAATAATGTTTCAAAACTTAAAGATTGCTCCATCCACTGGTGTTATTGTGTTCTATCTTCTTTTCTATGAAAAACAAATAAGAAGATCTACATTGCACTTTTGATACCTCCTAATATCATATGGAATTAAGTGCTAAACATTCTCTTTCATGGATATACTCTTTCTTAAAACAACTCAAATTTGACTATCTTCCTTTTATCAATAACTCATATTTTTGTTTTTGTTTTTTTTTTCTTTTTCAGTTTCAAGTGCAGGGTTTTCAATCAATCTCTTTCATAAATAGCTTGAACAATACGAAGCAGATCAAACCGAACAAAAGTATTTTTTCTTCAGCAATCATACAGGGAAACGGCATTAATCTTGCCAGTATCATACGTTTGAAAAATATTTCCTAATGTGCACTTTGTTTATCATTTTCCGTTTGCTTTAGGGGAATCTTTTTCCGCATAAAAATTAATTTTTCATGAAAACTGTTTCCTTGGTGACTTCATTCAAAATGATTTATTGGGCAAATTTGATTTTTACTCCTTTGAAATATCAAGTTGGCATTTAATAAACATTTAGGTGATTTCATCTGTGATAACAATTCATATTCTCAGACTGATATATATAGATATATATATATATATATATGTATGTATGTGTGTGTGTGTGTAAATTTATTCCATACACATAGCACACTTTTGGTTCCACACACATATATATATATAAATAAACTTTAAAATAATTACTCTTATATATATTTTACTGAATTGGAATTTATATATGCATCATATATGGTTGAGTGTGTATATATATATATATATATTTACACACACACAGCAAAATTTTGGTTAGCATCATGTGTATATATATATATATGAGAGAGAGAGATAAAAATTATATATGATTCATCTATGTATTATATTACTGTTATATATATGATTCATGTATGTATGTATATGTATATATATAGTTTCCATGTACAGTAAACATTTGGTTAGCATCTTATTTGTGTATATAATATATATATATATATATATTACTTTAATAAAAATTAAAATCATAAAATTAAGCAGAGTATATTTACCTTGACATATACATAGCAAACTTTGGTTAGCATCATATATATATATATATATATATATATATATATATATATATATATATATATATATATAGATAAAAGATAAAAAATAAATAATAAGATATTGTTAAGCCCCTCTCTTTTGATGAGTCAGATTAAAAACATTAAATCTAAAAATGGACCTAATAATCATTATGCTCTGATGATGATTTTTTATAAATCGAAATATTGTCAATATTAGCAATGAAAATGACATAAAAATATATTCATTTTAACAATATTGTGTTTTCATACCCTTTTATCTATACATATACCGTTGGATTCATTTCCCTACTCTTAACTCATATATATATATATATATATATATATATATATATTACAAGCAGAAGGGACCAGGATATTGTACTAAAGAACATTTTATAGAAAAAAATTAATTCTAACTGCTTTTCTATACAAATTTAATTTTCTTAAAAAAAAATCTCATGAGTGGGTGGGAGGCCCCTGCAGATAGTGGTGTCAGGTTTATTTAAAAAAGAAAAAGAAAAACCCTTAGGGATCAGATAATTGTGAATTTGCATAGGGTGCAGAGTACTGCTAATGTCTCAGATTCAATTTCACACCCCCAATCGCTGGGGGATAGATATTTTATTTAATGCATGCAGTTTCATCATTATTCAGATAGCTTCTAGTCTTTGGAGTCTTTTTTGCAATTAGTCATTTGTTATTTTTTCGTGTTATCAGCTAATAACTGTTGAACATTAGTAGGTGTGTTGTCTTGTGTGATACATTGACCGATATATGTACAAATAGTACTAAGATTTGATATTGCTGCTAAAAAGGTATAACTGGACTGATGAGAGGTGATACCTTAAAACACGTGTCTGTAGTTTACTTTATTATACGCACCCAATTTCGGTTGAACACTTTATTTAGAAGGGATTTAATTGCAAAATTCACCGTATTTGGTGTACAGCTAAGACTCACTTTGTTTACATAGTTTGAGACCTCTAGGTGAGTTCATTTCCGCTTAGAAATGTAGTGATTAAATAGCCTGCTATACTTGGCAGCTGACTGTGGCCGTATGGGTAAGAGGATTGGCGAGCGAAAGTTTGTTCGGGTCTCGAACCCGGCCAAAGGTAGCTGCTAAAAATGGTATAACTGCACCGATGAGAGGTGATACCTCGAAACACATGTCTGTAGTTTACTTTAATATATATATATATATATATATATATATATATACCATTATCTCCCAATGAGCAAGATACAAGGTCAATTTCTTAAGTAGAGTTTAATAGGTTTGAATTCATAGTTTCCCTTCTCCTGGACTGGTTGGCTAGCCATGGTTAAAGAGCCCAGTCTGCCCTACTATTTACCCATAGCTGAAGGAAGTAGTTGGAAGTATACCTTTTCCAGGGTATTAGTGCTATGTGAAATGCAAACAGCCTTGTCCAGGATTTGAAATCGGGTCAACAACTAACCATTACACACACAAGAAAAATAGTAGTTTCATCTGATGAAAACATAGGACATATGTAATAAACCAGTTGTAAGAAGGGGATATCTTAATTACATTTAGTTTGATATCAGAAAATGATCTTCATTTAATGAATGGATATGACCAGTTCATTTTTCCTTGCTTTTCTTATTGCGTATTAATAAATGCATCTTTATAGTAAAACTCATTTCCAATGCATTTCACTGTCTCTGACTGATACCAACTTTAGGCAACCCCAACGTCTTTACTTATTTATGAGAAAGTGCAATATCTGCCATTTTCTCATGTTATTGTCATGACTTTATTTAAACATTCTCATCTGATTATATATATATATATAACTTAAGTCCATTATAAAACGACTTTGAATAGTGCATTTTTAAATGGTAGTGACAATTTTCTAACAAAATGTATTGCTCTCACTCTCCCTCATATATATATATATATATATATAAGTTATATTGTAAAATTTACTACTATTATTTGCTCTACTTAGTGTATTGAGCACTTCAGCATATTCAACTGAGGTAACTCTTTTGGTATTTTTTCTTTTGGTCATTACAGAAGTACTTCTGATTATTTTCAGGTTGGTCTTTTCTTTTTTCTCATGGTTTTTCTCCAGGCATAGATTTGTATTTTGTAATTACAAATTATAGAGTTTTTTTTTTTTTAGACCTTCAGAGTTTTAAAATTCACCAACTCAGCGTATGAGTAGCACAGGGATCTGCGCGGTAAAGTAAGAAGCTGATAGTAGGTGTAGCACTCCACCTCAGATGCAAAAACAATCTCCTTCGTCTAGCACTAGTGAAAAGGGGATAGACTCCATCGCTGATTGGCTGATACCAACTTTAGGCCACCCTAATTAGTTTACTTATACTATATATATATATATTGGAGGATATGTGCTTAATTGAAGTCATACCTAATTTTCAAAATTAATTAGTTAATAGTTAATGAATTTTAGGTGGGCATATATGTTCAAATGTAAGGCTAAACAAATGTAAGGCTAAACAAATGTAAGGCTAAACAAATCGAGAAAATGTCAAGTGATTGACATTTTCTCGATTTGTTTAGCCTTACATTTGAACATATATGCCCACCTAAAATTCATTAACTATTAACTAATTAATTTTGAAAATTAGGTATGACTTCAATTAAGCACATATCCTCCAAAAATTGTCAGCTAAAAGCCATATTAAATAAACACATTGATTATTTACTCACTCTCATTATATATATATATATATATATAATATAATCAAAGGAAATCTAAGATTAAACTTTAGGGACCCTTTAATTAAATCACTTGGTACAAAGTCTTTGAGTATTATCAATAAAATTTTGAGGCAAATTAATGGCATTAGTTAAAATATTGCTGTATATCTCTTTGTTTTTGCTTCTAAACGGAAGAGAAATTCACATAAGTAATTTTTTTCTCTTGAGTGTTTGTATATCTTAAAGTTGTCTGACAATAGAGTATGAAGTGAAAGCAAAACAAAGTATAGAGTCAATGTACTTGGCAAAAAAAAGCCGTTATGATTCATTATCTCTGTCTCTCTCTCTCTCTCTCTCTCTCTCAACTTTACACGTCTGAAAATGAGTTAATGAGCTTGAAAAATGTCTTCTTTTTTTTTTTTATAAAATGAAAATGCAGTTCCGTTTCTCTGTCATTCGAATATATTACTGGTTGAACCTTTACTGCCCAGAGACAAAACGACATCAATCACTTAGATCTTTTATGACTACCTTCCTTGATGGACTTGTAATCATCCATCCAAATGCCAACGAGATGGCTTTGCCTTGTAAGCAAGTAAGCAACCAACCAGCTGCCTTCTCCCACACAAACCCCTTTCCTTCCTACCTAACCAAGTGGCCAAAACAACGATGTCATGCAACTCTGGTCAGCTAACAAAGTCATGATGAAAATGGGCAGACCTTCATTGTTGATTAGGTCAAGGGGCTTGCCTGTTCTCATTTTTTTCCCAATTAGGAATCCTACTCGGCAGTCCACCAGAGCAGTTCAATCGAAATGTAATGGATTTATAGCCTTCCGAGTCCAGGGGCCTTCTTCCATTTACCAGATCTTCTTTCAATTAGGCCTCTCCTCTTCTCTTTTTGCACTGTTGTCCCCTCGAGCCATGCCATCTAGAACAGCATTAGCTTGTCCATCCATCTCGTTCTATGATGTACGTATGTACGTACTGCCTGGAAATATCTGCCAGATAAAACTGAACAAATGTATCAACTAATTCTATCTTGGAGTTGTCTCCACTTGTTTTTAAAACATGTTCAATAGCCTAGTTATATTTAACGTATCTTCTTTTTTTTTCCTGTTAAATCAGTCACTACAATTTTTTTGTAATATTTACCCTAAGCCATATCATAAAAACATATCTGAGACTTGTATTATTAAATATCACAGACATTGAGGTGTATGGTGTAATGTTTACTGTCATCATACAAAATGGATGTGGCAAGACGAGTTCAAATCCTGAATGCAGCTGTTTGCTTTTCATATAGTGCTAATATGCTTCGGAAAGGTACAAACATAACTATTCCCTCTAGCTATGGATAAATAGTAGGGCAGACTGGGCTCTTTAACTTTGGTATGGCAGCCAGTCCAAGAGAAAGAAAACTCTGAATTCAAACGAAAATAGGTTCCCTTCTTGTTAGTCAAAAATTACTTTGAGAGCTCCTCCTCTCACCCAATAATTACCATTATTATAATAATCATAATAGAGAAATATTATTCAGGTTTGTTATCAAGTTTTTTTTCCCCGTCATCAAGTAAGATGCCATAAATATAAATCAATGATCAATTGCTTGATTTTATGCAGTTATTCTATGCCTCAAGATGCATGGTGTAATGATTATCATCATAAGAAAGGGACACAACAAGCAGAGTTCAAATTCTTGACAAAGCTTATTGCATTTCACATTTATATATATTTTTACCAACACCTTCGCACAAGCGACACAAGGTCAATTTCTTAAGCGGAGTTTAACAGGTTTGAATTCAGAGTTTTCCTTCTCCTAGACAAGTCTTTCCTGGGTTAAAGAGCTCAGTCTGCCCTACTATTTACCCATAGCTGGAGGGAGTATAGTTGGATTCATACCTTTCCCAAGGGTATTAGCGCGATGTGAAATGCAAACAGTTTTGTCTAGGATTTGAACTTGGGTCGACGAGTCTGTTTCCTACAACTCTAACCATTATGCCACACGCCTCCTACTTTGCATTTCACATAGCCCTAATACCCTTGGGAAAGGTATACATAACTATTCTCCCTCCAGCTATGGGTAATAGGACAGACTATACTCTTTAACCTTGGTTAGGCAATCCATCTAGGAGAAGGAAAAGTGAATTCAAACCTGTTAAATTCCACTTGAGAAAATGACCTTGTTTCTCATACTACTCATTCAGAGTGGTTAGTAAATATATACACCTAGAGGTTAGTAAGAAGCTTTTGATAAATAGAAGCCTTTGTTTTTGAGTGTGTTGCAGCTTCTGTTTGACAAAAAACAATGGCTTGTATACTTCTGTTTGTCAAGATAATAGCCCTGATGATGGTTTGCTGAATAAACTGAAACACTATAGCATCAGTTAATTGAAAATATCATCCTTCTGAACACCTTGTTGTTTTTTCCCTTTTTATATACCGTCAGATGCATTTCCATTTTTTCTCATATATATATATATATATATATATATATATAACAACCCCTCCACACAAGCGGGATAAGTCACAAGGTCAATTTCTTTCAGTATTGCCAGGTGTTATTTTGGTACTTAGAATTACCATTATAACCATGTGAAAAGGCAAAATGAAACAGCCAAAGACACTGTTTGCAACATTCATACCACAGCCAATGATAAAAAAGTTGGCCAGAGAGCTCGAAAAGATTGTTAATAAAATTGTTAAACAAGAGATGTGCCTTTTGTTTAATTCTACAAGTGTATATATATATATATATTTTTTTTTTATTGGGCGCCAACCCCACACCTTATCTACCCAACCAAAGGGTATAATAGAATAACCTATTATATTTAAAGTTTGTTAAATTGAAAGATAGTTTGTTTAAATGTGTGAGTACATTTTTTTTGTTTTTTTCTGTTACACCGGTGCCATAAGTATGTTTTGATTTTAATTTAATTTTAATTTTAAATTGCTAATATTAATTAACAACCTGTTGAAGCTTGTCTTGTTTAAAAATTGTTTGTCTTAAAATTGATTATATATATATATATATATATATATATTATAAAATGGGTACAATTAGGTATATATATATATATATATATATATATATATATATATATTATTATTTTCTAACCTCTCCATATAAACAGGGTGCAACACAAGGTCAATTTTTAAATGGAGTTTAACAGGTTTGAATTGAGAGTTTTTCTTCTCCAAAACTGGTTGCATCTTCAAGGTTAAAGCACCCAATCCACCCTACTATTTATCAATAACTAGAGGGAGAATAGTTGGATGCTAATACTATTTGGAAAGGTATGCCTTTCCAAATAGTATTAGCACTATCCAGGATTTGAACTCATCTCGCTGTGTCCATTTCTTACGGCGATAAACATTACACCACATGCCTTCATTGTATTCGTATGGGCTTTGTGATGTGGCCAGAAAAAGGATCCTTTGACAAGAGCAAGGAGAAGAGAGTTCGGCCAGTTGGAAATTAGAAATTTGAGCCTGACAGTTAAACCCTTGGAAAGGTCAACCGTCCAACTTAGATGACAAAATGCTTAACATGTTATTCATATGAAACCAAATCAGATGACTCAAGAAAAGCATACGTTAGCTGCACTTAAGGATACTACCCCCCACATGTGAAATGTCCAGAAATTAGGAATTTGGATTCTTCTGAATTCTTAAAAAATTCAGCTTTACCAACAAAAAAAAAAAATCATTTAAACCATGAATAATTTCAGAATTTTCAGAATTTAGTTTTTAATTTCTTTTCATGAATAAAAAAAGAAGTTGGCAGAGTAAGCTATTGTAGGTATCAGCCAGACAGTGAGGGAGTCTATCCCCTTTTTGTTAGCTCTAGAAAAGAGAGATTGTTTTTGCCAAGGTTGAGAACCACATCTACCGTCAGCTGCCCACTTTACCACACAGATTAGATTACAAGAAATAAAAAAATAGCACAAGAAATAAAATATTTTTAAGTCTATAATATCCATTTCAAAATCTATTTAGTTGTAAAGTGACCTAAGATTGGTTAAAAAAAATGTTTAAGTGAAATAAACGTAAAAAAAAAAATATATGGATTCTGAAAATAATCTCTTGTTTCAATGTAAAATTACATGAAAAATGACCAGTTTCGTTGGGTCATTGGTTAGATTTTACGGCATATCAACCCTTCTTGGATTATTTTATGCTGTAAAATATATTTTATAATGTAATTTTGTTTATTCATTCTTAATGTGTATACATTCTTTTTTCTATTTAACCCATAGATGGGGCCCTAAAAGGTACTACCACTCTGGGGAAGAGTGGATCAGGGGGTAATGGTGATGAAGGGGTACTCCTCATTCTTCAGAGCTCCACAATTGGAACTTCACCATTAGACATGTCCTGCATCCTTGATGCATAAAAATCTAAAAGGACACAGTAAAAACGTATCCATGCATCCCAGTGTTTTTTTCTTCCCTCACCATTTCAAACTAACTGTAAATACATTTCAATAGTTTCTTAGATATGAATTACACAGGATAGGTTAAAAGGTAGGGGTTAGACGGCTTTTTGGGACCCATAACTTTTCCTGGGAATTCATTCAAAACAAATATGTGCGTCCCAGGACGCACTAAATTAAAAAGCTATCGGTATCACTGGATGTAGTAACGTCATACCTGGGAAACATGACTAGTTTGAATCTTTAAGAATTATACTTTATTAATTATCTATTTATTATTCAAAATTCAGCCGAACTAGAATGAAAAAAATAGCAAAAGATAATTTAAATTGATATACTATGAATAACTTCTGAATAACCATAGTTTTAGAATTTAAATTTTGAACTTTTTTTTTTCTTTCATGAATAATAATATTCAAATGATATGCAGTAACCATTTAATATTTAATAACAATAAGATTAGAATTGAAAAAATGTTCAATATTTTTTTTAAAAAAAGAGAAAAACATTCCTATATCACAAAATATGAAGGAGCATGGTGTAATGATTAGAGTTGAAGAAAATGTACTCGTTGACCCGAGTTCAATTCTTAGACGAAGCTGTTTGCCTTTCACATGGCGCAAATGCCTTTGGAAAAGGTATGAATTCAATTCTCCCTCCAGCTATGGGTAAATAGCAAAGGCAGACATGGCTCTTTAACCAGTTTAGGAGAAGGAAAACTCTAAATTCAAACCGATTAATCTCCACTTAAGAAATTGACCTTGTGTCACATCCCACTCATACGGAGGGGTTGGTATATGTGTGTATATATATATATATAGAGAGTACACAAACAGTTTGTTTGATATGGCGATAGCCAAAAATTTTGAGGAGAAAATTTTTGTGCTTATTTGAAGTCATACCTAATTTGAAAATTAATTGGTTGATAATTAATGAGTTAGGCGAATATATCTGTTCAAAATGTAAGGCATAAAAACTTTTTGACTTTTTCTTGATTTGTTTACGCCTTACATTTTGAACAGATATATTCGCCTAATTCATTAATTATCAACCAATTAATTTTCAAATTAGGTATGACTTCAATTAAGCACATATTCTCCCAAAAAAATATATATATATATATGTATATATGTAAAAAAATTTATAACATCCTATTCACAAGGTACTAAAACTGAGTAGATCCATGCTTTAATCAAATCATCCCAAGATATTTTAATTAAAGTCAGCAGTGTGGCCTATTATTGGTATTAGCACAACAGCTAGGGAGTCTATCACCTTTTTACTAATGCTAGAATAGGGAGACTGTTTTTGCTGAGGTCGAGCACTACACCTAACATCACCTCTCCGCTTTACAGCATAGATTACCCATGCTGCACTACTCCTGCACTGAGTTGGCAAGAACCAGTATTGAACCTGGAACCTAGTGATTCTTAGACAAACACACTGCCAACTGAGCTAAACCAGCCCATTTTTATAAATAATAATATTCACATGTTGATATCCACTATTCCGTTTGGCATTTAATAATTATAAGATTTCAAATAAAAAATATTAGATATTATTAAAAAAAAAAAAAAAAAAAAAAAAAAAAAAATCAATGCGGGGAAATTCATAACAACCTATCCAAGAGATGCTGATAAGTATGCACCCTGGCATAAAAATCTAAAAGGACACAATAAAATCATATCTATGCATCCCAGTGTTTTTCTTTTTTCTTCTCTCACCATTTCAAGCTAACTGTAAATACATGTCAATAGTTTCTTAGAAATGAATTACACAGGATAGGTTACAAGGTAGGTGTTAGACTAGTTTAGTTGTTTCCCCAGATCATAAATAAAAAACCTACAATCTATTAAGAAACTTTAGTTTAGACTCATAAATTTTCCCGGGGATTCAGTCAAAGCAAATATGTGCATTCCAGGAGGCACTAAATCAAAAAGCTATCAGCATCACTGCTATCCACAAGGCAAAAAAGCTGATCAGATCCAGGCTTTCATCAAATCATCCCAACTCTTAAGATGCATGCTATTAATAAGTAAATAATTCTAATTTAGAATAAGCTGCAAAAAAAGGGTTGTTGTAATTATTATATAAATTTTAATTTAAAAAAATCAAATTAAACAGGCAAAATTATATTTTTCATTTGTGAAAATTCCAAAACCTAACTAAATTTAGCAAACAAGTTTATATTTACCTACCCCTCTGCACATGTAGGATGTGACACAAGGTCAATTTCTTGAGTGGAATTTAACTGGTTTAAAATCAGAGTTTTCTTTCTCCTATATTGGTTGCCAAACCAAAGTTAGAGAGCCCAGTCTGCACTACTATTTACCCATAGCAGGAGTGAGAATATTTGGATTCATACTTTTCAATGGTATTAGCAATATGTGAAATGCAAATAGCCTCATCCAGGATTTAAACTACGGTTGCCTAGTCTTACAATGATAAGCAGCCTCCAGCCACTACTTTTATAGTAAGGTTGACCCTCACTGGGTGCCCTGTATTTTAGATCTTGTGCCATTCTAAGTTTACTAAATCAATATTATTGGTGTTCATTGTGAAGAAATAGCTAGCAAGTCTGTATTTATGGATAGTACCATTTTTAATAGTAAAAGAAATTACTTTAAACCAGACAAATATTGCAAAAGCAATAGCAGTGTTGCTGATAGCTATTTAATTTAGTGTGTCCTGTGATTTGATTTGAAGGAGTCCCAGGGAAATGTGATGGGTCCCAACTAAAGTTTCTAAATAAATTATAGAGTTTTTATTTATGAACAACTAAAGCCATCCAATGCCTACCTTGTACCCCATACAGTGTAATTCATTTCCAAGAAAATACTGAAATGTATTTACAATTAGTGGTGGGGGAAGACAAAAGAAAACACAAAGATGCATGGATATGATTTTCCTGCATCTTTTTAGATTTTTGTGTCAGTGATGCAGGATGCGTACCTATCAGCATCTTTGCAATAGAATAAATTCACAAAAAATATATCATTGAAAATAAATATAAAAGTAAATATATACAAATAGAACTATGAAATAAGTAACACAAAAAAAGAAAAAAAAAGAAAAAGAAAACAAATTTTATAGTAAGTTTGACCCTCACTGGGTGCCCTGTATTTTAGATCTTGTGCCATTCTAAGTTTACTAAATCAATATTAGAGGAGTTCATTGTGAAGAAATAGTAAGCAAGTCTGTATTTATGGATAGTATTATTTTTAATAGTAAAAAAAAATTAAACTGGATAAACATTGCAAAAACAATAGAATAATTTCACCAAAAAAATATCGTTAAAAATTAATATAAAACGAAATATATACAAACAGAACTATAAAATTAGTTACAAAAAAAAAAAAAAAAAAAAAAATTCAGGAAAATTCACAAAATCTGTAAACAGAGACATTCAAGTATGAACGCATCTTTCAGCAGTGATGGGAAGCTTAATCGAGCTTTTCTCAAAGGCTGTCTTATTCCTCTGAGGCAGTGAGAGGGATGGGGGCACAAAAATTCATTTATTTCATGAAAGTATGTATATTCAATACCTTGCTTATAATTGTCTAATGGGGCCTTGTGGAAATTATGAATCATGATTTTCTTTTAAAAAAATGTTATGCTGCTTTGATAAGATGATGTATCATTTTCTGAAAGTTGGCTGGTTGGTTTTACATAATATCAAAATTATATAATGCCAAAATCGTTTAGTTTTATTTGTCTAATGATTTATCAACCCCTTATGGATTATTTAATGCCAATATCTGATTCATTTGTAAGTTTGGTTCAGTTTATTTGTTGAATGGCATATCAACTCTTAATGGGTTATTTAATGCCAATATCTGATAGCTTTTTAATTTAGTTTGTCCTGGTTTGATTTGAATGAGTCTATGGGAAATTTGATGGGTCCTAACTAAAGTTTCTTAATAAATTGTAGAGTTTTTATCTATAAACTAAAGCCGTCTAACACCTACCTTGTACCCAATACATTGTAGTGTGGACTGATCTCTTTAATGTTGGTCAGGCAACCTGTCTGGAAGAAGGAAAACCCTGAATTCAAACCTGTTAAACACTGCTTAAGAAACTTGACTGTGTCACATCCTACTCATGCAGAGGGGTTGGGTAAATATGAATATTTATATTTTTTGATTACAGAGTTTCAATATTGTAGAGATTGGTAATAGATAACATTTAATGATATCTGTTTTAGTCGCACAAGATTCAACAAGAAAATATAAAATTCTGGTAGCTTTGGTTCGAAAGAAAGTTAAGTTTTTATTAAAAACTAGAAGCAGCTACCCAGCGTTGCTTGGGTAGGGGTGAATAATAAAAAGTTGGTCTCGCAGATCTATTAGTTGTTTTGGTCTTAGATAATTGATTTATGTTTTTATCCCGAACACCACCAATTACTTTCCTTCTCTTACCATTGAAAACCTAATTTTAAATATCTTACCATCTGTTAATTGTTGTATTTTCGTGGTTTCATCTGGACATGCATACATTGATACACACCAAGTGCCCTTTATAGATGTACTAGAAGCAGCTACCCAGCATCGTTTGCTGAGATGGGGATGGGAGGAACCCTGGTGTATTGATTTGTTTACTTTTGAGATTTACAAATGCTGGACATTTCAATGCTATTTCTATGTATATTTTTAGTTTTAAATATCTATGAATATAGATAAAATCTCCATAATTTTTGGTTTGGTTTGGTTTGTTTTGTTTTATGGCATATCAACCTCAGTGGGTCATTTAATGCCGATGAAGTTTTGAAATAAAGTCATTCTTAATGGATACTCAATTTTTTTATAAATAAATTTTTCTATTTAACCCATAGATGGGACCCTAACAGGTACTACCACTCCGGGTCAGAGTGGACCAGGGAGCAATGGTGATGAAGGGGTGCTCCACATTCCCCAAACCTTCAAAATTGGAACCTCACCATCAGATAGAGTTTAACATCATTCCCAGGACATGTAGACCCACAGTCGCTGCCTTCTAGCACCCATATGATAAGAAGGGTTGGGGCTTGCCATAAGGGCAATAGGGTTGGGGCAATCATATAGGTTCTAGGGCTTGACATGACCAGCCAATTGATTGGAGGGGGCCACCCGTCTAGCCCAAGAAAGGGCCATAGTGGAGTGTTGCAAGTCATTGACTGCTCATCCATCTGGGTTCTATCCTTAAGCATCACGGGTTGCAACCCACCAACAGGTGGCCCCATTAGGGGTCCATCATTTTTTCACAAAGAGCAAGAATTGGTGATAGTGAATGCATATATATATTTACTTTGTTAATTGTTGTACTTTTGTAGTTTCATCCGGACATACACACCAACTGCCCTTTATATATATATATATATAGATTGTTAGGTGTCTACTTATTTATGGATGATAGGTGTATAAGGATATAAAAAGAAGAAACTTACCTGATACATCTTGACTGTGTCCTGAATCACCTTCTGTCCAACAATCTTCTCGGTCTGTATGACAATCCGCAATCATAAACTGCCTTTGCTTATCATCTCCAGTGCAAGATCTCCCTGCTATTTCCTGGCAATAGCAAAATATGCTGAACAATTCAAAATGAAAAACAAATATTGCATATATATATGTATATATATATATGTTAAAAATGAAATCTTACAGCATAAGAAAGTGGAAAACAATTAAGAATAAAAATAAATATAGATATATAAATTAAAAGTGATGCTGATAGCTTTTTGATTTAGTGCGTTATTTATTAATATTTAACCTATGTATGCATTATTGATATAGTTATTACAAATCTATCTATCTATCTATTCGTTGTTTCTTTCAGCTGATAATCTATACCGAATTCTGAATGGTCCACTATGTTACATTGAAATATTTGTATTTTAGCCACATTGAAATGTTTGTGTTACAATTACTTTCATAGATTGTGAAATAAATATCCTTCCTGTCTGTGTCTGCTTTTCTGTCTGTGTCTGTTCTTTTACTGCCTATTTGTATTAGACATTGTATCTTCTCGCTGATAAATAAGATGATATAACCATTTGCTTTGAATGAGTCCCAACTAAAGCCATGTAACCTTGTAACCTACCCTGTGTAATTCATTTTTAAGAAACTATTGAAATGTATTTACAGTTAGCTTGAAATGGTGAGGGAAGAAAAAAGAAAAACAGTGAGATGTACTACATCCTGTTTGATTTTTGTGCGTCATGGATGCAGGACGTGTACCTATTAGCATCTCTGCATTAATAATGTCTATATTTATAAATAAAGAATGCCTAATATGGGTGGTAGAGCATATGTAGATCTAAGTTTAAGTAGCATAGACAATAGTGACAGATCCTCACCTTTGCAATTATCAGACCAAGAGGTTTCAAAGTGAGGAGTATACTTCTTGGTTTACACTAATCTAACAACTATATATATATATATATATATATATTATATATATATATATATATATTGATGATATAGTTTGCTATATTCATAAATAAAGAGTGCTCAATATCAGCAATATATCTACCTTAGGACTTGGTTTTATAATCCCATAAACAAGTAAACTGACAGTTACATAATGCCATTGACTTTATGTCTACACTACCCTAACATTATATATATATATATATATATATATATATATATAAAGTAAGTAAAGTAGACGGAGTTCCCTATTGTCAACATTAGACAGACAACGAGGGAGCCTATCTCCATTTTGCTAGTGCAATTGTTTTTGAATCTGAGATGGAGCACCACACCTACCATCAGCTCTCCACTTTACTGCACAGATCCAAGCTGTGCTACTCATATGCTGAATTGGTGAGGGCCAGTATTGAACCCAGAACCTTGTGTTTCTGAGCCAGATACTCTACCAACTGAGCTATATATATATATATATATATATATATATATATATATATATATATATATATATATATATATATATATATATATATATATATATATATATATATATATATATATATAATATATATATATAGTGTGTGTGTATGTGTGTGTATTTTTACATGATTTTAATGCTCAAAGAATGTGAAATATGAAAAGACAAAGTACAACAACAAAAATTAACCAATACAGTTATAAAAAAAAATTAAAACATATTCTACATAAATTATCAGGCTTCTCTCCATTTCAGTATAGAATACATTTTTAGTAAGAAATTAATTTGCATTCTGATGACTCTACACCCCTAGTGAAACATGTCAGTCTGATTTTCCAAACCATCTTCTTACTCATACCATTGGATTTCATTCCAATCTTTACTGAACTCATATATGTATAATGTAATGAATACACCTATACGTTTATATATGTATATACAATCAGAGGTAAAAGGCTTCTCTTTATACGTGTAATGATTATCTGTATAAATATGTATATGTATGTGCTTGTTCGTTGATACACAGGTGTCTGTAAATGTTGTTATTCAAATGTATCTCATTTTATAGGTGACAAGTTTTTACTCCTGCTATGCATACATCTATATATGTATATGCGCTTATATTCAAAAGACGGAATATATATGTATATATGTCAGATTAAAATTTGGTTGTATAAGAAAGCCTCAATGTAGTTATCCAAATGTATCTCATTTTTATAGGTGACAATAAAATTCATGAATACAGTTAAACAAAACATGAATTTAAGTGTTCAAAAACTCTACGTAAATTATAACATTTCTTTCTCTTATAATGTAGATCCACTTTTTTAGCAAAACATGTGAATCTGATTTTATGAATTATCTTTCCCTTTCTCATACATACATATGTTTAAGATGGTTTTCCCTCTACAAATGGATATACCCCTTTGTCAGTACATTTTCCATCCCTTCTTTTGTGGCTCGTCAACTACTTGATAAACCAGAAGTTTCTCATGCTGCTGTTCTCTTCACTTCTCTAGGCTAATGTTGTCCAAGGAAAGGTTTGGTTTGGTTTGGTTTATGGCATATCAACCTCAGTGGGTCATTTAATGCTGACAAAGTTTTGAAGTAAATTCATTCTTAATGGATACTCAATTTATTTTTATAAACACGTTTTTCTATTTAACCCATAAATGGGACCCTAACAGGTACTACCACTCCATGTCAGAGTGGACCAGGGAGCATTGGTGATAAAGGGGTGCTCCACATTCCCCAAACCTCCAGAACTGGAACCTCACCATCAGAGTGTAACATCATTCTCAGGACGTGAAGACCCTCCGCCACCGCCTTCTAGCACCCATATGATAAAAAGGGTTGGGGGCAATCATATAGGTGCTAAGGCTTGATGTGACCAGCTGATTGATCAGAGGGGGCCCTCTCCGACCACCCGTTTAGCCTAAGTAAGGGTCTAAGTGGAGTGTTGCATGTCATGGACTGCTCATCCACCAAGATTCCGTCCTAAAGCATCACGGGTCGCCACCCATGGCCAACAGGTTGTCCCATTGGGGGGGGGGTCTTACCACTCTGTGCAGTGCAGTCTGTGTATTCTAAAGCTCCAGTGGACAGGGCTTCCGAGGTAAGGGACATGCACCATACAACTTGGCCTTTGTTAGGAGTTGACAGAATTAAGTTGAATTAAATACCGGATTGTCTTCGTGATCTAAAGAGCACCTTGATCCGTTTACCAGCATGAATCACTAAAAGATGGACTATGTTGACAGATATTTTTCTGACAATTAAGCCATCATCACTGGTTGCCTTCACCGTAGCAGATTATTATGAGCACGATGTGCAAGCTCTTATTCATCGCTGTCAAAAATGTCTTGCTGATGAGTGTGACTGCAAGGAAAATGGTGTCTTGTAGCTGAAAACTTGCTCTATCCATTGGTGTTACAAGCAAATATATGTACCCTCCAAGTGCAAGCATTTAAGTTTTAATGTGATAAAGTATTATATTAAATTAGAAAGGCTAATGAAACTAAATAAAAATGCAGGTAAAAAGATGTGAAACAGAGGGGGGTATAATAAAAAAATAGAACAACTGAAATTCCCATCTTTCATTGCTAAATTTTACTACTTTGTTGAAATAGGAAGTAAGAATAAAATTACAGTTATTTCTTCTTGTTAATGGATTTCTTTTAAGATTTATGCCCCGAGATTTTTGCACGTATTCATTAAGATAAAAACGAAACACCTAGAAATAATACCAAGCACATATTCATTAAAATCAAATTTTTAATATCAATATGCAAATTAGCCGTCCTGTAAGCTGCTATTTTTATATATATATATATATATATATATATATATATATATATATATACATACAATTGCATGTTATTAGCATGTAGATAAGGCCAGCAGTATTAACATTAAATAATTTTATTAATAATTGAAGTTTGAATAAAGGTACATGCATGGTGAATGTAACATAAATAACTAAGGGGATTGTGACTTTAATAGTGATATAGTTTCGGTTACAGACAGCATCTTACGCACACACGTACATACGTGTGTGTGTATATATATATATATATAATATATATATATATATATATATATGTATATATATGCGTGTGTGTGTGTGTGTGTTTATATATATAAGATAATTCAAATGACTGTTAAGTAAGGGATGTTTCTATTTGGGATCATCAGATCTCACTGTACAACCATACTCTATGCTCTTGTAGGTGCAAACATATATACTCATACAAAGATTTTTATAAATCCCTAAAAAGAGCTCAATGTATAATAATCAATAAATTAAATTATATACAGAGCAATATTTAACTTTTAAAGAAAGGAAAACTTAACAAACCTGGTCGAAATAAAAATATAAATGGATGATGGTTTGTCAAGTTTTTCTTTCTTTGAAAGTATATGTATATATATATATGTAAGTTGAAAATGGAAATGAATCTGACGATATGTTGAAAGGAAAAATAAATAAAGGAAAGAAAATGTTGAATGGATAAAAAAGATTTACAAACATGTTTCGGCCAGGAGTTTGTTCATGTACACAAGTATTCTATTTATTATTATTTTAAATATAAAATAAAATAAAATAATAGTAAATTATAAAATCTTTAAGTATACAAAGAATAATGGCCTTCATCAGAGTTTTATTTCTATAGAAATTACAACACTATTGGATAGAACAGTTACAAAACTATTTTTCCATATGATCACCACCACTGGGTGTGTATATATATATATATATATATATATATATATACACACATATATATACACACACATACATATATATATATATATATATATATATACCCAGTGGTGGTGATTATGTGGAAAAATAGAGTTTTGTAACTGCTCTATCCAATAGTGTTGTAATTTCTATGGAAATAAATAAATAAAGCAGCAGAATTTCGGAGTTTCCTCCATATATAAAAGTAACCTTACAATCTTTTTTTTTTTTTTAATGAAATTCTTCTCGGATATATTCAGAAAAAAAAAAGAAAAAAAAAGAACAAAAAAGAAGCGACAAGATAAAACAAAAGGTAAATAAAACCCAATGTCTCTGATTCAGCTTATTTGAAATGAAAAAAAAAGTAATTTTTTCATAAGAAATTTCACGTGTTTTTGGGTTCTTTTGTCATCGTCATAGTTTTTCTTGGTTATAAGAACTATTTTTTATCTGGTTGTCATTCATTCATGAATGCAAATGAATAGAATAAAATCACAGAAGCATGTTGAACATATTCTAAATAAATCGCATTTTTGCTGACTTTTCCGCACAAATGGAAAAGGTTTAAGAAGAACATAGAATAAGAATAATATCAAGAATAATAATAATAACAAGAAGAACATTGAAGAAGAAGAAATAAAAAAATTTGTATGGCAAATAAACAAAACTAAAATAACTATGAAAATGACAAACATGGATACTATCAAGCTGATAGATTTGATCTTTTTTCTTTCTTTTTTTTTTATAACTGAGCTGACCTCGTCAGTTATTGTTTTAAAAGTAATTCCCTTTCTACTGAAGAGGAAAAGATTATATTGACAAGCTTAAAAACCCTTTTGTTAGAAAGGAAGAACCTGGTAATATGTGTAGAGGGTTGATTTCTTTTTTTCTTATTTTTTGTTTTTGTTCAAATGCCATGAAGAAAAATCCTGTATATTCCCTACAGCCTATTTTTTGTTCTTTCAAAACCAAAGCCCTTTTCTCCCCAAGTCAAAACCTATAGCTAAAAATAAACCTTAAAAAAAAAAAAGCAGGTATAAATAATTAGAAATAAATAAATATTCCAATAAACAAATATCTTTAAAAAAAGACAAAAAATTTCCAAACAAACAACTTTACAAAAATGTAAAGAAATCGAAGGAAACAGGGATCATGTTCATTGCTCAGCAAACTCGGAAAGTGAAAGTGAAAGTGAAACCTTATCCTGCTTAAACAGGAAAGATAGGGTTTTCCACCTTCTCAGTTTTCTCTAATGCAATTTTTAAATTTATTGTGGTGAAACATTGTAGTGCCACCTCCACACGTCTAAAGCAATAAGGAAAACAAAAATTTAAGAGGCATCAAATATTAAGTGAAACTTGAAAACACATGCATTCACTTACCCTTAAAACAAAACAAAAAAGAAGCTAAAATAGAAGAGTTCTAAGCAAAAATGAAGAAATTTAACATGAGAAGGGGTTTATTTTACACTGTGTTTAAGAATGGAAACTGATCTTCGTTCTTTATTTGAATAAATTTGTAAAAAAAAAAAGAAAAAAAAAAAAAAAAAAAAAAAGGAGTCATTTGAAATCGCTTAACAGGAAGGTTGAAATTTTCAACTTGTTTAACCAAAATCTTCAAAACAAAACATATAAAAAAAATTTAAAAAATATTGATGAATTTAATTAGCATTATTTTCCCCTTAAACAAAACAAAGGTGATACAAAAGAGAAATATTATTTCTACCCCACAATAAAAAAAAATTTAAAAGATAGAATAAAATGCTGGTTGATTTTTGTTTTATGCTTTCGTTTGATATAAAACTATAGGATTGTAATAGACACATGGTTTAATGGTTAGAGTCGTAGGAAATGGACTCGTTGACCTTAGTTCAATTCCTGGATGAGACAGTTTGCATTTCACATGGCGTTAATACCCTTGGGAAAGGTATGAATCCAAATCTCCCTCCAGCTAGGGGCAAATAGCAGGGCAGACTGGGCTAAGTAACCAGTCTAGGAGAAGGAAAACTGAGTTCAAACCTGTTAATATCTAATTAATAAATTGACCTTGTGTCATATCCTGCTCGTGCAAAGGGGTTGGTAAATATATATATATTTTGGGAGAATATGTGCTTAATTGAAGTCATACCTAATTTTTGAAAATTAATTATTAGGTACGACTTCAATTAAGCACATATTCTCCCAATAATTGTCGGCTAAAAAAGCCATATCAAAACACATCGTCTGTTGTTTACTTCTCATATATATATATATATATTATATATATATATATATATATATATATATATATACATAATTGTAATAGTATTTTTTAGTTTTATCAAGTACAAATAACTTTTAGAATAAAGCACATTAGTCCCCAGACCATGCAAGATGGTTAAAGGGCAGTTATTTACACAACCTGTTCAGCACAGAGGATGTGAAATAAGTTCACAAGTATCAGGCATCCACAGCAATGATTGAACCTGCTATAAGGGGTTCACCGAGTATTATCTCGGGTTCTTATAAAACATTGGGTTACCTGAAGGATAAATACCCAATGTTGAACACTTCGGTTAGGAAAAACGACAAACACGTTAGTTACGTTTAAAAAGCTTTAATATAACATGTATATAGGAACGAAGTTCCCCAGACTATGAAATGTCACAAGAGTCCCAACAACACAGTAATGTTCATTTACAAAAAGGGTGGAAACCACTTACTGTGAGCAGTGTCGTGTCTGTGGCGTCTGGCATGCACCATAGGTGTCTGCTGGGGAGAAGTCACGAGCATGTCCAGGCTTGTTCAGTGGCATCAGAAGAAGAGGGTTCCCTCCTTGGGTTCCTGTGTCACGTGACCACCCTAGGGTCTCCAGACACAGGAGATTTACCAAAACCCTCAGAAAAGGGAGACTGCCCTTACACTGCTATTCAGTAGTAATGGATCTGCAAGACAAACTTGCTAACTATTACACCATGATAGGATGCCCTAGGTATTTATCCAAACGATTCACTATGGGTAGGTTGGGACACAAGGTATTTACCCAACCCATTCACCATGGACAGGCTTGCTAACCGTAACACCATGATGAGATGGCCATTTTCTACAAAGTGTATAACAATGAAACTTGAAGTGTTTGTAGATCTAATATATAGCCATTGCTGTTTTACCCACAAAGTTTCCTGTTCAGGTTCTTTAAGGACTAAATATGAAGCAAAATTATATTTAAAAAAAGTAAGACAAAATGTGTTAGTTGCTGGCATAAAAGGGTTGGCATTTATCTTTGTGACCAAATTTCTACGGCTGACTTAGATTTTGATTAAATAAACCTCAGTCGGTAGAGCGTTCAGCTAGAAACCACAAGGTTCCTAGTTCAATACCGGTCCCCGCTAACTTAGCGTATGAGTAGCACAGGGATCTGTGCGGTAAAGTAAGGAGCTGATGGTAGGTGTGGCGCTCCACCTCAGATGCTAAAACAATCTCCTTGGTCTAGCGCTATTGAAAAGGGGATAGACTCCCTCACTGACTGGCTGATACCGACTTTAGGCCGCCCCGTCGACTTTACTTACTTTACTTACTATATATTTAATGTTGAAAAATATATTTTTTAAACTAAGTTTAATTGAAATTATACATTGCAATACTAACACAAACAACTGTCTCAATAATAGATTCAATAATTAATTTCAATGGTTAATTAAATGTATAGCAATTTGGGTTTTTTGTTGTTTATTTTTTTTAAGCAGTACGTAATTAAAAACAACCTTAATCCCCTAAAACCACAACCCAATTCGCAAAATATTAATTCATAGACTGTAGTTAAACTGTCATTGGGTACCACCAAAAAACTTTCCCTTTTAATTTTTCCGACCTAAATCAGAAGTCAGCCATTTCTACTTACAATTAAACTGGCCATGACAAAGTGAAAACCCATCTTGAAATCTTATTGTTTGTTTAGATTTTACGGCGTGTCAACCCTTGGGTTATTTTATGCCAAAGATATGTTTGCTTTATTCATTCTTGTTAGGTATTCATTTTCCACAATTTTGGAAACTCATTTGTTGGTCTATTTAACCCATTTATGGAATCCTAACAGGTACTACCACATCAAGTCAGAGTAGACCTGAGAGTAATGATAATGAAGGGTTAACAGCCTCTCCAACTGCCCATCTAGCCTAGATAAGGGCCAAAGTGGAGTGTTGCATGTCATGGGCTACTCAACCACCAGGATTCTGTCCTTAAGGATCATGGGTCACCATCCATGGTGAATAGGTGGCTCCATTGAGGGAGGGGGGGTCTTACCCCTCTGCAGCATATTCTACTGCCCCAGCCAACAGGGATAAATATGTTATTGCTGATATACCTTAGTTAAATTAATTTTACTCTTGCCTATATCAAGCATTGAATATACAAAGGTCATTTAATATTTTTATCAATAAATGTAAACTGTGCATTGTTTGGAATTGGTTTTAAGAAAAAAAATTCAGTCTCACAAAAATATTTGTTTTGAGTCTATTCAAAATGGCAGCAAATCATACAGCATTTTCAAGGCTTGAACAGAAGTCTGTCAACAAAAAATTGGTTGATAAGTGCAAACCATGTGAAATTTTCAGCAAAATATCTAATGTATACAGAGAAGCATGTTTTAGTCAAAATGTTTACAAATAAGATAAACATTTGTTTAGCTTATTTGTAAATATGAGTCAAAGAGACAGTCCATGGAATGGAAATGCACTGACAACCCATCCGGGTGAGATGGACTAGGCATGCAGGGTGAGATGGACTGGGCATGCTGGAGAAGCGGGGACAAGCTCATAAGCGACGTTTTCCTGTAGAAGCCAACACATGGACATGCTAATGTAGGACGTCCACTAAGGACCTATATTGACCAACTATGCGAGGATTCTGGATGCTGCGCAGAGGACCTCCCAGGGGCAATGAGTGATAGGGAAGGTTGGTGAGAGATTGTCATGGATATCTGTGCTGCTTGCATGACAAGATGATGATATCTACTTTGTCGTTAATATTTTCATTTTTGTATTTTCATCTGGACCTACACACATGCATACCAACTGCCCTTTATTAGGGCAGCAGATTATCTTGTAGGCATGTTTTATTGAAAATGACTAATAAGGATTTAGTGTGTAGCTTTTCATTCAGCTTTTCTTTTTGGTGAATGAGATACTAAAAATGTGGTTGTAGGCGGTTTGAAGACTGTTCAAAGGCTTTGTTAGTGTAGTCTGAATATGGATACTTTCAACCATCTTTAGTCATTTTTAAGGACTTTGATTCTCCTGTGTTGTGAAAGCTGGATTAATTCTGTGTTCAGAAAATTTTTAGGTGGGCATGACATCATGCAGTAATGTTATCATCTTCATTTTGTTATTTTTATGATACATCATCTAATGTAAACACAAAACACACAAACCATTACACACAAAAACAATTTTAATCTAATAATCCTAAATCTTTAAAATCTCAACATTTACAAAGATCTTCTAAAAAGAAAAAAAAATTTTTTTTAAATGCCTCCCCTTCTCCATGGACATCCAAGACATTTTCTGTCCAGAGATTTTTAATATTTTGTTTTTAACAGCATTTTACAATATCTTATTACTCATTAGTTTTTTTTGTTTAATGGCGTATCAACCTTCATGGGTTATTTAATGCCAGAAAACTATTCTCATACAACAGAGGTTACCAAATTATGGCCAGCGGGCTGAATCCAGCTCACAAAGGCATTTCATCAGGCCCGCTGACGGTACTTGAATTTGTTTGTTAAAAATATGGAACACGAGATGTTCTGATACCATTTAAAACTAAATATCATGTTAAGCTTACTAAATCTTCATGGACTTGACTACTGTTGGTAGGTTACAAAATTTTGTGGGTGTGAGCATTTCACGTGTTACTTATGCAATCCCAAATTTTCACTTGTTACGTCTGCTTGAAAAATACTGGTAATTTTTAAAGGGCTATTGTGAAGCAATGAATAGGTCAAACAAATAGACAAAAATTTTTGAAAATGAAATGGTTCTTTTAGATCAAAGTTCATCTATATTGGCATTGCCTTCTGTAGATGAGATATTGCTACCTAAGTTTTCAGCTTTCTGTAGATGAGATATTGCTACCTAAGTTTTCAGCTTTCTGTAGATGAGATATTGCTACCTTTTCAGCTTTTGTAGATGAGATATTGCTACCTAAGTTTTCAGCTTTCTGTAGATGAGATATTGCTACCTAAGTTTTCAGCTTTTTGTAAATGAGATATTGCTACCTAAGTTTTCAGCTTTTTGTAGATGAGATATTGCTACCTAAGTTTTCAGCTTTTGTAGATGAGATATTGCTACCTAAGTAGGTTAAAGTGAAAAATAGCTATCCCAATGAATACAAAGAAAAGGTTTCAGCAAAATATGCAGTGACTAAAGTAAACACATGCAGCTGGGTTCTGCACTCATTCCTAAAACAGAACATGCTGTGGACACCTTTTTTTTTTTATAGATTAACCATTATCTATATTGACGTCACTTTCTGTAGAAGAGATATTGCTACTTAGGTAGGTTAAATTGAAAAATAGCTATCCAAATGAATACAAAGAAAAGGTTTTAGAAAAGGCGTTTTTAATTTAAACTTCATCTATATTAACATTGCTTTCTGTAGAAGAGATATTGCTACCTAGGTAGGTTAAATTGAAAAATAGCTATCCCAATGAATACAAAGAAAAGGTTTTAGAAAAGGCGTTTTTAATTCAAAATTTTTTAATATTTTCAATATTAATAAGATTTTTTAAAAATTACAATTCATCAGGATGTTTAATTTGAACACAATAATAATGTGGCCCGTGCTCATTTTTTAAAAAAATTATCCGTCCTACTATGAAAAAATTTGGTGATCTCTGTAATAGAAGAACGGTAGCGGTACTAGTTAACTGATAACTGGGGGGGGGATGAAGGAGTTCACACTTTTCCCAAAAGTAATTTATCCAAAAGTGTACGTAATGGCACAACTGGAGTTCAAAATCACTTACTATGATGTTGCAGTCCAGCACTTTAACCACTATGCCACAGGGAATCCTACCACGTATTAGTTTGTGGGGCGTCTATCACATCATCAAAGTAGTTCAAGCTGTGGTAGGTAGTATAGTGGTAGTTGGTGCGCTAAAATGTTGTGCACTGCTTCACTCCATGTTTTATTTGAAAGCCACACAGATGAATGTGCAATGTGGTCTAATTTGGGAACTTATGCTTTACAAGTTTAAACTCAGTCGGTAGAGTGTCTGACTAGAAACCACAAAGTTCCTGGTTCGATACTGGCCATCGCCAATTCAGCATGTGAGTAGCACAGGGATCTGTGCAGTAAAGTAAGGAGCTGATGGTAGGTGTGGCGCTCTACCTCAGAAGCTAATATAATCTTCTTGGTCTAGCGCTAGTGAAAAGAGGATAGACTCCCCCTGTCTGGCTGATACCAATTTTAGGCCACCCTGAAGACTTTTCTTTTACTTTTTGATCACATCTCAATGATTCTGATAGCTTTTTTAATGGGATGCACAGATTTGATTTGAATGAGTCCTCAGGACATGATGGGTCCCAACTAAAGTTTCTTAATAAATTGAGTTTTTAATAAAATGAGTTTTTATCTATGAACAACTAAAGCTGTCTAACCCCTACCTTGTACGCTATACAGTGTAATCCATTTCCAAGAAAAGTTGAAACGTATTTACAGTTAGCTGGAAATGGTAGGGGAAGAAAAACGAACACTGGGATGCATGGATATGATTTTTCTGAGTCCTTTTAGATTTTTATGCATCAGTGATGCAGGATACATAACTATGAGCATCTCTGTTTAGGGGTTTGGGTTTTTTTTGTTTAATAACATATCAATCTTCATGGGTTATTTAATGCCAAAACAGTGTTTGTAGAAGAACAGTAGTGGTACTATTTAACCCATAATTTTCAAGTGAATGATAATTTTATGGGTTCTGCATTTGCACTGAATGTCATTTTTTAATCATCTAAATTCTTGATATAATGAAGACTAACAGCACCTATGGATATACCACAGTATGATACTCTAATTATCACAACGTTTAATACATTTGCTTAAGAGCTATTGCTAAATAGTACAATATGTAAAATGTATAATAATTTTGATTTAACTCTCTCACTCGTTTTTTTCTATCTTTTCATCTTTTCAGTATGTTTGATTGAAACAGATTGCTTCCACACACTCACTCCTTCTCTCTATCTTTCCCATACTTTCTTTCTTTCTTTCTTATATTTTTTCTGTGTAGCATGTCCTTTTTCTTTCCCTTCTTTATGATAAAAACGGAATGATCCATTATTTAGCTGAAGTGACAACATAAAAAATAAGAATTTGGTAGATAAGCAACACCAGATAATCAGGATTTACATTCTTGCATTTCATCTTGGAATATTTGGACATTCTCATTTTTAACCAGAGGGTGTTGCAAGATGATAATGGTTGTGCAATTAAAGAACACGAGTATTAATATATTGATACCTCTGAAATGTGCATTAGAATTCTTCACTCCTTCTTAAACAGAAGCATTATCATCATCATGGACTACTGTTACAATGGGAACTTAATGGTTCATGAGTCACCTACTCATGGCTAAAAAAATGTTTGTTTTGTTTGACGGCATATCAACCTCAGTGGGGTCATTTAATGCCGATAAAGTTTTGAAATAAATCAATTCTTAATGGATAATACAATTTTTTATAAATACATTTGTTCTATTTAACCCATAGATGGGACCCTGACAGGTACTACCACTCCGGGTCAGAGTGGACCAGGGAGCAATGGTGATGAAGGGGTGCTCCACATTCCCCAAACCTCCAAAACTGGAACTTCACCATCAGATAGAGTTTAACGTCATTCCCAAGACATGTAGACCCGCAGCCACCGCCTTCTAGCATCCATATGATAAAAAGGGGTTGGGGATTGCCATAAAAAAATTTCATCAGTGAAATATAAAAGGAAACCTGCAAATAATCCCTGCTTATAGTTTACACAAGAAAAGTAAAAGTTGAAATAAAGAATTTTCTCTTTGATAACGAAAAGCCCAAATATAATTGTGTATGTATGCTTATAATCAATAATTGGCTGGGCTAGTGGGAATTAGGTGTACGGTAAAGCTGTGTTGAGGATTTATGCTTGGGAATCACGGATGGGGTCAGCTGGAATAGGCAAAGTGAAACTGTGCAGCTGGCAGTTGCAGGTCACTCTAAGCCCTGGTGAATAATCTTTTTTAAAATATGGCCAATTAAGGGTCCATTTTGAGACCATATAACTTACAATGGGGTTGATGCTAATACGCACATGTGTATAACAGTGATTCATAATTCATTCAGCTCAAATAAATAAAGGTTTAGCCCTCAACTTACAATGGTCCAATAAGAATACTGAACTATATATATATTATATATATATATATAGATGAACAAAAAGTGATAAGACAAACAGGAATATTTCTTTTATGTTGTTTATTTTTCTCAACTAGTTTTGACCTTAGGTAATCATCAGGAGAAAATTTCTTGTTAATTAAAGAAATTGTTTTTAGAAAGTTAAAAATATTATTAAAACTTATTTTTTAAGTGTTTGACAAGCCACTATAATCTGGGCAGAGAAGTGTGTTAGAAGTGGCGAGTCCATCTGTTCAGTAAAAATAAAACACACACACACACATATGTATATATATTATATATGTGTGTGTGTATTTGGGAAGCATTCTTTCATTTATACATGTATAATTAAACAAAAGGCACATCTCCTGTTTAACAATTTTATTTTTGATCTTTTCTAAAAAAAAAAAAATTAAAAAAAAACAAAAAAACTGGAATACATCACCCTGATGATGGCACTTCGAAGTGCCGAAAGTACTCGGAAACTGAACTTTGGTGGACTTATCCACCAATTCCACCCAAACATTAAAAAGTTGGCCAGAAAATCAAAAAAGATCAAAAATAAAATTGTTAAACAGGAGATGTGCCTTTTGTTTAATTCTACATGTATGTATATATATATATATATATATATATGGATAAATAGCAGGACAGACTGTGCTCTTTAACCTTGGGATGGCAACCAGTCTAGTAGGAAAAAACTATCAATTCAAACTTAAAACTTTGCTGAAGAAATTGACCTTGTGTCATCCTACTCTTGGAGAGGGGTTGGTGTATATATATATATATATATATATATATATATATATATTTTTGAGAGAGAGAGAGGGAGGGATAGATAAGTTTTGATATAATATCCTCATTATTATTTTGTGCATGAGAAAATCTTCCAATTTAATTACTGATCTATGTTAAGCCAATCTGGTGATGACATTCAATAAGCATTGGTTAAAAAAAAAAAAAGAAAAGCTCAATATCTTTATACACTTGATTTTCTTTTTGCCACACAACACTTAAACAAGCATAATATAGGTTATTAAATATTTATCTGGAACATGTGAAAAACTTATAAAGATAGTAAGAATAAATTTGAAAAAAAACCCAAAAAAACTCCATAAAAAAAAAACTTATCCATCATTATCAACTGTCATGGGTACATATGTCGGCTTCTCAGATGAAAAATTATCCGCCTTACTCCTTCAAATTAAAAAGTAGCATTCTGCTCTGTTAAATAATTATGGAATTTTAAAAATAGATTTAAGATTATACTGGCAATAGATATAAAATCTAGCAACAAAGATGGCAGTCTTATTGAAATGCAATAATCAAAATGCGCCCCAAAAATAAAACTACAAGAGTTGAACTTTCATATGATTTTTACTAAAGATTCCAACATTTTTAAAATGTGAGTTATTAAGTTTTCAATTCTAAAACTACTGCAAGACTTTATGAACACCCTGTATTTTCAAGTCATCAGAAGAATCCCGAACATAATGTCTCACATTACTATGGGGTAATTCCATGTCAAATCATCCAGGCCATGTCACCCACCCGCTTCAATTTTTCCGAAATTTTTTCCAAGTGTGGACTATGTTAATGTTAGACACTCCTCAAAATTTGAGCTTCCAGTTCCAAAAATTGGCAGAGTTATGTTGATTTTTAGCTCCCAAATTCGAAGGGAGTCGCAAAAAAAGGCAACTTTGTGCAATCTATTTTTGTCTGTAAAATGGGTTCTAGAGCTTTTCTACTCCTAAAAATTGGTTTATAAAACCATTTTTGCCCAGGGAATACAAAAATGCTATCAGAAAAGTCTTAAAGTCAACCAATTTTAAGATATTGATGATTTATTTTTTCATGGCAAGATAATGTACGTTTCGGCTGATGTGCCCTCAGGCCTTCTGGTATTTCTTATCAGAATCAGGAACCTTCTTGTCGTAATCGGGAGCCATCAAAGAACTTTGAAACCAACCCTTTATTCAATCCATGTGGGTATCCTGTTCTCATTCCAATAACTATAGGTGGGGTACAGGTGTAAAGCTGTGTTTATTATTATTCTTCCTTGACCAGGTTTGAACCTGCAGCCTAGAGATAACTGTCACTTAGAACTGTCTTAACTGAATACCTTTATCCACTATGCTCCGAGTTCAATTGGAGGATGAGGACAATAGTCTGAATAATCAAAATAATACTGAAATATATTTATTTACTAAGCTTAGATGTGGCACGCACCCAGAAGTATGGAGCGCACAGTGAGAATCAAACCCGCTAACAATTGTCTGCTAATCCAGCTTTCTAACCATTACACCACTTTATGCGCCCATCTGAATGAAATATAAGAAAGAAATTATAATAATAATATAAGAATGAGGTGTGACACAAACATAGTTTAAAACAAGTGTATTAATATATGTAATACAGTTGTTTATGTCACACCTTTCAGTTATAAATATACAGGCAGTGTTAGTTGATAATAATATATTAATATTAATATTTTAATAATCTTTAATAATATATTAATATTAATATTTTAATATAATATTGTAAATCTATATATTTATAGTGGAGTTTTTATTATTATTATTTATTATTGTATACGCTTATATATTATTATTATTATTATTTATTATTATTATTATATTATAAATAATATATTAATATTAATATTTTAATATAGAAATTATAATAATGATATAAGAATGAGGTGTGACACAAACATAGTTTGAAACAAGTGTATTAATATATTTAATACAGTTGTTTATGTCACACCTTTCAGTTATAAATATACAGGCAGTGTTAGTTGATAATAATATATTAATATTAATATTTTAATAATCTTTAATAATATATTAATATTTTAATATAATATTGTAAATCTATATATTTATAGTGGAGTTTTTATTATTATTATTTAATATTGTATACGCTTATTGTATACGCTTATATATTATTATTATTATTATTATTTATTATTATTATTATATTATAAATAATATATTAATATTAATATTTTGATATAGAAATTATAATAATGATATAAGAATGAGGTGTGACACAAACATAGTTTGAAACAAGTGTATTAATATATTTAATACAGTTGTTTATGTCACACCTTTCAGTTATAAATATACAGGCAGTGTTAGTTGCTGGTTCTTCTTCAAAACTAGATGCTTTAACAAAGTCAGTAAGAATAGGAAGAAGGTAAGATAGATGTTTGAATATGCCTGCATAGAGAAAATGAATAAAAAGGGGAGTGGGGAGGGGCGGTGAAGGTGGGGGAGGGAGAACCAGAAGGAGACAGAACGGAAAGAGAAGCTGGAAGGCAGATACAAATGGGTGAAGAAAGAGAGAATTTAAATTGTCAATAGGTTTGAAAATAGAATTAAAACTTTGTTGTTTTTTTTTATGAACTATTTTCTGATATAAACTACAAAATTATAATAAAAGTTATATTTGATAATTCTTTTCAGGCATCTATGTAATTATATATGCATGCTTTGCAAGGCTGGTGCTAGGGTCTCGTGCCCCCCCCTCCGAATCTATGATATAGAAACCCTACTCTACTATTTGTCAATTTTAAGTAAGTGTGGCACTCCATCTCAGTTGCAGAAACAATCTCCTTGGTATTGTGCTAGTGAAAAGGGAATAGACTCCCACAATGAACTCGAACTCAGGAACCTTCTTGTCATAATCAGGAGCCATCGCGGAACTTTGAAAAGAAGGTTCCCGAGTTCAAGAAGGCTCCCGAGTCCAACAAGAAATACCTGAAGAAGGCCAGATCTTTTGAAATGTTGTACAAATAACAATAAAGATGAAGACAATTGTTTAAATGATCCAAATTATCAAGCCTCATCTAAAAAATTAAAAAAAATAGAATATGGAAATTGTGTTGATGATAATATTAATACAAAAATACTGATCTCCACCAACTCAGTGCATGAGTAGCTCAAATTGGGTAATCTGATCTGTGTGGTAAAGTAGGGGCTGACAGCAGGTGTGGTGCTCCACCTCTGCAAAAATAATCTCCCTGGTCTAGCACTAGTGAAAAGAGGATAGACTCCCTCACTGTCCAGCTGATACTGACAATAGGCCACTCTAGCAACTTTACTTTTTACTTAGTATTCATAGAATATATACAAAACACCTGCTTGGGACACCCCTTATCAGGGGTTTCAGCCCCGATTCTATAGAATATCCATGGATTGAGTTAATCTTAATAATATATTCTGTGTTCAAGGTTTGCTTTGAAACTTCACCATTAGATGCAGTTTAACGTCATACCAAGGATAGTACTATACATAATGAAATATTGAAACAATAATTGTGTGTATATATATATTTACCAACCCCTCCACATGAGCAGGACATGATACAAGGTTAGTTTCTTAAGCAGAGTTTAACTAATTTGAATTCAGTTTTCTTTCTCCTAGAGTGGATGCCTAAACAAGGTTAAAGAGCCCAATATACCCTACTATTTACCCATAGTGTAGAATAAATACCATATTCAATGTAGAAGCTTCTAAACATAGATGGAGGGAGAATATTTGGAGTCATACCTTTCCCAAAAGTATTAGCAGTATATGAAATGTAAACAGTCTCGTATTTGAACTATGGTCACTGTGTCCATTTCCTATGATGGTAACTATTACACCACACACCTTATATTTAACTTTCAAAGAAAGAAAAACTTAACTGTCAGTTTGCTTTGTTCAAGGTATGATGTGACATCATATAAGAATGAGCAGACCATTGGTACTGGCCCAAGGTGTAGATATAAAAGCTGAGGTTTCATTAAGGTGTTGGGGTTGTACCTATATCAAATGCAATTTAAGATTCTCACACAAGCAAAAATCCTTGAACCCAGAATCAACCCAGCATTCTACAATGTAGGAGCACCTGTGTCCTCAAAAATGACCAAAAAAATGGTCAAAAGAACCCATAGTTACATTAGACAGACAGACACTTTGGACAGTTTTTAAACTGCCAAAGACCATAGTTGCAACATCTTGTTTGCCAAAAAGAAAAAGCTGAATACTAAATATTATTTTTAATATAAACATGCCTACAAGAGAATCTGCTACCTATATGAGTTGAAAATGGAAATGAATCCGACGATATATTGAAAGGAAAAACAAATAAAGGAAAGAAAATGTTGAATGGATAAAATAGATTTAATATGAGTGTTTCGCCCAGGAGTTTGTTCATATGCACATGTATTCTATTTAGAATAAATATAAATAGAATACATGTATACATGAACATACTCCTAGCCAAAACACATGTTAGTAACTCATGTTAAATCTATTTTATCTATTCAACATTTTCTTACCTTTATTTGTTATTTCCTTTATATATATATATATATATATAGTGCTACACAAACACTGAGTTCAACTCAGTGTATGTGTAGCACAGAGCAGTAAAGTGGGGAGATGAAGGTAGGTGTGGCACTCTACCTCAGCATAAACAATCTCCCTGGGCCGGCGCTAGCAAAAAAGGGATAGATTCCTTCACTTTCTAGACCACACTGCCAACTTTACTTTTACTTTAATTATATATATCTTAGAAAGGAAGGAAAATCTCAACACCGTAATTCTATAATAAATTTATTTCAACCAAAATTTTTTTGTTTTATCCTTACTCTATACTTTTTCAGACTCATTCAATAGTTTAGTTCATAGTTTAATTTTGTCTGACTACCATCCCGCTAAGAAACCAGACCCTGAAAAATATCCTTTTTTCTCATTTGACTTCCTGTCGCCATGGTGACAGTCTTACAATGTAAAAAAAATTTTTTAATTTTTTTGAGAAGTTAATTTTTCAGTTATGCAATTCAAATTATCTTGATCTACCATCTGATGAGACGAAATTTTGGGGAGCTATATTCAATCAACTTAGATTTAAAAAGACCCCAATTTTGGTCGAAATAAATTTATTATGGAATTACGTTGTTAAGTTTTTCTTTAATTTCTAAGATAAATATTGCTCTGTATATAATCTAAAAAGTTTATTATACATTGAGCTCTCTTTAGTGATTTAAAGATTCACTGTATTTATACATACTGTATCATACAATAATAATACAGTGTATCTTAGAATTCACATATAGAATCATCCCTTACTACCAAGTTTTGGATACCTCTCATCATTATATATATATATATATATATATATATATTATATAATATGACAGGCAAGTATTTAGAGTTGAGTTATTTTTAACCTTTTCATGTTCATAAGTGAGATGTTGCAAATGAGGAGCCTTCATCTTCATTTGTGACATCTCAGTCATTAATATGAAAAGGTTAATAAAAAAACTCAACTCTAAATCCCTGTCTGTCATATTTAATAAAATATGCCTACAAGAAAATTTGCTGCATAAATACACTATATATACTAGCAAATATATGCACCCTCCGGGTGCAAGTATTTAAGTTTTAATGTAATAAAATACTGTATTAAATTAGAAAGGCTAATGAAATAAATAAGAATACAGATAAAAAGATTTGAAACAGAGGAGTATAATAAAAGATTTGAAACAGAGGGTATAAAAAAATGGAACAACTGAAACTTACTCTTCATCACTCTCGTCTTTCATTGTTATTTTTTCTAATTTAGTTATAAGAGGAAGTAAAGAATAAAATGACAGTTATTTTATCTTGTTAATGGATTTCATTTAAGATTCATTGAAGAGATTTTTGCTTATATTCATTAAAATAAAACCAAACAGTTAGAAATCAATAATACTAATCACATATTTATTAAATTCGATTTTTTAATATTAATATGCAAATTAGCCTTCCCGTTCACACTGTAAACCTCTATTTTGTTGTATATATAAATATAATTGCATGTTGTTAGTATGTAGACATAGTTAACAGTATTAATAATGTAAGACAATTTTATTAATAATTGAGGTTTAGATAAAAATAAAATCATGGAGAATGTGATGTCAATAACTAAGAGAATTGTGACTTGAGTAGGAATATAGTTTCGGTTACAGACAGAAAAACACACAATCTCCATTATAATAAGATATATATATATATATGATAAAGAAAAAGGCTTAAATACCAATCATATTTGCAGTTATAACTTTATTTCCACCCATATATATATATATATATATATATATATATATATATATATATGCTTCATTTAGCACCCTTGTTAAAAAAGGCCCAGGTTAGAATTATTGCTTACACCATCAAACCTGGTGATATATATATATATATATATATAATATATATATATATATATAATTTACATTGACAATATAGTTTATCATATCTATAAGTAAAGAGTGCTCAATATCATCAATAGACTATGTATATCTAAGTTAGTGTAGTAAAGCCATGAAATCAACAGTGCTTGGTAACTGACAGTTTCTCGCCTATGTAATTTTCAAACCAAGGTATATATATATTATATATATATATATATATATATATACTTACTAATGGGTGATACTATATATCACCCTGTTTAACTATCTATAGAGATCAGACAAACAAATTCTCCTCAATTGAATATTAGGTTGTATGAACAGTAATTCAAATAATATTTAAGAAATATAAAGATATTATAGAATAAAACCATGATAATGCTATGGCATCATCAGAAGCAGATATTGACTAATAGCAATAATAATTCTATTGTCCACCAGTCATTGATGATGAATGAAAATGTCATTGAGTCGTTCTGCTTCTATATTTCCTCTCTAGCAACCAATGTTAGAGGTTTCACCGATTCTTTCACATGAAGACAAAAACAAACAAACAAACAAACAGAAAAAAAAAGGAAGAAAAAAAAAAAGGCAATAATCTTTAAAAGAAAGCAAAGTGGAAGAAACAAAAGCTTTGTATACACATTTAACGTTATATCTATGACTGCTGCTGCTGCTGCTTCAATTTGTAACGATCTTTGCTACACGGTCGATTATTTTCCATTTGTTTGAACAACTGATATTGGAATTTGGAGGCTGTATCTTTTCCGGATATTTATTATTTCGGATAAGTGCTTTTTGGATTTACGATATAACCTATACCATATCAAACATACTTTCCTACCTTTCTCTTTACTTCCTTATTTGTTTGTATATGTGTGTCCCCCTTTCTCTCTCATATATATATATATATATATATAGATGTGTGTATGTGGGTGTGTGTGTATGTGGGTGTGTGCATGCGTGTGTGTATATATATATATGTATGTGTGTATTTGGGTGTGTGTCATCTGTTATTTGTATGTCTACATATGTGTCTATATGTATGTACATACACGTGTTCTCTCTAGCTAAATTTATATATATATATATTATATATATATATACACACACAGACACAAAGTCTGTCCAGTTGTATGTGAATGTATGTGTCTGTGCATATATTATGTATATTTTATTAACCTATGATATATACATACTCATACATAGAAAGAAACACCCAAATATATATACACATACACACACAGACAGTAACACAAATAGATATACACAATACAGAAACACCCAAATATGTATACACACACACACACACACAGAAACATGCAAATATGTATACATATACACACAGAAACACCCAAATATGTATACACTCACACACACACACACACACACAGAGAAACACCCAAATATGTATACACATACACACACACAGAAACACCCAAATATGTGTATATATATATACTAGATACATATTCATAAATTATATACACTTTAAGAAATATCTATGAATCATATATGTGCAGTCTATAAAGTTTTATTCTATGTATTTATTATACCTATGTATATACAAAAAGACGTGTTTACTCTACCTAAATAATATGTATGAATCAGTATACTTATATGCACAGTTACTCCAATAGTGTGTATGTGTTCCATATGATTTTGATTTTATTCATGCAGTCATGTGTATATAACAATTGCGAGTATGTATATTGTTTACTTATCTAGCTTATGTTATATATGACATCCAAAAACAACCTATATTTTGTATGGCTTTGTGTTTATTTTACCTACATATGAATATAAGCAAATATATGGGTTCTATCTGTGCATACCTGGATATATATATGTGTGTGTGTGTGTGTGTTTGTATTTGTGAAAATTCTGGCATCTGTAAGTCTTACAAGACAAGGGATTGGCACTGAATCTCAGCACAGGCCAGAATAAGATTGCTTGGAAGACCAGCAATTGTCCATGCAGTAGGTCTACCCTCTTTATCATAATAGATAGTATTGTTGGATCAGTAAAATTTTTATTCCTGTGTGTGGGGTTAAGTGAGGGAGAGTCTTTCTGTGGTGCAGAATACCAAAAATTGCCAGATACATTCCACACCAGCTCCTGGCAAAAAATTCTCTCCAAGAAATCCCGAAGTCAGAAGATACCAGCTATCCTCTCAAAAAACTTGACTCTATACACAGGAAGGACTTTATATTGTTAATCGTTGTTATTTGTTCTTTAATAAATTGTTAGAATTAAACTAAGTTTTAATTTGTTTTTTTTTGTTGCTGTTAGAATTAAATGCTATACACACAATAGTATTAACCAAGACGCTATACCTCCAGAAATGGAACCTCACCATCAGAGTTTAATGTTATACCCAGGACATGAAGACCCTCAGCCACCACCTTTTAGCACCCATATGATAAATAGGGTTGGAGCTTGCCAAATAGGGTTGGGACAATCATATAAGTGCTAGGGTTGGACATGACCAGCTGATTGATCGGAGGCGGCCCTCTCCAACCACCCGTTTAGCTTAAGTAAGAGTCAAGTGGAGTGTTTCATGTCATGGACTGCTCATCCATGAGAATTCCACCCTTAAGCATCATGGGTTGCCACCCACAGCCAACAGGTAGCCCCATGGGGGGGGGTCTTACCCCTCTACAGTCGGTGTATTCTAAAGCCCCAGCTGACAGGGCTAAAATGGGGATAGATTCCCTCGCTGTCCAGCTGATATCGACTATAGACCATTCTGCCAACTTGGCTTGAGAAATTCCAGTCCATGCTGGGTAGCTCTGCTAGTCCATAATAAACCTGTGTACTCAAAGAACAAAAATTAAAAAGAATGATTTATTAATCCTTCATGATATTGACTTGCATAGTTAATTTGAAATGTAGCTGTCTGAGTTACTTTCTCTAAATCATTATTTTAAAATTAGCTCTTATTCAGATATCTAATATATGTCAGCCTAATTTTCTAGTGTATGTCTGTAGATTGTGTGTGTGTGTGTGTGTGTGTGTGTCAATGCTCTTTTGTCATCTAAAGATCTATATATCATTAACTTTGTTTAGCAAACTGCATACTCACACAGACATACATCCGTATACCATGGGGAGAATATAAAGTCAATATACATTGATTCATTCAGACATGCAATCGCATTGTGTTTTTTTTTTTTTTCATTATAACATTTCATCAACTGCATTCCTGGGCCTTCTTCAGGGATTTTTCATATCATAATCAATTATATTTCAAGGAAATTATTTCAACTTTTATGTTAATATATAAGTTTTGATCAGAAAGTATCAAGACTGAGGCTTTAATTATTTTGTTTACTTTAACTGTGAAAATTTTTAAAAAGACGAAATGCTGGGCCTTCTTCAGGTAACTTGCATATTATTTTGAATTAAATACATATATATCTTCCATCTTGTATATATTTTTGCACCTTCTACCATAGCTATGTTCCCACTAAACTATTTGATTATTAATTTGTAGTTGGAGGCTGAGGTGTAATGGTTAGAGTCGTAGGAAATGGGCTCATCGACCAGAGTTCAAATCCTGACGAAGCTACAGTTCTGATAGTGTGAATACCCTTGGAAAAGGTATGAATCCAACTACTTTCACTCCAGCTATGGGTAAATAGTAGGGTAGACTAGGCTCTTTAACCTTGGTTAGGCAACCAGTTTAGGAGAAGTAAAACTCTGAATTCAAACCTGTTAAACTCCAGCTGGGATGGTCACTACTAGAATAGGCTCAGTCCTAATTTCACTATTACCTACCAGTTTTATTTTGTTACTTTTATAGTATGTTTATGACTGAGAAATGAATTTGAGATGAACGCATTGCAAGTCCCAGCCAGGGTCCAGTGGATTCGACCCTGGATCTTACAAGATAACATTGTTGATCTAAGGGGGTCATCCCCCCAGGCAACACCTGCCCTCTTGATTTAAATGGGCAGGGCTGGGTTTATTGCCCAGTGCTTGAGTACTTGAAGGGGAATGCTGACGGGATCAATACATATTTTGCCCCCACCACCCATGCGTATCAGCTCGTGGGTGGTCACACATTAATAGGGCCTTGTGCCTAACCCATACATGTGGGGTACATGGTAAACATTAAATATCTTTTGCTTACATTCAAAATCATTCACAAAATTTTGATTGCAAAGAGTAGTGGTTCTGTAATTAAATAAATCCTTATATTACCATATATCTATATATATATTTATATATACATTTAGTTCCATACTTGCAGGTGTTTTATCTACAGATCTTTTATTTTTCTTATATATGATATTCTGTGTTTGTACATCTCTATGTTATTCAGGCTCTTATCTGCTTCGATTTATTTACCTACGTTTGTACGTGTGCATATATATCATTCATGTAATGTGTATGCATGCATATGATTTTCCTGAATTGGAATGTTTACCTTTATATTATTTTTTTGTATAAATATATACAAGTTTATATATATATATATATATAATTTGTAGGAGTTTTTTTTTTATATTTGGATGAGTTTGTGTTTATATACATATTATTTGCATGTGTTAGAATGTGTGATTAATTTGCATGATTTTTATATGCAAGTTGATGTGTGCATGCATATAATTTGCATGAGCATGTATATGGAATTTGATGTGTATACATGCATATAATTTGCATGAATTTGAATATATATTTTATATTATATACATACATTTTTTTTAAAGTATGTACATACATATAATTTGCGTGAGTTGAATGTGTGACTATATTATATATATGGATAATATATATGCACATGTACAAACACATGTATATATAATTACCAACACCCCCACACAAGCAGGATGTGACATAAGGTCAATTTCTTAAGCGGAGTTTAACAGATTAAATTCAGTTTTCCTTCTCCTAAACTGGTTACCTAGCCAAAGTTAAAGAACCCAGTTTGCCCTAATATTTACCCATAGCTGGAGGGAGAGTAGTTGGATGCATACCTTTCCCAAGGTTATTAACGGTATATGAAATGCAAACAGTCTGAACACTAGTCAACAAGTCTCTTTCCTACAACTATAACACCACATACCTTATATATATATATGTATGTATATGAGAGAGAGAGAGAGAGATGCTGATAGGTATGCATCCTGCATAAAAATCTAAAAGAATGCAAAAAAAATCTTATTCATGGGTCCCTGTTTTTTTAATTTTTCTTCCCCCACTATTTCCAGCTAACTGGAAATACATTTCAATATTTTCTTAGAAATGAATTACACTGCATGAGGTACAAGGTAGGGGTTAGATGGCTTTAGTAGCTCATAAATAAAAACTCTATAAATTTATTAAGAAACTTCAGTTGGGACCCATAAAATTTCCCGGGGACTCATTCAAATCATATACATAAGTCCCAGATGCACTAAATTAAAAAGCAATCAGCATCTAGCTCAGTCGGTAGAGTGTTCGGCTAGAAATCACAAGGTTCTTCGTTCGATACTACCCTTGCCAACTCAGCGTATGAGTAGCACAGGGATCTGTGCAGTAAAGTGAGGAGCTGATAGTAGGTGTGGAAGCTCCACCTCAGATGCTAAAATAATCTCCTTGGTCTAGCACTATTGAAAAGGGGATAGACTCCCTCGCTGTCTGGCTGATACTGACATTAGGCTCCCCCTACAACTTTACTTTATATATCTGACATGATGTATTCAATAAATCCTGGAAGTAGCATCCCATAAAAGAACAGTTGTATGGCCACTTGTCTCCTATCACACAAACCATCCAAGAAAGATGAACAAGACATTTCTGAGAAAACAATGAAGAGCTCATAAGAGACACATCTCCTATGGGCACGCACACATAGATACATTAGTGTGTGTTGGCTAACAAAATCCTATATTGATCAGCTCAGCATGGATATTGGATGCTGTTCAGAGGACCTTCCAGGTTGTCAGCATGAAGTTAATGATGATATGTATGTATGTATATATATATATATATATATATATATTCATATATAAACACAAATACGCTTTTTTATTCGCACATACACACGTACAAAATCCCGCGCTAGGATACAGTCTTAACGTCACAACCAACATGCATTTTCAATGTCACGCGCATTACAACATACACACACGTACAAACAAAAATAAATGCATTCACGCTCACACGAGAATACAGTTCTTTTAATAAATAACATCATTTTCAAAAAAAAAAAAAATTAATTTGGGAAGAAATGCCATAGCTGTACTGCTTCAGTTCAATTCTTTTGATAAAGAGGTATTACCTCGAAAATTCAAGAAAGAATAAAAATACAGGTCAACACACAACACCATTGTTACCGTATTATTTTTTTATTTATTCCAAACTGCATTGTGATAGCCTTCTAAATCAACCTCCTAATATATATATATATATATATATAATATATATATTTCCCATCCTCCCTTTCTACTTCATTTCATCTTTCTCTTTGTATATGAACAAGGTTGAGGCTGATGTGTGTATATTTCAAGTGGAGTAAAGCTGGGTTGAATTCAGTTATACTTCTTAACTGGTTAACTAACCAAGGCTAAAGAACCACATCTGTCCTATTTACCCATAGCTGAGAGGTAAAACAGATGAGTTCATACCTTTCCCAAAGGTATTAGCATGAAGTGAAACACAAATAACCTTGTCCAGGATTGCTGATTCCATTTCCTACAACAATAACCATTGCATAGAGTGGACCTCATTACTACAGACTGAGCAACCCTACAGCAGAGTGCCAAGTCATACATATACAGTAACGTTCTCTCTAATTAGTTTGCTAAATATGTATTTACCCAACCCCTCTACCACAAGCAGGATGAAACACAAGGACAATTTTTAAGTGGAGTTTAACAGGTCTGAATTCAAAAATTGTTCCTTCTCCTTGACTAGTTACCAAACCAAGGATAAAGAGCCCAGTCTGCCCTACATTTAACTATAGCTGGAGGAAGAACAGTTGGATTCATACTTTTCCCAAGGTTATTAGTGCAATGTGAAATGCAAACAGCCTTATCTAGGATTTGAACTTGTCTCATATTGTCCATTTCCCATGGTGGTAACCATGCACCTTCACAATGCCTATATAACAACAAATATGAGGATAATAGTTTGAAAAACCTATATACTAGTTTTAGTTTGTTTGTCTTATGGCATATTAACCTCAGTGGGTCATTTAAAGCTGATAAAGTTTTGAAATAAATTCATTCTTAATGGATACTCAATTTTAGATACAGACCCATATGATAAAAAGGGTTGGGGCAATAATATCGGTGCTAGAGCTTGACGTGACCAGCCGATTGATCAGAGGGGGCCTCTCTAACCACCTGTCTAGCCTAAGTGGAGTGTTGCAGATCATGGACTGGTCAACCACCAGAATTCCATCGTTAAGAATCACGGGTCACCACCCACGGCCAACAGATGGCCCCATTGGGAGGTTCTTACTTCTCTGCAGAGGTGCAGTCAGTGTATTCTAAAGCCCCAGCCAACACGGCTACAAGTTTTAGCCCCTCAAGAGGAATGATCCTTGTTGTTATTTAATACTGTACAATGCCGGTTAACCTTGCTAGCGGATGACCTATGATGCACCCTTTGCCTCAATTCAAATTATTTTCTTGCTCACCACAATCAAGAGAACAATTCTGGTTATTGTTAGGCAAAGAACAGGGCTACAAGTTTTAGCCCCTCAAGAGGAATGATCCTTGTTGTTATTTAATACTGTACAATGCCGGTTAACCTTGCTAGCGGATGACTATGATGCACCCTTTGCCTCAATTCAAATTATTTTCTTGCTCACCACAATCAAAGAGAACAATTCTGGTTATTTAGCAAAAGACAGGGCTACAAGTTTTAGCCCCTCAAGAGGAATGATCCTTGTTGTTATTTAATACTGTACAATGCCAGTTAACCTTGCTAGCAGATGACCTATGATGCACCTTTGCCTCAATTCAAATTATTTTCTTGCTCACCACAATCAAAGAGAACAATTCTGGTTATTGTTAGGCAAAAGACAGGGCTACAAGTTTTAGTCCCTCAAGAGGAATGATCCTTGTTGTTATTTAATACTGTACAATGCCAGTTAACCTTGCTAGCAGATGACCTATGATGCACCCTTTGCCTCAATTCAAATTATTTTCTTGCTCACCACAATCAAAGAGAACAATTCTGGTTATTGTTAGGCAAAAGACAGGGCTACAAGTTTTAGTCCTCAAGAGGAATGATCCTTGTTGTTATTTAATACTGTACAATGCCAGTTAACCTTGCTAGCAGATGACCTATGATGCACCCTTTGCCTCAATTCAAATTATTTTCTTGCTCACCACAATCAAAGAGAACAATTCTGGTTATTGTTAGGCAAAAGACAGGGCTACAAGTTTTAGTCCCTCAAGAGGAATGATCCTTGTTGTTATTTAATACTGTACAATGCCAGTTAACCTTGCTAGCAGATGACCTATGATGCACCCTTTGCCTCAATTCAAATTATTTTTTTGCTCACCACAATCAAAGAGAACAATTCTGGTTATTGTTAGGCAAAAGACAGGGCTACAAGTTTTAGTCCCTCAAGAGGAATGATCCTTGTTGTTATTTAATACTGTACAATGCCAGTTAACCTTGCTAGCAGATGACCTATGATGCACCCTTTGCCTCAATTCAAATTATTTTCTTGCTCACCACAATCAAAGAGAACAATTCTGGTTATTGTTAGGCAAAAGACAGGGCTACAAGTTTTAGTCCCTCAAGAGGAATGATCCTTGTTGTTATTTAATACTGTACAATGCCAGTTAACCTTGCTAGCAGATGACCTATGATGCACCCTTTGCCTCAATTCAAATTATTTTCTTGCTCACCACAATCAAGAGAACAATTCTGGTTATTGTTAGGCAAAAGACAGGGCTACAAGTTTTAGCCCCTCAAGAGGAATGATCCTTGTTGTTATTTAATACTGTACAACCAGTTAACCTTGCTAGCAGATGACCTATGATGCACCCTTTGCCTCAATTCAAATTATTTTCTTGCTCACCACAATCAAAGAGAACAATTCTGGTTATTGTTAGGCAAAAGACAGGGCTACAAGTTTTAGTCCCAAGAGGAATGATCCTTGTTGTTATTTAATACTGTACAATGCCAGTTAACCTTGCTAGCAGATGACCTATGATGCACCTTTGCCTCAATTCAAATTATTTTTTGCTCACCACAATCAAAGAGAACAATTCTGGTTATTGTTAGGCAAAGACAGGGCTACAAGTTTTAGCCCCTCAAGAGGAATGATCCTTGTGTTATTTAATACTGTACAATAGATGGCAGTTATAAACCTATGCCAGTGCTAGCAGATGACCTATGATGCACCCTTTGCCTCAATTCAAATTATTTTCTTGCTCACCACAATCAAAGAGAACAATTCTGGTTATTGTTGGGCAAAAAGACTTCAGTTGTCGTTATTAGTAGAAATGATCAGAGAAGTGAAGAGAACTATTCTCTATGATGATCAAAGTGT
>CM042151.1:54120741-54160741 GCA_023376005.1 Doryteuthis pealeii | reverse complement strand
GATAGATAGATAACGGAGATAGATAGATAGATTAGAAACGGACATAGGATAGATAGATATATAGAAACGGATGGACAGATGATAGATAGATAGATAGATAGATAGATGGACATGGATAGATGGATAGATAGAAAAGGACATGGACGGATAGATAGATAGATAGATAGATAGAAAAGGACATGGACGGATAGATAGATAGATAGAAAAGGATAGATAGATAGATAGATAGATAGAAGATAGATAGATAGAAAGACATGGATAGACAGATATAGATAGAAAAGGACATGGATAGATAGATAGATAGAAATGGACATGGATAGATAGATAGATAGAATTGGATAGATAGATAGAAATGGACAGGGATGGAGAGATGGATAGATAGATAGAAATGGACAGGGACGGAGAGATAGATAGATAGATAGATAGAAACGGACGGGACGGAGAGATAGATAGATAGATAGAAACGGACAGGGACGGAGAGATAGATAGATAGATAGATAGAACGGACAGGGACGAGAGATAGATAGATAGAAACGGACAGGCGGAGAGATAGATAGATAGACGGACAGGGACGGAGAGATAGATAGATAGATAGAGATAGAAAAGGACATGAATGATAGATAGATAGATAGATAAATATATATATATATATATAATATATATATATATATATATATATATCTTCAGTTCTTGCTTTTCGTGCAAATATCATGAAGATTGCATTTAGATTCAAAGATATTTAAAAATTAACATATACATTGAAATAGCATTGACATTCTACTTAAAAATGTCCAGCATTTGTAAATCTCAAAAGTAAACAAATCAATTCACCAGGTATTTTTGCACCCCCCCCCCCCCCGTAGCACCCAGTAGACGCTGGGTAACCACTTCTAGTTATCATCTAAAGCAGTGCCAAAAGAAAATATTAGCGATCTATTTATGAGTTTTGTACTTGCAAAATCCGTGTTGACGGGATGGCATAGACAAACCGAAATAGAATCCGAGAAAATTTGTTATTGAGTACTTAGGAGGTTCCATAAAACTCTGAAAAGTAAGAAATATACTCCTTATGCTTAAGGTGAATAAGTCGAACACTTTTCTTCTTTTCTTTCTTTCGTTTTTTTTCTGTTTTTTTTTTTTTTTTTTTTTTAACATATGTATGTTTATCGAGAATGGAATGGGTTTACTTCTCATTAAGTTGCCTGAGGTGAAAGGGACTAACTAAACTGCACACACCTTGGCAGAGTCGACAGTGTTCTTTTTTTTTTTCTTTTTTGTTTTTTTTTTTCTTTTTTTTTTGCTTCCACTCCTGTGCCTCTTCCCACAACACTTGGCCATAAATCCCCTTTATATGGCTCTAAGTTCTTCTCTGTTTACTGAGGTGGTAAGCAATGTCCATCCAATTTGTTATTGAGCAGAAGGAAGAAAAACCAAGTCATCCAAGATGGCTGAGGTGGGTAGTGGTTTGGATTAATGGGAAGAAGAAAAAATAGAAAAAGAAAGAAAGAAAGAGAAAAAAAGAGTGTGATCTATACGGGGGGTCATTGTGGACATCACCCCGCTCCATGCCCCATCACCATCATCATCATCAAGATTTGTAAGTTTGAAGGGGAATCAGAAATTTCTGCTTGAGAATTACATTATGATGATGATGATTGATGATTTTTCATATCAATGCAACGTAGTCGTGGAGACTGAAGAGGGTTAATCACGAGTAATTCTTTAGTCATGCGTATTATGGTCAGCATTTTTCAGTTATTAATTTTCGGCTAGCCTCTCTTTCATCTTAATTTCAGCTGCTTTTTATTGCAGATATCCAGGTCAGCAGTGGATGGATGCAGCTGGAGACATCTGGTGGCAACCTATTGCCATTAATCTAGTCACATCCTGTTTACAGAATTTATGCTACAATTAATAACAAAGGAATAAAGAAAGAAAAATAAAGTAATTATAATAATGGCTTAAGAGTTATCTCCCTTGAAAAGTTATACTAATCAGGGTGAGTGCAAACACTGATGCCATACTATTATAATCAATTTACAATTAGACTGAAAATTGCTTTATTCTCTAAGTCTGAGCGTTTCAACACTACTGTGCTAACGAATGTGTTACTTTTGCTGGGTAGCATACAGTCATACAAAATTTTTAAAAAAGGGGCACTCGTAGTGTAAAGGTTATCACTGGAGGAAATGAACATGGTAACAGGAGTCCAAATCCTGGACAAGGCTGGTTGCATTTCACATAGCACTAATATCCTTGGGAAAGGTATACATCTGCAGGAATTAAAATTATTTAAAAAAACTCCCACGGGCCTTCATACCAGAAGAACCCTCCGAGCATGTACAGGAAAAAGGACCCACTTCTGACCCCCAAGATAATGTCTCGGCCATTCGAACTTAGGCTTTAACTGGGGCGAGACACGTCTACTGGTCAGGAAGGAATTTCCTTACCACGTGGTGGCTATGACCCAAGAATAAAGCCAAAATCATAAAACTACATTTTGTCTTTGTCTCTTCCTTTTCTTTCGTTGAATTCCTTTTCAGCGTGATCACCAAATGAGATGGGGTTAAAAGTAAACCCAAGGAAAAAAGAAACCGAGAATAACCAGCTACCCTTAAACATCCTACCACCTCACACATCCAAATATTTTCCCTCCAGCTATGGGTAAATAGAAGGACAGACTAGGTTATTTAGCCTTGGTATGGAAACTGACCTAAGAGAAGGAAAACTCTTAATTCAAGCCTGTTAAACTTTGCTTAAAAATTGAGCTAGTGTCACATCCTGCTCGTGCGCGGGTTGGGGGTTTAAATGCATACAAAAATCAAATCCTGATAATTTAAATCTTTAACTTCCTCAATATGTTTCTTTAAAATGTGTGTTTGTACATTTGGTAGGATATCATGTTAAATATCAAAAATGGGTACAAAAAAAAAAAATTTCTGAAATTTTACCTTTGAAATATCTGTCCATTCCTTTCCTTTTAGAAGTCTAGGTACCACCAAAATACGTCATGTGATCAGTTTAGACAATATTGAAGGAAGAAACGTAAATATTTTTGAACTTTTTTAATCTCACAAAAAAGAAATAACAAACAAAGAAAAACAGTTAATTCAAAGATCAAATTATCCGATTGGGGAAGAATTACTCACCATTATCTTGAAAAATAAGTAAAACAGTCCGTTTTTTTTATTACTACGGGTCAGTTTCTTTGATATATTTTAGCAGAATTCTGTATTCATGGTTCTTTTACTAAAATCTTCCATATAGAGACTTATAAAAATCTTCTGATATAATTAGTCAGACTCTTACTTTTATAGAAAAAAAGTAAAAATCGTTTTTTGTGGGTTTATTTTTTCATATTTCATAAGATAAAATAGAGGGTAGATCTTGTAAAAAATATTTCCCCTAATATATTTTAGGAAAAACCTATTTCAAACATTTTCCTTAAAGACCTATCTGCATCAAAAGTTAAGCAATTATGGAAATTTTCGCGAAAATCGAACCATTAATTGATTTTTCATAGAATTTTTAAAAAAGCCTCTAGTCATAACTTGTTTTCGGCTACGTTAAATTTCAATTGATTTAACGGTGCAAAAATGTAAACATTGTTTTTTGTTCATAATTTTCATTATTTCCGAAAGCTGAACATTTTTTAAAAAAATCACCAGGAGTTTGTTTATTGTTTCTGCTTTTGAATAAACAAAAAAATTCAAGATAATATTAACCTTTATGCAAGTTTCATTGCGTTTAATATAGAGGGGTAAATTTCACAGGGAAAACTGAAATTCAATGAAACCTATTAGTCTAATAGTTTACAAGACAAAGTCTCATGTTAGGGACGTTGTGATTTTGAACTGGCTGGGAAAAATATCCGCTTAAGTTCACTGTATTTATTATTTATCAATAATATATAAAACATCACTTCCCAAGATAAAATATTGTTTCTGTTTTTATTCTATCTTATTTTAATGAAATAAAAAAGAAAATAGTTCTCCCTTCATTCTATAAATCTTTTGGCAAGATTCAAATTACAGTTAGATGTCTAACATCTGCTATGATCGAATAAATACTAAAAGAGAAAGGTACCTTGCTTATTCTTTGAATTGTGATACATTCAATCAGATGAAGATTCAGTCCCTCCATACTTCGAAATTATGGGCTTATCGTTGGAATGTTTTCTTATTCAACCCACGAAATAATATTTTAAACGTTATATATGGCATGGACTGTTCATTTCGAGAGGTCTGCAAAGACAATGTCCCATCGGATGATTCCTTCTCTTTTGGTGTTAGTTAGATCACCGGAAGTGGAATTATGGGATAGTTTTATTTGATGTTGATTTTGATTTTGAATTTTATGTTTTTGTTTTATTTTTATTTAAAGTTAATCAATTAAACACCATAAGATAAGTATGGACAAAATTCCTGTACGACAAAACTTCCCCCCTTTTTATAAAGGTTTGTTAAAAAAATTAAAAATCGTGAATTGTAAATCATTTTTTATTTTTTTCTCCCAAGAGCAGACCATAAACTTACATATAATTTTTTTTAATGAATTTCTTAACCATAACAATGAAATGTATCACGTTAAAAAAAGAGCACATTTTCGGGAAAAACATGGTCGATAGATAACATTTTTTCATCAACTAAATACTATATATATATATATATATATATATATATAATATATATATATATATATATATATCCCAGCTCATTGTGGAGAGGTTGCATTATAAATTGTTGGCCCAGTTTTCTGAAGAAGGAATACTTTACTAATGAACAATTCTGAACCCGATTTGAACCTGCATCCACACTCTCTGATTTTTGCTCCCTCTGATTTACTACAACATTCGCTCGTCTGCTGCTTTGTCCACCTGTCAAAGCCTTGACTGTCTATGTGTCCTCTCTTTAGCCCCTGTCATGATATTGTATTTATGATGCTCAGCTTTCAGTGGGGGGATCTTTTAATGATGCTTGCACTTCCCTCACTCTGCTCCTGACAATGTTGAGGTCATTTCCAGTTCACCTAACCACATGCAAATGCTTGTATGCAATGACAGCTCATAGCTGTCACCCGTTGCATAATACAAGGAGTTAAGAATCTATATATATATAAAAGAAAGTTTCTATATGTCGGTATATTTGTTTGTACAACGACTGAGCACAATCCTTTTATAAAAGAAAATAGGTTTGGTTTGGTTTGGTTTGTTTTTGTTTTACGGCATATCAACCTCAGTGGGTCATTTAATGCCAATAAAGTTTTGAAACAAATCAATTCTTAATGGATAATACAATTTTTTATAAATACATTTTTCTATTTAACCCATTGACGAGACCCTGACAGGTACTACCACTCGGGTCAGAGTGGACCAAGGAGCAATGGTGATGAAGGGGTGCTCCAATCCCTCAAACCTCCAAAACTGGAACCTCACCATCAGATAGAGTTTAACGTCATTCCCAGGACATGTAGACCCTCAGTCACCACCTAGCACCCATATGATAAAAAGGGGTTGGGGTTTGCCATAAGGGCAATAGGGTTGAGAAAATCATATAGGTGCTAGGGCTTGACTTGACCAGCTGATTGATCGGAGGGGGCCTCACAGTCACAAATCGCATCACAAGTCGCCACCCACGGCCAACATGTGGCCCCATTGGGGGAGTCTTACTCCTCTGCAGAGATACTGTCAGTGCATTCTAATGCCCCAGACGACAGGGCGGAAGAAAATAGGTGGAAACTGGCAAAGACCAAAGTTTAATGATATCCATACTATGTCTTTGTACGAAAGGGCATTATAAAACTTTTACTATAAGAAAAGGTAAATAAAGATATGATAAGGGTATAGATCAATGATATATCAAAAAATTAATTTAAAAAATGATAAAAAATAAAACTAATTAATAAAGGATAAAATATAAAAACAAAGAGGAGACAAATAAAAGGAAAAATAAAACAAGAAGAATAAAAATGAAGGACTTAAAAACAAGAATATAGAAAGAATAAAAGGTGATAAAACAAATTATGGTAAAATAATTTTTATCAATCTATAAACAAATATAGGTAAGAGATTTATTTTCGACTTTTTAAATCCCTAGAAATGGTGGGTAGCTCTTCTAGTATTTTATAAATTGTTACTCCAAAAAATAAAAAATAAGAATATAGAATGTTTGAATTAATTAAAAATTTCACATATATTTTCCCTCTCACGAATTATACCAATTTTTCTTTTTTTTTACATTTTAAGTCCCAGGAAATGGTGGGTAGCTCTGCTAGTATTTTATAAATTGTTATTCAAAAAAAAAAAAATATATAGGTAAGAGATCTATTTTTGACTTTTTAAATCCCTAGAAATGGTGGGTAGCTCTTCTAGTATTTCATAAATTGTTATTCAAAATAATAATAATAATAATAATAATATTCTGTTTGAATTAATTAAAAATTTCACATCATATATTTAAATATTCTCACGAATTATACCTATTTTTCTTTTCTTTTTTTTTTTTGCTGAAGAATAGCTCCTGAAAATTTCCTTTTATTTTCATCTTTGTAAAAGTAATGAATTTTCAGGGTATTTTCTCCTGGAATTTTAGAAAAGCTGTTTTTAGTTTTAATCTTTGACAAATACAAAAATCCTAATTTCAAAACATGGAATTATATCCAGGGGAAAAAAGGGGTTTAAAACATTTGTAGGCTTCTTTTAAATAAAGGATTGTTATGTTTTCTTTAATTTTTTTGGTTTGTGGCTGTTGTTTATATTTTTGTATCCATTCACCTTGTCTCTTGTTCTATCAATCCCCCCCCCCTTCAAAAAGCACTTTCAACATAGAACATTTTCACTGACACTTGATTAGCCTCAAGTTGATCTTCTTTACAAAAAGACAACAAAAAAAATGAAGACAAATTCCATGACTTGTAATTCCTTGATAATCATGTTCTAAGAAGAGTGACAGCTTTTAAGGGTCTGTTTTTGACACACTAATTTATATGCAGAGGCAGTTCACTTAAAAATTAAAGCAGTCATTGATCAAAGGTCTTATTTTCCAGGTGGGTGAGGTTTGTTAACTATGAATTATCCATGAGCTGCAATATGTTTTAGAATTTTCTAAGCCTTGTTTAATTTTACCCATGAGTCACAGACTGCATATGGTCCATGCTGTTTCTAAACAGGCTGTAGAATATACCGACTGCACCTCTGCAGAGGATTATACCTTCCCTCCCCTCAATGGAGTCTGCTGTTGGCTGTGGGTGGCAACCCATGATGCCTAAAGACAGGATTGTGGTAGCTGAGCCGTCTGTGACCCTAGTATTATTTGATCCGGACCTGCGATCTTGATTCTTGGGGACATCTTTTTCCATTTCCACCGTCAAAATCCGGTTAATTGTTAACAGACGATTTTTAGAGTTTTTTTTTTAAATTATAAAACTAACTCCTAACCCTAACCCCTAACCCTTACCCTCACAAACAACCGGATTTTGACGGTGCAAATGAGAAAAGTGTCCTTGTGAGTCGGGATTGCGGAAGGTGTGCCTAAAGATCATATGGTCCTATGATCCCATGTTATGCAACACTCCACTTCGGCCCTTATTTGGACTAGATGGGTGGTTGGAGAGGCCCCAACCGATCAGGTTATGTCAATCCCTAGCAACTATATGATTGTCCAAACTGTATTCTTCACATTGAAGAGAGAGAGATACTGTATGTCACAGAAGTAATTTTCTCTTAGATTATTACTGTGAAATATGTTTTGAATATTTTCTGGAATATGAAATTAGCAAAATGGTTAAAACACCAAAAAGATTATTACTGATAGCATAAACACATCAAGGAATGTAAGAACATGCTGTATGATATCCTTGATGCTTCATTTAAGAAATTAAAGAATACAACCAGGTAGAGGTGTTGGAATATTTTACTAATATAAGGTGTGCTGGAGCCCACCACATAAACTTATAGACTCTGTGTGGCTGCATGGATTTAATCAGCTAATCAACACTTTCAAATATGTGGTTAGTTAAATATTAATCAACGATCTTCAAAGGCCTTCAGTTGCTTGTAATTAACGTAGGCAAATGGATCAACAAAGAAGGATTCTGCTTAACACTAAGGACAACCAAGGATTCTTCACAAAGGAACAACCAAGGATTCTACCTAACACTAAGGAACATAAGGGATCTCCACTGTAAAGTACTCTCACCTGCAGCCTAAAAATGGCCACAAAAATCGTAACAAGAGGAATCCCTGTAGCATAGTGACTAATGCATTGGACTTCAGGATGGTTGTAAGCAAGTTCAAAATCCACCCATACTATTACATTCACTTTCAGATTAATACCCTTGGGAAAGGTATGAACCTCCTTACCCCCTCCTAGCTATGGGTTAGATAAAAACCACTATGGGGTGGACTTATAAGGAGGCAAAGAGAACAATTGGCCCCACCCCACCAGAGTTCCTTTATAAAACCTGTAATAATTCTAAAATGGTTTATTATTGAAAAAATAATGGTAGTTTGCTGCAAGCTGAAAAGAATTATATCACTTTGTTTTATAAAACAAAGTGAAAAATGCAGTCAAAATTATTTTTACAGTCATTATCATTGAGAAAAATAAAATCAAACATTTCTTTGGAACCTAACATATTTTTTTCCTTTAATAAATTCATTTTACTTCAATTCTTTAAAATTCTCATGTAGCTAATTTATTATCTATATTTAGGCAACTTGAAGGAACCCCTAATAGAAGTGCCTGCCCCACCACACACACACACCCATGGTCTAAATCTGGCTCTGAGTATCACTACTGTTCTTCTACAAGGATGGATTTGGCATTAAATAACCCACAAAGGTTGATATGTCATTAAACAAAGAAACAAAATCAAACCTAATACAACCAGTGTCACGCTTCTCAGCCTTTTGTCTGGGGGTCTTCTGGACCACAGAAGTTACCCCCCCCCAGGCAACAACTTTTCCCTCGATTTAAAGTTGCAGGGCTGGATTTTTGCCTGTTGTCTGAGGTGCACCCCTTGATGGGATGAATGTATTTTTTGCACCCACCTCCATGAGGTTCGTTTCATGGATGGTCCCACATTAATAGGGCCTTGTGCCTGACCCGGATACATGGGATATGTGGTAAATATCAACCAATGTCACAATTATATTTTCAATAATTACTGATTTATTTGTACTTTTCTTTTTTAATTTTTGTTTTTGTTGTTTTTTTTGGCACTTTTCAAGATTTACCAAACTCCACCTTTTTGGTGTTTTAATCATTTTGCTAATTCTATATTCCAGTAAATGGTCAAAGTATTTTATCACAGAATTATAGAAAAAAAACAAAAAAACAGTGAACAATAACCAAAATTATCAAAGTGAGTTTATGCTATAGATATAGTTTTTGTGACCAGTCAGGCAGAACGGCTTTTATGGAAATGACCAAACCAACCCACCTATGGCAGCTTGCCTAATATCAGTGCTGCTCAACAAACTTTGAGCTCAGCACCAGCAGCAGCAGCACCAGCAGCAGCAGCAGCACACCCTTCTGCCACTGATCAATGCATCTCCTTTACTGACAGTAACTCATTTATAAACCAAAGTCCATTACCTCCATTGTCCACCGGGACACCAACATCAATTTTAATCCTAACCTTTGATTGTTCTAATATATAAAAGTAATTTTCTCTCTGTCCATTTATTTGCTTATTTGTTACACTCTGAAGTAATATATATATATACATATATATATATATATATATATATATATATATATATGAGAGAGAGAGCAAATTACATTTTTGGTGAAAATTTCTTAAGACATCTAGCTTAGAAACAAGGTAAATCACTCTGACAAAATGAATCTAATTTTAGGACCAGAAAACAATGTAGTGTTATTATCTATTATATTAATATATCTTTTGTTTTAATATTTAAAAAAAACTAAAGCAGTTTTTGTTTTAAATCACACAAGGGGGAGTACACATGTGTAGCATAATTATTAGGGTCTACCAGAATTTGAGATTAAAAATAAAGCTGTGTTCAGATTTCTAGAGAAAGAGAGGAAAAAGAAATAAGAGCAAACAAAGGTTAAAATTTGGAAGAGTAAACACACAACGAGGTGCCAGTAACTTGACTGAGGAATGACCCTGGAAGAGGATTTGAAAGTAAAAACGGAAGTTCCGGGTGTTGACCAAAAGTGGAAGTGACAACGGAAGAAGAAGAAAATTGTTCTCTTTTCCTTTTGGCCGTAGCAGGGGTCAGACGGGCTCCTGGTCCCTCGTGTGGGACAGCAGTACAGAAGATGATACCATGTTAGAAGGTAGAATAATTTAACCGTACCCTCTCTCTTTTTCTTCTGTCTTTCCTTCTCTCTCTGAGAAAGAGTCTACGAGCCTGGGAATAAATACTTGTGACTATACAACGGCATGTATTGTTTCTCTACTAACAATGACTACTACTAAAACTTGAGTTGGCCCATACAACATATATCGTTCTGGAGTATGCTACAAATACATTTTGGTACCATGACTATACCGTTATACTACACATGCTGTAAAAGTTAACGTACTGAACAATGATATTGTATGTATTTACCCAACCCTCTGCATGAGTAGGATGTTACACAAGTTCATTTTTAAAGTGGAATTTAACAGATTTGAAAGTCAAGTTTTTCTTTTCTTAGACCAATTGCCATACTAAGTCTGCCTTGCTATTTTACCTGTAGCTTGAGGGAGGATACTTGGATGCATACCTTTCCCAAGGGTATTAGCACTATGGGAAATGCAAACAGCCCTGTCCAGAATTTGAACTCAGTTTGCTGTGTCCATTTTGTATGATGATACCATTATGCACCTCCTTCAACCCATGGACTGTGACATTGTATTAAGCAAGTTCAATCTCAGTCACACTATTACATTCACTTCAGGCTAGTACACTTGGGAAAGGTAATAAATTTCTCAAACCCACTGGCCATGGGTTAAATAGTAACACTACTGTTCTTCTACAAGGATGGCTTTGGCATTAATAACCTAAGGAGGTTGATATCTCATTAAACAAAGAAATCAAACAAAACCTTTAATCACACAAATGAAACAATCTACTCCCATGGATTGAATAAAAGGTAATTGTTGAGTTTCAAATTCCCTATATATATGTAATAAGTGATCGTCAGGGTGACCTAAAGTCAGTATCAGCCAATCAGCGAAGGAGCCTATTTCCTTTTCACTAGAATTAAACCAAGGAGATTGTTTTTGCGTCTGAGGTAGAGTGCCACACCTAACATCAGTTCCTTATTTTAGCACACAGATTCCTGTGCTACTCATACGCTGAGTTGGCAAGGGCCGGTATTGAACTAGGAACCTTGTGGTTTCTGGCCGAATGCTCTACCAACTGAGTTAAATCAGCCATCAGTTCCTTACTTTACCGCACAGATCCCTGTGCTACTCATACGCAAGGGCCGGTATCGAACTAGGAACCTTGTGGTTTCTAACCGAATGCTCTACCGAATGAGCTAAACAAGACCTAGGAGATATATATGTTACATTCCCTATATATATATATGTATGCATATATATTTACAAGTGCGATGGGTAAACCAGGAATACTTCTTCTTAAAGATCTCTTGTTTTTAGGACTATTCTTCAGCCATTCCAACTTCTTAAGCATCAAGCCAAAACTTATGATGTCCTCATTAATGTAAGTAGTAAAGTAAAATAAAGTCATCGGGGAAGCCTAAAATTGGTATCAGCCAATCAGCAAGAGAGTCAATCCTCTTTTCACTAGCACTAGACCAATGAGATTGTTTTTTGTTTTTTTGCATCTGAGGTGGAGCACCACACCTTAGAGTTTATTGTTTAGATTTTGTTTTAACATTAAAAATCTAAACATAGAATTTTTTTAATCACAGAAATAGAACAAACAACTTTTCAAAAAAACAAAAACAAAACAAAAAAAAAGTGTTTGAACAACAATCAGAAGTGAATACAATCACTCATAGTTTACAAATGAAAAGAAATCCCTTTTTTAAATTTAAATGATTCAATAGAAAAGCTGATCATTTGTGAGTGATGCACAAGAAACTGCAGTTTTAATTCACATTGATAGAAATCCTTTGTTTCTATGTTTTTGACAAGAGAACACAAATATAAGCAACAATTTGCAATCTACGAGGGTGAGTCAAAAAGTAATGCCATTTTCTTTATTTTATGTTATATATATTTACCAACTCCTCCGCACGAGTAGGATGTGACACAAGGTCAATTTCTTAAGCGGAGTTCAACAGGTTTGAATTCAGAGTTTTCCTTCTCCTAGACTGGTTGCCTAACCAAGGTTAAAGAGCCCAGTCTGCCCTACTATTTACCATAGCTGGAGGGAGAGTAAATTCATACCTTTCCCAAGGGTATTAGCGCTAAGTGAAATGCAATTACCACATCCAGGATTTGAACTCGGGGCGATGAGTCCATTTCCCAAGACTTTAACCATTACACCATGTGCTTTATTTTATGTTATAACATGTGAGGAAGTTATATTAATGTTGGAAGGCTTAAAGTAACCTCCCAACGTGGGTACAAGTGTATACATAAAAACATTCCGACAAGGGTGTAAAACGATAGCAATATTTATTCCGTAAGTGACGGAGATACACAAAGACAAAGATATACAGACCATGTTTACTGGTTGCCGGCCTGAGTGGAAAGAGACAGGAATTCAGAATTCACACTTTGTGGCCAAATACTCACGCCACCTATTAGGAAGATAACCCTATTCAGACTTATGTCCACCCAGACAACATTTTACTGACCCAACAATGTGAAGTATTTTTTAATAAAACTAAGGCCTACATTGAGACCTTAACAAGAGCAAGAATCTGATGAGTAAGACCCAACTAGCCAATTGACAATGTGCTCCTTCTGTCTGACAATGCTCAACCACATACAAGCATCAGGACAAGGGAGAAAATCGCCTTAATCGGGTGGAAAACTTTATCGCATTCTCCATCCAGATTTAGCGCCTTCAGACTATCATCTCTTCAGCCCCATGAAAGGGATTTGAGAGGCAAACATTATTCCAGTGATGAGGAAGTGAAATCTGTAGTGAAGAAGTGGCTCAAAGAACAGTCAACAGAATTTTACAGGGCAGAGATACTTGTTCTCATTGCGGAACATTGCTATTGAGAGAAACGGTGACTATGTCGAGAATTAGGGATGTGGTCCACAGAGGAGCAGCTTCATTTTGATGAATGATACATGTTCCTATGTTGGTAATTATACATGTCCTAAACAAAATGGCATTACTTTTTGACTCAACTCGTAGAGTTACACCAACTAGCAAAAACAAGTTTTAATGTAATACAATGTTAGATTAGATTAGAAAGACTAAGAATTCATATAAAAAGATTTCAATTTTGTTTTAATTGATTTCTATGTAGAATTATACATAGAATTGCTTTTAATATATTGGAGAATAAAATAATAATATTAGAAATCAATAACACCAACTAGCAAAAACATGTTTTAATGTTAGACAATATTATTTTAAATCAGAAAGACTAAGAACATATATATAAAAGATAACACTTATTTTGATTTTTTAATAATTGATTTCAATATAGAATTATATGAGGCTAATCCCAAAGGTAAAGTCTCAAAAATATTTAGAAATCATAGAATTTTTTATAGTTTTTTGTCAATAATGGTTTATATCATTTTAAATGGTTGGTTGATTGATTTTAATGGCATATCAACATGTCTGGGGTGATGTCATGCCTAGCGGTATCATTTTAAAGTTTGAACACATGGTTGTTTTTCTACATAGTCACCAACAACATGAAGAACAGCAGATATGTTAAGCAAAAAGAAAATTTATAACCCCATTCATAGTAGGTCTAGTGATTAAATTAAAGAATAAATTCTGCACTGATCAGAAAAGTTTTATCTGAATATTCTTAATCAGAAATGTTTTATTATACACTGATGTACTTGGACTAGAGTCCTCATCTTGGTTGTTATAATCACAATGTTTTGGTCATTTCTGAGTTTAGGAATTATCATTATTATACACTGATTGTATTGAGGGGCTGAGTTAGCTCAGTCGGTAGAGCGTTCGGCTAGAAACCACAAGATTCCTAGTTCGATACCCTCCCCGCCAACTCAGCGTATGAGTAGCACAGGGATCTGTGCGGTAAAGTAAGGAGCTGATGGTAGGTGTGGCGCTCCACCTCAGATACTAAAACAATCTCCTTGGTCTAGCGCTATTGAAAAGGGTATAGACTCCCTCACTGACTGGCTGATACCGACTTTAGGCCGCCCTGTCAACTTTTACTTTATACACTGATATTATCAGACTAGTCTCCTCGTATTGGTTGTTATAGTCACAATGTTTTGGTTATTTCTGAGTTTAGGAATTATCATTATTATTCACTGACATTATTGGACTAGTGTCCTCGTCTTGGTTGTTATAGTCACAATGTTTTGGTTATTTCTGAGTTTAGGAATTATCATTATTATACACTGATATTATCGGACTAGTGTCCTCATCTTGGTTGTTATAGTCACAATGTTTTGGTTATTTCTGAGTTTAGGAATTATCATTATTATGCACTGATATTATTGGACTAGTGTCCTCGTCTTGGTTGTTATAGTCACAATGTTTTGGCCATTTCTGAGATGAAGAAGCAACATTATATTACAGTGATGTATTTGAGCTAGGGGCCTCATTTTGATTGTTATAGATAAATGTCAGCTGTTGTACCTTCGTTCTTTGTCAGGTGTTTGCTATAGTTGATAACTCTTTGGGAATTTTGACCATTACCTTATTCAATATATGAGACCAGCATGGACAATGAGAAAAACCTACCCTCATAGATTGAATGAAGTGTTCAGTTTGATGTCTCCAGATTACTAACAATGACAGATACTTGAAGAAGGCTGGAGTGTACAATGGATGAAATCAAAAGAATTACCATTGATGTAATGGTTTTCATCATAAGAATTGTACACAGTGACACAAGTTCAAATACTAAACATTTCACATAGTGCTAAAACTCTTAGGAAAAGTATGCATCTAACTGAATAGTAGGACAAACTGGGCTTTTTAACCTTGGTACAGCAACAGATCAAGGAGAAGGAAAACTCTGAATTGAAACCTGTTAAACTCTGCTTAAAACTTGACCTTGTGTCACATCCTGCTCAGGCAACAATGCTGGTGAATACATACAAAATGTATACTGAAATGTTGTGACTATAACAACTAATATGAGGACATTAATTGAAGAAAATTAGTGGATTTTACAGGATAAAGTCTTTTAACTCTTTGCCTCCCTAATTTTCCCCATAGCTGTAAAAAAATTTTTGGTAATCTGAACATTAGTTACATAAATGAAAGTAACTTCCCCTTGTTTGTTTCACTTTGAGGAAGCCCTATGTTTTTTGGCAGGCTATTTTCATTTCACTGTAAATCTACACTGAAAATACAAATTTGTTTGAATCAATACAACTGCATGTTTTAACATGAAAATAACATAAAATGTGTTCTTAATTGTGCTTGCACATTATTTGAAATGAATTTAATTGTTATTAAGAACACATTTTATGATATTTTCGTGTTAAAACATGCAGTTGTATTGATTCAAACAAATTCGTATTTTCAGTGTAGATTTACGGGGAAATGAAAATTGCCAAACAAAACAGGGCTTCCTCAAAGTGAAGCAAACAAGGGGAGGCTACTTTCATTTATGTAGCTAATGTTCAGATTACCAAATTTTTTTGGTAGTTTTTACCTGTATGATGGGATATTTCAAAGTTAACTATCTATTCCCCTCAGAACTCATTCTATTCAAATAAAGTTCTATTATTTCTGTGATCTGAGTGATTTTTTAGTGTAAACAAGTAACACATGCAAGAGCCACTACCATCGGTTTATGATAGGATTGTAATGGTGGGAGAGCCACTGTGAGTAGCTTAAAGTAGGCTAAGAGTTAATTTGGGCTCATTAAGGGCCGGGTTAGTTCAGTCAGTAGAGCGTTCGGCTCGAAACCACAAGGTTCCTAGTTCGATACCCGTTCTCGCCAACTCAGCGTATGAGTAGCACAGGGATCTGTGCGGTAAAGTAAGGAGCTGATGGTAGGTGTGGTGCTCCACCTCAGTTAAAAAAAATGTGTGCATGAGAGGTGAGAGTGGAGAAGTCCAATTGAATACAGATAATGATCTATTGGGCTCATAGATGGGACCCTAACAGGTACTACCAATCCAGCTTAGAGTGGACCTGGGAGTAATGGCAATGAAGGGATACTCCACACTTCCCAGATCTCCAAAACTGGAATCTCATCAAATGTAATTCAGATAATGTTTAAACTGATCTATTGGGCTCATAGAAGGGACCCTAACAGGTACTACCAATCCAGCTTAGAGTGGACCTGGGAGTAATGGCAATGAAGGGATACTCCACACTTCCCAGATCTCCAGAACTGGAATCTCATTATCAAATGTAATTCAGTGTTATACCCAGGACTGCTGGGAATACAGTAAATGTATTCTAATGTATGGTTTGAAGCTGTTGCATTGTGTTTCTTTTAATGTCCTTCTCTTCTTGGTAGAACGTTTGACAAGAAATCCTGACAGTTAAACATCATCCAAATGTCACAGATTATATATAAAAATAATTCTGAGACTATCTTCTATTAAGAATATAGTGCTCTTTTTTCACTCATTTTATACTTTTTGAAGGAACGTGCGTCAACTTTCGTTAGTAGTGGTTTCACTTCCAAAGGTCGAAGAAGAAAAAAAACCTACACTATGTAGTTTAAGGTGTATTCTATCATTCTTATTGGTGGATAAATCTAATAAACTGATCTTTATTTTTGTATTTACTTCCAATCTAAAGCGGTCTAGTTAATAGTCTTGATACATTCTATGGCGATTATAAAGCTCTTCTGACAAATATTGATCTATACATTTAAAAAAAAAAAAAAAAATAGAATAAAATAACAAGATTAGAAGGATGTGTGCATGAGAGGAGGAGAGTAAGGAGGTATTTGCGCTGGGATAATTAAGAAGGGCTCTTGTGTTATTTTGTTCCGTAACCCAGAAGTTAAATTGCCTAATGACAAATATAAGAAAGCCGTATTTGGAGGAGAAGGAGGAAGAGGAGGAACCAAAAAAAATAAAATAAAATAATAAGATCCAATGCGTCAAACATTGTGATGTTGATGAGAAACAAAAGCTCAGAAAACAGGAAAGTGGATGGTGGAGATGTTGAAAGATGTGCATCTTGATAAGGATGTGTGTGCGCGTCTGCAAATTTGGCGAGTGATTTTTCTCTTGTACAAACGTTATGCACACTTAGGTTATTGTCTTAGCCTTGAATAGCTGATTTCTCCGTACGTGAGCGAGGCTTTTTGGAATTGGTGCTTATCAGCTGAAGGGGGGTGGGTCCCTTTCAATCGCTGCACAAAGGCAGCCATTGTTGGCATCTATACCAAATTGTTCTCGGCGTCAATTTCAACTGTGTTTTGTTAGCCGAGCTGCAAAATTAGTCGCACCTGCCAATACAATTGTTCTTTTTTTTTTTTTTTTTCCATTTTATTTATTCATCTATCCTTTTTGCCTTAATTTTCTTTTTCTTTCAACTTTTCTTGTTTTTTATGCTGTTACCTGTTTGTGTGTTGTCGACTGTGCATACTTTAAAAGGTAAGCCTCACAGCCAATTTGCTACCTGTCTTTATTTCAATATTGATGTCTTTTTATCACCTCCACATATTCTATGTTACCTGCAATTAACCAAACCGAATGATAGCAACCATTCAACTAGAAGTCTACAATGTAAACCTAATGAACGATGCTTAAAGATTGTTGGGTTTTTTGATCTACCTGTTTAGAACTTTGTGTTTGCTTGTTAAGCCATTGAAAGAACCCTCCACCCCTTGAAAAAAAAATGCATCTTCAGTCGATAACTAAAGAGGAAAAAGAAAAAGAATATTTGGCATCATTCAAAGTCTTTTTTGGCTTACTACAGTTAAATTGACAGAAAAATCTTAATATCCGTAGAAAAAAAAAATAACAAAAAAATTCCCATGTTTAAAGCCCTATACAGTATAGGGCTTTTTTTTTTCTTTTTCCTTTTTTTTTAATCATTCAGTCAATTTAGGTTTTACTCTAAAATGAGTGAAATTTTTTTTTAGATTACAAGACAAACTGTGAACATGTTGGATTACTGCTATGACAGTGATCCAGGATTATCTCCATGCGTATTCTCAGGAAGGAGTAAAGGATTAGTATTTAATAGTATTATTAAAAAATTGGGATAATATGATAGAAGTATCTAGAGGAAGAAAGAACAGATTTTAATGTATCTACTTAGAAAGGTTTTGATTAGTATTTCATAGTATTATTAAAAATTGGGATAATATGATAGAAGTATCTAGAGGAAGAAAGAACAGATTTTAATGTATCTACTTAGAAAGGTTTTGATTAGTATTTCATAGTATTATTAAAAATTGGGATAATATGATAGAAGTATCTAGAGGAAGAAAGAACAGATTTTAATGTATCTACTTAGAAAGGTTTTGATTAGTATTTCATAGTATTATTAAAAATTGGGATAATATGATAGAAGTATCTAGAGGAAGAAAGAACAGATTTTAATGTGTCTACTTAGTAAGGAGTAAAGGGTTTTGATTAGTATTTCATAGTATTATTAAAAATTGGGATAATATGATAGAAATGCCTAGAGGAGGATAAGAAAGATATTATAGTATCTACTTAGGAAGGAGTAAAAGATTTTGATTAGTATTTCATTATTTAAAAATAGTATAATATGATAAAAGTTTCAAGAGGAAGAAAGGAAAGATATTAATATATTCACTTAGAAATAAGTGAAGAATTTGATTAGTTTTTCATAGTATCATTAAAAAATTGGTACAAGATGATAAAATTATCTAGACAAAGACATTAATGCATCTACATAGAAAGGATTTTTATGAGTATTTCATAGCTCTCTCCATTATATTGGGAATTTGGATGATAAAAAAATACAGAGGTAACTTGACTTAAAATTTTAATTCAATTTCCTTATATATCAAATAAATTTTCCCTATTGAAATAAACTGAAATGCTATAAATCCATTCTTGTACCCCACCCCAAAAACACCTAAATTATTTTTTTTACATTTTCTTAAATAAGAAAAATAACACTGAATTGTATAAAAACATAATAGAATAGAATATAATGAATTGTGCAATAATATGTTTTAATGTTTATATTTTTATAAATAATATTTTTCTTTGGCATAATGGGATGGTAGGTGCAAAAAATGCATTGATCCCGTCGGCATTCACCTTTAAGGGGGTGCCTCAGGCACTGGGTAATAAATCAAACCCTGCCGCTTTAAATAAAGGGGGGAAGGTGTTGCCAGGGGGTTTAGCCCCCTGGGATCTATGCTGTTAATTACCTAACAAGTTTAGGGCCAAAGCCACAGGACACAGGCCCCGTGGGACAGGTAGGTAGTGTTGGTGGTAGTGAAGAAGGTCTTACCCACTCAAAGTGGGGGTATGTTAGTGTATTCTAATCCCTGCTGACAGTATTACTGATATATCTACATAAGTAAGTAAATTCGTCGGGGTGGCTTGAAGTCGGTATCAGCCAATCAGCAAGGGTGTCTATCCCCTTTTCACTAGTGTTAGACCAAGGAAATTGTTTTTGCGTCCGAGGTGGAGCATCTCACCTATTATCAGCTCTTTACTTTACCACACAGATCCCTGTGCTAGTCATACACTGAGTTGGCAAGAGCCAATATTGAACCACGAACCTTGTGGTTTCTAACCGAACGCTCTACCAGCTGAGCTAATACCTGCATATATCTATATACCTGCATAAAAACAGATCAGGCCGGTTGTATTTATGTGAATTTTCTCGTGGATTTGACCTGCTAAAAATGTCAGTAGAGGCATGATGAGTGTGTTTAATGAGCTAAGACCAAGAACATGAACAGTGAAGCCTGAAATTCACACTTGGTGCACACTGGCCGTGCTGGCGCAATTCAGCACCATCAGATTTTGATGTGTGGCATCGAATGATGACAATGTTGGGAAAATTAACTTTTAATTTTGAAGGGAAATAAATCTCCCTCATTTAATATCAATATATGAGTAATGGCAATAAAGGGCTGACTTCATACTCCTCAGGACTCCAAAATTATGCTCTACCGATTGAGCTAAACCGGTAATTGTTTATAAATTATTTGTATTATTCAGGAATACTTTAAACTGTAAAATGGCCGACCAAAACATATGACTTCCTCAAAGTGAAATAAACAAGGGGAGGTTACTCTCATTTGTGTAATTAAGGTTCAGATTACCCTATAAAGTCATGCAACAGATTTAAAATGTAACAACAGAGATAGCAATTTTGTTGAAATGCAATAATCAAAACATACATAAAAGTAAAATAACAACAGTTTAACTTTCATATATATCTACCAACCCCTCCGTACAAGCAGGATGCAACACAAGGTCAATTTCTTAAGCGGATTTTAACAGGTTTTGAATTCAGAGTTTTCCTTCTCCTAGACTGGTGGCCTAACCAAGGCAAAAGAGCCCAGTCTGCCCTACTATTTATCCATAGTTGGAGGGAGAGTAGGATTCATACCTTTCCCAAGTGTATTAGCACTAAGTGAAATGCAATTACCAGTCCAGGATTTGAACTTGGGGTGACGAGTCCATTTCCCATGACATTAACCATTACACCATGTGCTTCCTTCTTTAACTTTCATATGGTTTTTACTAAATTATTCTATTATTTCTACAACTCGAGTTAAGTTTTCAATTTCAAAACTGCTGCAAGACTTTATGAACACCCTGTATAGACGACTACTCCAAGGGCAGACAACTAGGGTTGACTTCACCACAAAGGGTAAATAAACCAAACAAATTTCCTGCTTAACTAGAGTGATGCATAACATATATGTATAACTGTGTGCAAATTATTTATATTAAGAAGAGTCACTTGTAGCTGTAATTGTTTGTGAATGATTTTTACCATTAGTTACTTGAAACTATGTAATTGTTTTAAAAATACTAACATCAGCATTAAATAACCCAACAAGGTTTAACATGCCATAAAACCAACCAACCAAAAAACAGTCATCATTGTCCTGTAATAAATGATTAATATCAAAGTGCTCCCCGGAATATGTGACATTTGCAGTCGATTGCAATACAACATACTTTATTCAAGTGTAAGTTATTTTTCTTATTATATATATTGTTCTTTATTTGAAAACAGTTCCGAAATACTTTATGCTCAAAACATATTCAATGTATTGTGCTTTATTTCAAAAGAGTTCCTAAATATTATTCTAAAATCAGTTGAAAAAAAAACCAATAAAATTCTACCAACAGGTATTTCCTCAGAACATCATATGTGGGTTTATTTTATGCCTAGAGTTGCAGGTTAGGGTAGCGAGAGCGTAAGGTCAATGGCATTTAATCAGTCAGTTTCTTGCTTATGTAATTTTCAAATCAAGTGCTTGGTTTGAAAAACACTTAGATAGAGACTGAAAGTGAAAGTGAAAGTAATACATTTATTTAGGGTATTGTGTTACATAATTATTGGATCCCTAATGCTTTTATAAGGTATTGTAGAAATCATAATGGCGATTAGTACAGCTGATGGCCTTGAGGGTGAGTGACGGCGCTTGACCTCCCTCTCACCTTGCCTTGCGGGGATGGATCGTGAGAACCGGAATCCCCATAGAGGACCCTCTTCCGGTTTAAGGAGTAAGTCAGTTAGAAGTTAGAAGCCGAGTTAGTAACATGTAAGTCTCATCTGCGCAGAATGTCTGGTTGGGGATTTACAAATAAAGTAACATCAACGTAAATCGAAGTCTTGTGTTTATTACCTAAAAACTAACAATGACACAGGGCTTCTGATAAGGAGTGATCCCTAACAGAAACCAGACCCGGAATCCCCATACAATAGAAGACCAGACCTTAGAAGATATACCAGACCAAGATGTTAGAAGATAGAACCAAAGCCAGCCAGAAGAAAATACGACCAGAGTAAGAAGTAAGAAAGGTATGCAACGTTATATAGATTTGGTACTGTGAAAACCCCAGTTTGCAACAATTGGTGCAAAGTGAATATTAACAGCCTCAATTGGAATTTGAACTCGGACTCCTTGATTTGATTTTCTGCAATGATAGCCCTTATGTCACTATCCCTTATTGTAAATGTTGGAATATTTTGGAGATATAAGGTGTGCTGGAGTCCACCACTTAAACTTATAGACTCTGCATGAGTACATGGATTAAAGCCAGCTAATCAACAGCTTAAATACTTGGTTAGTTAACTATTTAATCGCCAATCTTAAAAGCCGTTCATTTGCACATATTCAACACAGCCGAACAGATCTGCAACCAAGGACTCTGCTCAACCAAAGGATTCTAGCCAACACTAAGGAACACTAAGGAATAACCAAAGGATTCTAGCCAACACTAAGGAACACTAAGGAAAACAAAGGATTCTATAACCAAAGGATTCTAGCTAAGGAACACTAAGGAATAACCAAAGGATTCTAGCCAACACTAAGGAACACTAAGGAATAACCAAAGGATTCTACCCAAAACTAAGGAACACTAAGGAATAACCAAAGGATTCTAGACAACACTAAGGGACACCAGGAAATAACCAAAGGATTCTTCACAAAGGATCTGCCTCTGCTTAGCACAAGGGATCTCCACTGTAAAGTACTCTCACTTGAAGCCTAAAAATGGACGCAAAAATCATAACAGTAAATGATAATTAAATTTTTCACAGATACTAACATTGGTGATAATTACCATGAATGTGAAAATATTGGAAAATCTATTCCAATTTATAATAAGTAGCCATCCCTTTATATATATATATATATATATATATATATATATATATATATATATATATATATATATATATATATATATATTACCATGCACCATTGACTATGTATTTGCAGCCTTAACTTACATATATATGCTCTATCAATAATATTGAGTACTCTTTACTTATAAATATAGCAAACTATATTATCAATATTAATCTCAATATATATATATATAATATATATATATATATATATATATATATATATATATATATATATATATATGAATATATATATATACAATGAAGTAAAAATATAACTCAATGTAAAGAAAAAAGAAAAATACAAAAATGAACAATTCACAATATTGAATATGTTGGAAATAAGATATATATACATAATAAATGACTTGAAAAATAGTAGATACAACTTAGATATATATGCCCTATGAATGATATTGAGTGCTCTTTACTTATAAATATACCAAAATATATTATCAATATTAATCTCAATATATATACATATGTATATATATATATATATATATATATATATATATATATATATATATATATATATATATATGTATTGATGTAAAAAAAAAATATATATATATATTCACACACACACGGAAGTAAAAATATGACTTAAGAAAAAGAAAAAGATGAACGATTCACAATATATTGATGTAAGAATATATATATATATATATATATATATATGATGCACTCTCCCATCAATCGATGTATGAGTGCTCATACAATGAACATCCACACAGTGATTTGTTTATAGTGGTGAAGGCTTGTGTTGGACCATCCACACTTTTTGGCACAGTCGATGGGAAAGAATTGGTGCATCAAGGGTTGCCACAAATCCAATCAATGACCGACCTCAGGAATTTTGAATTCAGAGTTATCCCTCTCCTAGACTGGTTACCTACCCAAGGCTGAAGGGCCCAGTCTGCCCTACTATTTAACCCATAGCTGGAGGGAATTTTGAATTTGAATTTTCTGAATTCAATATATATATATATATTATATATATTATATAATATATACGGAAGTAAAAATATGACTTAAGAAAAAGAAAAAAAAATGAACGATTCACAATATTGACTATGTCAGAAAAAATAGATATGTATAATAAATGACATGAAGAATAGTAGATACAACGTTATCTTAAGATGAAATTTATAATCCTAACCACCCAATAGTAGGTCTTGTGATTAAATCAAATAATAAATTCTGTTCTGATTAGAAAATTTGTATCCAAGTATTTTAGTTCTGAAATTCATTGTTTTTACACCAATAACAATTGAAGGTGCATGGTATCATGGTTATCATCAAAGTTTAAATCTTGGATGAGGTGGATTGCAGTTCTCATAGCACTAATACTCTTTTGAAAGGTATGAATCCAACTATTCTCCCCACAACTATGGGTAAATAGTAGGGCAGACTTGGCTCTTTAACTTATCTAATACAAATAATTCTCAAATAGATCTATTTGACCCTGAAAAAACAGAACCCAAATTATTTATTTTCCCATTAAACTAACCCTAGTTAAAATTAATAGTTTTATTACAAAATTTGTGGGTTCTGTTTTTTCTGGGTCACCCTTAATTTTCCGACAAGTTTTTGCAAAGTTTAGACGGGGAGACTTCTTACTCCTCAGAACTCCAGAATTGGAGCCTTACCACTGGTTGCAGGTTTAGTGTCCCTTGTAGACACCCATTTTTTTTATTTTTGGTTAGTATCTTAATCTTTTGCAGGGGCTGCAGTCGTTATATTCTTAGCCCCACTGACAGGGCTAAATTGAAGTTGGAACAATTCCAACAATAACAATGGGGCAACATAAGATTAGTAATGCACACAAACCATCAATCAGCCTGATAATTCATCTCTAGAGTTCTGTTAATATGAGAAGTCACTATATATACATACTAGCATAGTACCCATAAAAATTTCACTCTTCTACATAGAAGAGAATGAGAATATACAAATAATGAAAGAGAACAACATGGGTTGCCTTAATTGTCAAGACTCATAGAATTTCAATGGGCTAGCGTGTTAGATATATAATTGTTTTGTTTTATTTAATTATTCATTTTTTTTTTAATAAATAAGACTATACTGAAGCCCTCTCTTTTAAGGAACCGTGCAGAACACATATTCCACATTTCAACCATGATCAAGGCAGATGTCTTTATAATTGCATATATATATATATATATATATATATATATATATATATATATATATATATATATATATATAGAGAGAGAGAGAGAGAGAGAGAGATAAAGGTACTCAAAGTATTGGCATATATATATATATATATATATATATATGCAGAACACTCATTCCACATTTTAACAAAGATTAAGCCAGATGTCTTTATATATATATATATATATATATATATATATATATATATATATATATATACATACCAGTGCATTCTTGTATTGTAGATATGTGATATTTGAATGCCTGGAATGACAGTTGAATTTTCCTTTCTTTGCTTAACAAATAACACCAAGATAACATGTCAAGGGCTTATTGCTTTATTTCAATTAATTTATTTTAATTATTTTTCAAGGATTGATTACATTATTTTAATTAGGCCTCGACTTCACTTAATTAGCATTTATTGTCTAAGACACGTTTCACCAGATCACTGATGACATGCGAGTAGAAAGAAAAAAAAAAAAAAAAAAAAAGAAAGGAAAAAAAAAAAAAAAATCCCCCCAACCAAACCAAAACCAAAACCAAAAATAAGCCGAAAAGTGAAATGTTGAAGGAAATTCATGCCCATGTCCTTTCGTCTGCCCATCAAATGAAAATTGCAAAATCTTTTAAAAAAATAAACAAAATTAAACAAAATGTAGAAAGAATGACATTTTCACTGCAGAATATAGTTGTTTAATGGAGGAGGAAGGGTAGGGGGAGGAGGGGAGGAGAAGGAGGAGAAATATAGTGGAGGGGAGGAGGAGGAGGAGAGGGAGGAGTAGGCTAGGTAAATAAAGAAAAGAAAATTGTGTACATCTTTAAGAAAAAAGAGAGTTGAACCAAAACTAAATAAATAAATGAATAAATAGATAAATATTTCTTCCTTCTTTAATTGCAACATGTTCATGACAAAGTTCTCGTATTGTCTCTTTCCAGTTTTAGATTTTAATTTTTTACTTTTCTATTTGAGTCGTTGCTGAATTACAATCCCTTATTGCAATTATTTCGGAAGACATACATGTAAGCAGAAAACAGTCAGGGGCAAATTACAAAACGGTATCAAATGTGTATATATATATATATATACATATATATACATATATATATACATGTATATATATACATGTATATACATATATATATATACATATACATATATATATATACATATATATATACATATATATACATACATATATATACATACACACACACACGTGAATGAACACACTCATATGCACACTCATACATGATACTCTGTCAGATGTTATTATGCAAGTCAATGTTTTAACAATAAAATTTGCTATTAACTAACGAATGATTATTATTACCATAATTATTTGTATGTAACATATATATGTATATATTTACCTTAACACACAAAAAATTGCCTTTTCAGTATAAAAGCAAACTGTAAAATGCATATGTCTTCTCAATAAATTCTGAGGAAGCTTCACTATACACCAAGGTGAAATATCAATTGAATTTAGTTGCTGTGTTGTTATATCCACTTTTTCCTCTATTTTCAACCATACTTTGTCAGATTTACTAAATCCTTCACTCCTCATATACATTTAAACTTAAAATTTAAACTTGCTTCATTTCAATTTATAAAATATATTTCTCTGTCCGTCCACACACTGGCACTAGGCACATTGAGCTCTCACTATGGTTTACCTGTATCACTATCGTTAAACTACTCATGGAATAATCCTCATTACCAAAAATATATATATGTATATCTTATTATAATGGAGATTATGGGTTTGTATGTCTGTAACCGAAACTATATTACCATTCAAGTCACAATTCCCTTTGTAATTTACATCACATTCTCCATGATTTTATTTTTATTTAAAACCCAATTATTAATAAAATTATTTTACATCATTAAGACTGTTGACCATATCTACATACTAATAACATGCAATTGTATTTATATATACAACAAAATAGCGGATTACAGTGTGAATGGGAAGGCTAATTTGCATTTTGATATTAAGAATTTGATTTTAATAAATATATGCTTAGTATTATTGATTGGATTTATCTTATTGAATATGAGCAAAAATCTCAGGAATAAATCTTAAAAGAAATCATTAACAAGAAGAAATAACTGTAATATTATTCTTTACTTCCTATCTTAACTAAATAGTTAAATTAGGAAAATTTAACAAAGACAGACGGGAGTAATGGAAAATGATGGAAGAGTTAGTTTCAAAGTTGTTCTATTTTTCGATCATACCCCCTCTGTTCAAAATCTTTTTATTTGCATTCTTGATATTAAATACTGGCACACATATTTGCTAGTATATATACCATATATATCATTACCAAAAATATATATATATATATATATATATATATATAGGATGGTGCAACTATTCTTTAGCTCGAATACATCAATCTTACACAACCGGTTCTTGGGACATTCAAAATGGCTTGATACTCTCCAGACAGAACCTTGTATACTTATAAAGACTAACCTATCTAGCCGTTATGCTCCTTCAGACTCACTGAAGTAAATCAAGTAGAAATTGATTGTTTAATGTGTTTTTAGATTATGCATAATAGATCGGATTAAGTGACCACATGCTTTGAAGTCCAGATTTGGTCTTTGTTGTCTATCTTGGTCATTGTTATTGTTATTGTTATTGTTATTGTTGTTTCTTTTTTTCCCAGAATGCAGCTGTGGTCATTAAACAGAAAATTCATGAAGTCAGTGAATCACGTAGACATGTGACTCATCTTTGATCTTTATTATTATTATTATTATTATCATTGTTATTAATATTATCATTTTCATTATAATGTAATGGTGACAAGTAGTCACTTAATCTCAAGTTTGATACCAATTCTTATTTTTTTTTATCATAAAGACTGGTGCGTCATCACCCTCATTGTCTCTTCCTTTTTTAGCATCATGACATGCCAGTGATAAGACCTTATATCACTAGACAGTCTATGAACCACATCATCCCTTGCTTCCCTATTAAGTCAATTTAAAAGTGAAGTACAGCTGATTTGAATTTAGATATTTCCTTTTCCTGTTTTTTTTAAAATAAGATTAAAGAACCCAGTCTGCTCTACTATTTACCTATGGCTGGGGAAGAACAGATCAATTCATGCCTTTCCCAAGGGAATTAGCAGTAAAATTTTTCAGTGAATGGTGAAGAGCCTGAGGCTCTTATATATATATATATATATATATATATATATATATATATAAAGTAAAATAAAAAGTCGACGGGGCGGCCTAAAGTCGGTATCAGCCAGTCAGCGAGGGAGTCTATCCCCTTTTCAATAGCGCTAGACCAAGGAGATTGTTTTAGCATCTGAGGTGGAGCGCCACACCTACCATCAGCTCCTTACTTTACCGCACAGATCCTTGTGCTACTCACACGCTGAGTTGGTGGGGACCGGTATCGAACTAGGAACCTTGTGGTTTCTACCGAACGCTCTACCAACTGAGCTAAACAGGGCCGGGTTAGCTCAGTCGGTAGAGCGTTCAGCTAGAAACCACAAGGTTCCTAGTTCGATACCCGCCCTCGCCAACTCAGCGTATGAGTATCCTCACGCAAAAGAGAGGTATAATTTGAGTCTCATCATTTATTTTCTAACTGAAATGATGAAGGTGGAAAGACTGTAGGTGAGACTATCGTGCAGTGTAGGTGAAATAAACATTACTCGTTTATGAACTTGTGTTTTTTCAATTCTTCATAACATTACATACTATCGGATTCACTTCCACTTTTTCTTCATATATATATATATATTTATATATATATATATATATTACTGTGATCCATTACTTTTGCATAAAGTCTTAGTATTTTTCTTATTATGTTCCCTGATTTTTATAAGTATTTTGGTAACAGAATATGAGAAAAATAAATTTATTTCTCGAGATGAAAACGACCATTGATTTGGTTTGTTTTGTTTTACGGCATATCAACCTCAGTGGGTCATTTAATGTCGATAAAGTTTTGAAATAAATCAATTCTAAATGGATAATACAATTTTTTTATAAATACATTTTTCTATTTAACCCATAGATAGGACCCTAACTGGTACTACCACTCCGGGTCAGAGTGGACCAGGGAGCAATGGTGATGAAGGGGTGCTCCACATTCCCCAAACCTCCAAAACTGGAACCTCACCATCAGATAGAGTTTAACGTCATTCCCAGGACATGTAGACCCGCAGCCACCTCCTTCTAGCACCCATATGATAAAAAGGGGTTGGGGCTTGCCATAAGGGCAATAGGGTTGGGAAAATCACATAGGTGCTAGGGCTTGACGTGACCAGCCGATTGATCGGAGGGGCCTCTCCGACCGCCCGTCTAGCCCAAGAGAGGGCCAAAGTGGAGTATTGCATGTCATGAACTGCTCATCCACCTGGGCTCTATCCTTAAGCATCATGACGACCATTGAGTCTTTCCAATAGAAACAATAAAAATGTACCAGGAACCTTGTCAGTCTACTTCAGCAGTAGACGGTGCTGGTGCAAGAACCTCAAGGTTCTAGTACTTTGTTTTTATTTGTTTTTTATTTTTTTTTTTTTGTTTCTTGCTTTTCTATAAAAATTGCTTTCAAAATTTCTAATCATATCTTGTTTATGTGACAGAATTTTATTGATATGTTCAGTTTCTATTCATTGTTTTTTAAGGAGAAAACATCTATCAATATTTTCTGAATCAATGGTGACTGACTTGAAGAGTCAAATTTTACTTTATAATACTAATGTTCCTTAATTGTACGACTATTATCATCTGGCAACATCCTCTGGATAAAAATGAGACCGTCCAAACCCTATTGCTTTTATGTTAAGATCCAATCCTTTTATCATATGGGTGCTAGAAGGCGGTAGCTGAGGATCTTATTGGCCTAGGTATGATGGTAGACTCTATCTGATGAGGTTGCAGTTCGGAGATATGGCAAATATGGAGTACCCCTTCCTCACCATTACTTCCGGGTCCACACTGACACGGAGTGGTAGTACATGTTAGTGTCCCATCTTTGGGTTAAATAGAAAAAAGTGAGTTTAAAAAAAAAATTCAGTATTCATAGAGAATGAGTAAAACAAAACAACTTTTATTTCTTGAGATGAAAACGACCATTGAGTCTTTCAAATAGAAACAATAAAAATGTACCAGGAACCTTGGCATTCTACTTCAGCAGTAGATGATGCTGGTGCAAGAACCTCAAGGTTCTAGTACAATCTACTACTGCAGTATACTGACAAATTGGTGCATCGTTTAACGTTAAAGCAATAAACATTACTCGTTTATGAACTTGTGTTTTTCAATTCTTCATAACATTACATACTGTCGGATTCACTTCCACTTTTTCTTCATATATATATATATACATACATACACATATATATATATATATATATATATATATATATACAGATTACTGTGATCCATTACTTTTGCATAAAGTCTTAGTATTTTTCTTTATTATGTTCCCTGATTTTTATAAGTATTTTGGTAACAGAAATATGAGAAAAATAAATTTATTTCTTGAGATGAAAACGATCGTTGAGTCTTTCCAATAGAAACAATAAAAATGTACCAGGACCCTTGTCAGTCTACTTCAGCAGTAGACAGTGCTGGTGCAAGAACCTCAAGGTTCTAGTACAATCTACTACTGCAGTATACTGACAAATTGGTGCATTGTTTAACATTAAAGCAATAAACATTACTCGTTTATGAACTTGTGTTTTTTCAATTCTTCATAACATTACATACTGTCGGATTCACTTGATTACTGTGATCCATTACTTTTGCATAAAGTCTTAGTATTTTTCTATTATGTTCCCTGATTTTTATAAGTATTTTGGTAACAGAAATATGAGAAAAATAAATTTATTTCTTGAGATGAAAACGACCATTGAGTCTTTCCAATAGAAACAATAAAAATGTACCAGGAACCTTGTCAGTCTACTTTAGCAGTAGACAAATGAAATGGGTGTGTCAGTGAATTAGAGTCTCAGTCTCTGTCTTTTACATAAGAGATTGCTGTAGAATTGGCAACAAAGTTCTTGAAAAAAAAAAAAATCCTCACGTGAGGTGAAAGTATTTATGCAAAGATCATAGCAAAATTAAAGTGGAAAAAATTTGCTGATTCAAAAAAATTTAATTATAAGATTCTGATGATTGGTATTTTGACTGGTAGGCTTTCCGTTCATCAACAGGTGATTAAAAAGTGTATGAGTTCAGGAAAGTATTTGTGAATTTTTCTGCAGTTAGTAGAATTCAATTTTTTATCAAACAAGTATTAATTTTTAGTCTCAACTGTGTATGAAGAAAAAAAAAAAAAAGAAAAAAAAAAAAAAAGAAGATGTTTGAATAACTCTTCATTGCTTACCTAAGTCAATAATAGTTCAATCAGTAACAATAAATACTTACATTAGTCACATATTGTTTTGGATGATACCTGAAAAACTGATTAGTGTCCCATGGTTATTAAAAGAAAAAAATCAGATAATGATGAAAAATAGAAAAGATGAAAAATAGAAAAAAAAAAACATAATAAAAATTTAAAAAAAAAAATGCCAAGTGGCTGTATAATGCCTGGACCAGGTTTTTTTTTCTTTCATTCTTTCTTTCTTAAAGCAACAACAAAAAAAAAAAAGTAAAATCTACTACTGCAGTATACTGACAAATTGGTGCATCGTTTAACGTTAAAGCAATATCAAGAACATTTAAACTGTATCCTCTGCTAGTCTTTGGGGCTCCTTCTTACTACAAACAAATGCATCTTACATTCCCTGGAGCTCTCAGCCAATCATTTTCAAAGCTTTTGGCATATTTAAATGTTTCATACAAACACCATATCATTCACTTCACTGCGTTTTGTTCACATATGATATAGCATTGCATTTATTGAACTTGGCCGCCTGTTAACAAACAGATTCTATAGAAGGCAGCAGATAATGCTGTGCACAAAAACACATAGAAAAGGGCTTACGCATTGCAGTGTTCTCAAGTAATGGTCTGGTTTCATATATCAGCTTTTGTGGGTTATTTAATGCCAAAGCCATCCTCATAGAAGAACAGTAGGAGTACTATTCAACCCATAGCAAACGGGATGAGAGGAGTTTATTGTTGAATTATTTTAGATATAAGGCATGAGGCAAACGGTCACTCCTAAATATAGACCCGTTGATACCACGTGACCACCGAAGGCATTTCTATTGTCCAATCACTGGCACTGCTGCTGCTTCTGCTGTATTAATAGACCCCATTCTGAGCTTATGTCATTGATACTTGATTATCTTGGACGACGGACTTACAAAGAATACCCTAACACCGGATTCTTATTGGCTTGCTTACTTACTTATTACATCTGGAACCTAGGATGCCGACCAGATACTTAACATTTATATCTCTTCCAAGAGTAATAGTCAAAATGTTATTAGCTCAGTCGGTAGAGCGTTCGGCTAGAAACCACAAGGTTCCTAGTTTGATACCGGTCCCCGCCAACTCAGTGTATGAGTAGCACAGGGATCTGTGCGGTAAAGTAAGGAGCTGATGGTAGGTGTGGCACTCCATCTCAGATGCTAAAACAATCTCCTTGTTCTAGCGCTATTGAAAAGAGGATAGACTCCCTCGCTGACTGGCCGATACTGACTTTAGGCCGCCCCAACGACTTTACTTACTTTATGTGAATGTGACACAAGTTTTTTTTAATGTGGACCACCCACGAGCTGAAGCTCATGAGATGGTAGGTGCAAAAAATGAGTTGATTTCATCAGCATTCACACTCTAGCAGGGTGCCTAAGGCACTGAGCAATAAACCCAGCCCTGCCCCTTTAAATCAAGGGGGCAGGTGTTGCCTGAGGGGATAGCTTCCTGGGATCAACGCTGTTTAATTACTCAACCGGCCCAGGGCCAAAGCCACTGGACCTCCAATGTCGTCAGGTAAATAGTGCAGCATGTTAGCCACTATGCTCAAAGTCCCAACTACAAACATAGCCGTCTTATGAATAGGAACACCATGAATGACAATTGTGACTCTCCCCTCTCTCAACTGGGGATCATAACCACTAGGAAGCCCACAACTCAATCCCAGAAACAGGGCAATAAAAATGACATCAAAAATAGAGAGACCATTCAACTGTCACATGATCTCAAGGAAGAGAATATTTAAAATTATAAGAAAAGAATAAAGAATTCTACAAAATTCTTTGAAAAAAGGCAGAGGTCTGCAAAAAATATCATAATTCAAAATAAAATTTAAAAATAACATAATATTCATCAGTTTGAATTTTGGTTAATTTTCCTTATATTGTAATTTTCTATGCTTCTACTACAACCAAAACAAGTTCCTTACATCCATCACATATATCTACAAAGAAGCATATGTGGACTCTCTAGCAACATCACACACACACACACACACACACACACACACACACACATATATGTATGTATATGTATATCATCATCATCATCATCAAGGCATACTGACAGCATGGATTCCCTTTACCCTCTCTTACCATCTATCCCTATCAGCCATCGCTCTTGAAGTGGGAGTTCCCCATTTCCCAGAGCTCCAGAATTGGAACCTCACCATCAGATGTAGTTTAGCATCATGACCAGGATCAATTAAGGCAAATCAAGTACCACTCAAAGAGTATCAAGCAATTTTGGTAACTCACAGTTAAGTGTGTCTTTGTTATCGTCATGACTTCATCAAAAGCATAAAAAAGGGTGCCAAATTGTACCTCACATTACCAAAACATTGCAAAACTTTTGATTCACCCTAGTATTTTTTTTCTGATTGGTTAAATGATTCTATGTAGATAATTCTCTAAATTTGGAATTACATTTTGATGTCCCCCACAGTCATAAATTAAAAAAGGTGTCAAACTGTACCTCACATTACCAAAACATTGCAAAACTTTTGGTTCACCCTAATATATTTTTCTGATTGGTTAAAAGTCCCAGGTTCTATGGAGATGATTTTCTAAATTTGGAATTGCATTTTGATGTCCCCCACAGTCATAAATTAAAAAAGGTGCCAAACTGTACCTCACATTACCAAAACATTGCAAAACTTTTGGTTCACCCTAGTATTTTTTTTCTGATTGGTTAAAAGTCCCGGGTTCTATGGAGATGATTTTCTAAATTTGGAATTGCATTTTGATGTCCCCCACAGTCATAAATTAAAAAAGGTGTCAAACTGTACCTCACATTACCAAAAACATTGCAAAACTTTTGGTTCACCCTAGTATTTTTTTTCTGATTGGTTAAAAGTCCCGGCTTCTATGGAGATGATTTTCTAAATTTGGAATTGCATTTTGATGTCCCCCACTGTCATAAATTTAAAAAAGTGTCAAACTGTACCTCACATTACCAAAACATTGCAAAACTTTTGATTCACCCTAGTATATTTTTCTGATTGGTTAAAAGTCCCAGGTTCTATGGAGATGATTCTCTAAATTTGGAATTGCATTTTGATGTCCCCCACTGTTATAAATTAGTCATTAGAAATTTACTTTGCAACACTGAAATTGAGCAGCAGGTTTAGACAGGAGTTGAGTGAGGCAATAATGGTTATTATCACAGGAAATGGACTGTCATAAGTGAAGTGTGAAAAAATGTTGTTGAAGATGTAGCATCTTCCCATAGGATTAAGGAAATGGTACTGTGGCAACTTGCAGAGATGATGGAGGTCACCATCAACAGCACTGGGGTCAAAGTGGACCACAAGAAACAGAAGAAATTCCCTATATTTAGAAGAACAACCATTATCTTGCCTTTTTCTTTCTTGCTGTTTACCTTTTAGGAAAAAAAAATCTTTTAAGTATGATTAAGTAGAATTTTAACCTTGATTTCAATTTATTTTAAAAGGTCTCAAATTGGTAGCATGGGTGGAATAGAATAAGAAAACCAGGTTCAAACTCTAGCTAGGGCAGTTTACTTACCATAATTGACAGCATATAGGACGCACTTTATTTCCAAAATTTTGGCTCAAAAAATTGCCCTGCATCGTATACATTGTAGGTGAAGTTTGAGACCTCCTGTAGGCCTTTTTATTATTATTATTATTTACTCCTTTTGAGTTTTCACATCAGTGTTAGCTGATGGTCTTTCACTGGAATCTGAGTGACAGCAAGTCTCCTCAGGTTTCCAGGACTCTTCTGAGTATTCCGGCAGATTGCAGCAGTGCAGTGTTCTGAATGGTTTCAATCCTTCCTCTGATTCCCAAACTTTCCAGACCCCTTTCCAATCCTTTTAGGACTGTTCCAAGTGCACCAACTACAATTGGTATCACTTTCACTTTCATATTCCATAACTTTTTCAGTTCTCTGGCAAGGTCCAGATATTTGTCCATTTTTTCATTTTCCTTCAGCTTCACCCTGTGATCTGCTGGCACTGCAAAATCCACCAGTTGACAAGTTATTTCTTTTTTGTTTATCAACACTAGGTCTGGTCTTCTTGCTGGGATAAGGTGATTATTATTATTATTATTATTATTTCCTGCTCTTGAGATGTCCTGTGTATGCTTATTGCTTGCCTGAACTACCAAATTGTTTTTATACAGCTATGTTTCTGCTTGTGTAATGCACTGCTAGACTGTTTTCAACAATATATGCTTAAATACACTAAAAACTTTTTTCCTTAATCTGACCTGCTAAAATGGGGTTGCGTTTTATATGCCGTCAAATACGGTAATTATTGCCTATGGGAAAGACATGAATTGTCCTGGGTATGATGTTAAACTCCATCTAGTGGTGAGGTTTTAATTCTCTCTTGCATTCTAATTCTACTCTCTTTACCTTCTTCTTCCCTTTCTTTCTTTTTTTTCTTTCTTTCTTGAACTCATAGATAAGCAGAAGTGTTTATCTATACATAAACAATCTTATTGTTTTTCAATTTTTCTTTTCTTCCAAATTGTAACTCTCTCCACCCACTTTCTACCTATGATTTTTTCCATTCTTTCTTTATTTCTTTCTTTCTCTTTTTCTTTATTTACTTTAATCTATAGGCAAGAAGAAGTGCTTATCTATACATATATAATTTTGTTACTTATTCATAAAACTCTGTTTTTCCAGAGAGATGGATGCATACGGAGATGTAAAGACAGAGACAGATACATAGATAAATGTGAACAAACTGGCATACTCAGATACAAAGATTTAGATTATATATATATATATATATATATATATATATATATATATATATATTAGATAGATAGATAGATACAAAGACTTAGATATATATATAGATAGATACATACTCAGATACAAATACTTATATATATATATATATATATATATATATATATATATTATATATTAGCTTTCTCCTAGCGGTTATATGAATATATATATATCTTATATACGTATATATACATATAAATTGTTTTTTCTTTTGGCCAAATACTGTACCAATAGATTATTTTTTGTTGGTACGAATATCTTGGTCCTTTCTTTTTTTCAAAAATTTTTTTCTTCCTGGTTGATGTTTGGTAGTATATTTTTACAATCAAACTTTCTGCCGGGTTTTTTCTCTCCGCAAGGATCTACCAACACGCTTGGTATATTAAATTATATATATATATATATAATATATATATATATATATATATAGATAGATAGATAGATAGATATATAGATAGATAGATATGTATTGATAGATAGATAGATAGATAGATAGATACGTAATCAGATACAAAGACAGAAATATAGATAGATAAATACATACTCAGATACAAAGACAGATATATAGATAGATAAATACATACTCAGATACAAAGACTTATATATATATATATATATATATATATATATATATATATATTGATAGATAGATAGATAGATGGATAGACATGTACTCTGATATGAAGGATGAGATAGGTAGATGCATATGCAGATATGAAAATAGATTTTAGCAAACTTGTCTCACAAATCTATTGCTACTGAAAAGTGATTTAGATACTTGCTGGATGCTCCATACTTATGACCTTGTGTCAATTCCTTCTCGTAGTGAATGGGTTGGGTAAATGATATTTTTTTTAACAGCTAAGATAGATAGATGCTAACAGACTCAAATAGACAAATAGATAGATAGACATGAACAGACTATGATAGATAGAAAGAGAGAGAGAGAGATGAACAAACTGAGATAGATAGATAGATAGATATAAACAGACTATGATAGATAGATAGATAGATAGATAGATAGAGAGAGAGAGAGAGAGAGAGAGAGAGAGATGAACAAACTGAGATAGATAGATAGATAGATAGATATATTGATAAATAGATAAATAGATATAAACAGACTATGATAGATAGATAGATAGATAGATAGATATATTGATAAATAGATAAATAGATATAAACAGACTATGATAGATAGATAGATAGATAGATAGATAGATAGATATATTGATAAATAGATAAATAGATATAAACAGACTATGATAGATAGATAGATAGATAGATAGATAGATATATTGATAAATAGATAAATAGATATAAACAGACTATGATAGATAGATAGATAGATAGATAGACAGATAGATAGATTGATAAATAGATAAATAGATATAAACAGACTATGATAGATAGATAGATAAATAGATAATTAGATATAAACATACTATGATAGATAAATAGAGAGAGAGAAAGAGAGAGCGAGATGAACAAACTGAGATAGATAGATAGATAAATAGAATGATAAATAGATATAAACAGACTATGATTGATAGATAGATAAATAGATAATTAGATATAAACAGACTATGATAAATAGATAGATAAATAGATAATTAGATATAACCAGACTATGATAGATAGATAGATAAATAGATAATTAGATATAAACAGACTATGATAGATAGATATAGATAGATAGATAGATAGAGAGAGAGAGAGAGAGAGAGAGAGAGAGAGATGAACAAACTTAGATAGATAGATAGATGCTCCATACTTATATCCTGTGTAAATTCCTACTTGTAGTGAACAGGTTGGGTAAATGACTTGTTTTAGACTAGACTGAGACAGATATATGTTAACAAATTGAGATAGAGAGATAGATAGATAGATAGATAGATAGATATGAGCAGATTGTGTATGATAGATAGATATTAACATAGATATAAATAGATAGATAGATATTAACATAGCTAGGTATAAATAGATAGATATGAACAGACTTAGATACGAACAGATTTAGTTCAAAAGGTAATGGATGTTTGAATGACTTGAGTTGGAAATATATAGAAAACGGCTCATACCCATTCATTGATTAGTGTTCAAATTGAATATTCCTGATGTGATTGGTACATGGTATATACATATAGTTAGATAAATAGATAGTAAGTAAAGTCTACAGGCGGCCTAAAGTCGGTATCAGCCAGTGATATACATATAGATAAATAAATGTTTTTTTTGGGTTTTTTTTTTTTTTTTGGTTGTGAAATCTTCAATGTCTGACAGAATGGTTTTTAAGGGAAGAAAAAGAGTTTTTTTTATGATATCTGTAATAGATAGATAGATAGATAGATAGATAGATAGATATTAACATACTTAGATAGGTATAAATATAATATACCAAACTTGTTGGTAAATCCTCATGGTGAGAAAAAACCCAGCAAATAGTTTGATTGTAAAAATATACTACCAAACATTACCCTGGGAGAAAAAAATTTTTGGAAAAAAGAAAAGACCAAGATAATCGTACCAACCAAAAATAATCTATTGGTACAATATTTGGCCAAAAGAAAAAACAATTTATATGTATATATATATATATATAAGATATATATATTCATACAAAACCGCCAGGAAACTAAAGCTAATAAGTAAAAAGTGCTCAATACCTAAGTAGAGCAAATGATTGAATATTCCAACAAGTTTGGTATATTAAATTTAGCTCTAGTTTTAACTATTGAGCCCTTTCTAAGCTCATTTGTAATGGAGTTTATCTGACTCATTAGATTTATCTTTATTTTTTAGATAGGTATAAATAGATAGATGAAAGGATAAATATATAGATATAAACAGATTTCGATAGATAGATATTATCATAGATGGATATAAATAGATAGATAGATGGATAGATATGAAAAGACTTAGATATGAAGATAGATAGATAGATAGATAGATAGATAAAAATGAATACAAATAGATAGATAGATATGAATACAATTAGATAGATAAATAGATAGATAGGCAGATATGCATACAATTAGATAGATAGACAAACAGATATGCATGCAATTAGATAGATAGACATAGATATGCATGCAATTAGATAGACAGACATACAGATATGCATGCAATTAGATAGATAGATAGACAGATATGCATGCAATTAGATAGATAGATAATTAGACAGATATGCATGCAATTAGATAGATAGATAGATAGATAGATAGATATGCATGCAATTAGATAGATAGACATAGATATGCATGCAATTAGATTGATAGACATACAGATATGCATGCAATTAGATAGATAGATAATTATACAGATATGCATGCAATTAGATAGATAGATAGATAGATAGACAGATATGCATGCAATTAGATAGATAGACATAGATATGCATGCAATTAGATAGATAGACATACAGATATGCATGCAATTAGATAGATAGATAATAAGACAGATATGCATGCAATTAGATAGATAGATAGATAGACAGATATGCATACAATTAGATAGATAGACAAACAGATACGCATGCAATTAGATAGACATACATATATGCATGCAATTAGATAGATAGATAATTAGACAGATATGCATACAATTAGATAGATAGATAGATAGACAGATGCATGCAATTAGATAGATAGATAGATATGCATACAATTAGATAGATAGATAGACAGATATGCATACAATTAGATAGATAGATAGATTGATAGATAGATATGCATACAATTAGATAGA
>CM042151.1:54098241-54113241 GCA_023376005.1 Doryteuthis pealeii | reverse complement strand
AACTAAGTTAATCAATAACAACTGAGGTTTATCTTTAGGGCAGCTCTTTCGGCTCTCTTCTAAGTGAAAACTGATGACGATGATGACAACATCGCTGCACCAGCCCGAGACCGATCTCTTTGCCAAGGAAAATGACCCCCAGAGCTTCATGCAATTTAATTAGTTAAAGGCATTTGTTCTTTTATCAGTTGCCTCCACCTGTATTCAATCGTCATACTTGTAAAATCCAAAAGCCAATTATTCAATGTGGAACTTGGACTAGTATCCTTATCTTGGTTGTTATTATAATTAACTTCATTTTGGCTATTATACCTTTCAGAGGATCTCACCTTTTAAACCATATATATTCAGTTATAATACTTATAAAATCTATGAAGATACAGTTCACTAAGGTATTGAGACTAATATCCTTATCTTGGTTGTTATTATAATTAACTTCATTTTGGCTATTATACCTTTCAGAGGATCTCACCTTTTAAACCATATATATTCAGTTATAATACTTATAAAATCTATGAAGATACAGTTCACTAAGGTATTGAGACTAATATCCTTATCTTGGTTGTTATTATAATTACATCATTTTGGCTGTTATACCTTTCAGAGGATCTCACATTTTAAACCCCATGTAAAAAAAAAAAAACATTAACAAGAAGAAATCACAGTAATTTTATTCTTTACTTCTAACTAAATAGTTAAATTAGGAAAATTTAGCGATGATAGAAGAGTAAGTTTCAGTTGTTGTATTTTTCGATTATACTCCACTTCATTTCAAATCTTTTTATTTGTATTCTTATTTAGTTTTATTAGCCTTTCTAATTTAATATAATATTCTATAACATATCCAAAAGCCAATTATTCTATGAGGTATTAATGAGTGTATACCAATGATTTTGCCATTTTTTCACAACTGTTTTATAATCAGTATATGGTATTTTTCAAACTCCAAAACATTAAACCTACCATTGGAGAATGGAACTTAAAATACAAGAAAAATAGAAGAGAACAGGTTGTGCTGACCCGCCTTCACACAGGCCACACCTACATCACTCATCATCATTTATTAGAGGGCACAGAATCCCCAATATGCACTACATGCCAAGAGAGATTTACAGTGAAGCATATACTGCTAGAGTGTGTAGACTTTGATCTAGTGTAAACAAAATAATACCAAGCAAATAATTTGAGAAAACTTTTCACAAAAATAAGACCGTCCAGGATATTACATTTCCTAAAAGAAGTGGGATCGTACTAAAAAATATGAACAATTAAACAATAGTTAAAATCTATACATATATACATTTGTTTTCTACCAAACTACCGCTATGAACCCAAAACTTAGTAGGCATGCTTGTTATGCCGTAAAACAAACCAAACCAATCAATGAGGTACTTGGACTAGTATCCTCATCTTGGTTGTTATTATAATTGCATCATTTTGGCTATTATACCTTTCAGAGGATTTCAACTTTTAAAATGTAAAAAAAAGGAAAAGTAAATTCGTCGGGGTGGCCTAATGTCGGTATCAGCCAGACAGCGAGGGAGCCTATGCTCTTTTCACTAGCACTAGACCAAGGAGATTTTTTTGTGCCTGAGGTGGAGCGCCACTCCTACCATCAGCTCATTACTTTACTGTACAGATCGCTGTGCTGCTCATATACTGAGTTGGCGAGGGCCAGTATCGAAACAGGAACCTTATGGTTCCTAGGCAAACACCCTACTGACTGAGCTAAACCGGCTTGTCTATTCAGTCATGATACTTGTAAAACCTATGAATATACAATTCACTGAGGTATTGAGACTAATATCCTTATCTTGCTTGTTATTATAATTACATCATTTGGCTATTATACCTTTCAGAGGATTTCAAATTTTAAACCACACATATTCAGTCATAATATAATTACATATGATAATATATATAATAATATAATATAATAGTTATAATTACATCATTTAGCTATTATATACCTTTCAGAGGATCTCACCTTTTAAACACACATATTCAGTAATAATACTTGTAAAACCTATGAATATACAATTCACTAAGGTACCTAAACTAATATCCTTATCTTGGTTGTTATTATAGTTACATCATTTTAACTATTATACTTTTCAAAGGATCTCACTTTTAATACCACCTGTATCCATAGATATAATATATTATTAGATAAAGTTAGGGAGCATATTATTGGTAATGAATTTAAATAATTATTCATGGAGGTTATGAGACAAGTATCTTCATCTTGATTGTCATTATAGTCACAGCACTGAGTAATAATGAAATTCAAAAGATTTCACAAGATTTATTGTATACAGAGACCGGCAAAGACCAAAGTTCAATAAATTCCATACACTATTTTTTTTCGAGAGGGTGTTAAAAAAACTCCCCACCCCCTAGGTTTTCCATTAGGAAAGCTAAATAAAAAATATAATTTGAATGTAATCAATGATATATTTAAAAAATTAATTTGAAATATGATTAAAAAAAATAAAACAAATTAATAAAGGATAAAACATAATAAAATGTAAATAAAAGAGAAAAAAAATGCCACCCTCTTCAACTTTGAATTCCAGAATAAGGTGCCAAATGCAGAAGATGGCATGCTTTCTAAGAGGGAGAGAGAGAGGAGGGTGGAAAGAGAAGAGAGGAGGGTGGAAAGAGAAAGAGAGGGAGAGAGATAGAGATAGATAGATACATAGATAGATAGAGAGAGGGAGGAAGAGGGAGATAGAAAGAGCCTTTTCTGTATTCAATGTAGTTGTCACCAAAAGACTTGAATTGCTAGGTGAAGTTCTCCAGATGTCATTTGAAAGGCTATGAATCAGCAAAAGCCATTACGGAGAAGACTACATGAATCTCACATATTGAGTTGGAAGAAGTGCCACTAGAACTGTTATTCCCTTGCTATTATTATACACAACTTTGCCTTGTTGGCAAGTAAAAAAAATGACACATCGAATTGGTTGACAACTGCATGCCAATCATCAGGGCCATTGAAAATAGGAAAATCAAGAATACAAAGTGTGTTCAAGAATTAGTGAGACAATGGTAAGATATTAGCTAGATAGAGCTACCATTGCCACTTGCCTAAGTTCATTTGCACCACACAGTGACAGTTTAAAATGTGGGAGGTATTTCTGCTACACATTGTATATATTTTACCAACCCTCCGCACGAACAGGATGTGACATAAGGTCAATTTCTTACGCAGAGTTCAACAGGTTTGAATTCAGAGTTTTCCTTCTCCTAAACGGTTGCCTAACCAAGGTTAAAGAGCCTACTCTGCCCGACTGTTTATCCATAGCTAGAGGGAGAGTAGGATTCATACTTTTCCCAAGGGTAATTAGCGCTAAGTGAAATGCTATTACCACATCCAGGATTTGAACTCAGGGCAATGATTTGTTTGTTTGGTTTGTTTTGTTTTACGGCATATCAACCTCGGTGCGTCATTTAATGCCGACAAAGTTGTGAAATAAATTCATTCTTAATGCATAATACAATTTTGTTTATCAACTCATGTTTTTCTATTTAACCCATAGATGGGACCCTAACAGGTACTACCACTTCGGGTCAGAGTAGACCAAGGAGCAATGGTGATGAAGGAGTGCTCCACATTCCACAAGACTCCAAAAGTGAACCTCACCATCAGATAGAGTTTAACGTCATTCCCAGGACATGTAGACCCTCAACCACCGGCTTCTAGCACCCATATGATAAAAGGGGTTGGGCTTGCCATAAGGGTAATAGGGTTGGGAAAATCATATAGGTGCTAGGGCTTGACGTGACTAGCCGATTGATCGTCTAACCCAAGAGAGGGCCATCAGGTCGATGAGTCCATTTCCAATGACTTTAACCATTACACACGCACTTCCTGCTACATACTGTATATACACATCACATCTGTGGGTAAGTCAGCTGCCTACTTTTTCATGTAATATTTCTATTTAATCACATAGTAACATAGAGTAACACATTTAGTAACATAGAAAATTAACACAGCTTAACAACTGTACCCCAGATATTGCTAGTGGAATGAGAATGGGATACTTCTGTAGATTGAATAAAGGTTGGGTTCAAAGTTCCGTGATGGCTCATAATTGGGAGCCATCATGGAACTTTGAACCTGATTAAGACAAGAAGGTTCCCGAGTTTGAAAAGAAGGTCCTGAGTTTGAAAAGAAGGTTCCTGAGTTTTAAAAGAAGATTCCTGTGTCTGAGAAGGCTCTTGAGTCCAACAAGAAATACATAAAGAAGGTTGGAGAGCACATTGGCTGAAATGTTGTACAGATAAAAAAAAAACTTTTCCATTAGAAAAACTAAATAAAAATCTAATAAGGTATAAATCAATGATATATTAAAAAGATATAATATAATATAAAAAGTAAGTGAAAATAGGGCATCAGGAATACAAGGTGTTTCAAGAATATGTGAGACTAAAAATGTATTTACCAAGCCAGAAAGGAACAATCAAAGGAGAATAGTAGGATTCTAATACTAAAAAGGGGTATTATCGCATAAATGCATTCTGGCCTCCTGCCCAAAAAAACGCAAAATCCAACCTGCGCTACTACTTGGTTGTATTTATTTAAAAATATGTGACAGTTTTTTAAATTAAATAAAATGAAAATACAAAAAAATTTTTTTTTTTTAATTAAAAAGACGTGACATTTTTTTAATCAAAATAAAAAAGAATATCTAAATATTCTGATTTTTTATTTGTGCTTGTTTAATGTCTTGATTGTTTTTTGATGCCTTCAAACTGCTAAAAAAAAATATCTAAAGGGGGTGGTTAAAATATTTACATTTTCCTGTTGAGAAAAGACTTGGGGGAGGAGTAAAATATTGCTTTCATATCACATTAACTTTTCGGGGAAAAACCTTTCAAACAGCTAGGAGTTCAATAGTAGCGCGAGTTGGATTTTGAGCAGCACCGCTTAGCAATTTTTAGAGCAAGATGCCAGGACGCATTTATGCTATATGCATCCTAAACATCTTCAAAGCTTCATTGGAATTCTTCTAAGCTGTACCACTTGGACTCTAACGAAATATTTGGAGAAAAACCTTGATGGAAACTACACAAGGTGATGCATGCAGTTTTGAACAAATCCTAGAAGCATCAACCTGCACAACAGCAGCTGTGTGCCATTCATCACCCATCTCATATATCATCCAAAAGAGGCTTGTAAGAGAGGCTAGGCACTGCTGAGAACTCATAATTGCCATTCTCCTTTCCCTACACATAAATATTTCTGCCTACATTCAAGCATTTTCTTTTCTATATACATTAAATATATCAACCATAATCAGGGTGATATTAAGGAGCAATGTCATTAAGCTCTATCAAGAAATGTTATTTTCAAGTGAATATGAAATGAAAAAATGTGACAAATCTATTTGGTTATCAATATACATATATAAACACACACACACACACACACACACATATATATAATATATATATATATATTATATATATGGAGATAGGATGGATGTAGTAGAATCCGACAGTATGAGGTAGGTAAAAGGATGGTGAACTCACCCCCTCACCAAATTCACTCGTACTTGCATGTAATTTGCTTTCAATAAAAATCATTTGACCAATGATGTCCATATGAATCGGACGAAACGTTTCAACTCTTGAGATTTGTTTTGAGTCATCATTTCTTGTTCACCATCCTTTTACCAAACCTCATATATATAATATATATATATATATATATATATATATATTCATTTTAATTTAGATAAATTTTGTACATGAAAACAAACTGCTTCAAATATGTTGACACAATAAATTCATCCTAAACCTTCTAATTTTTTTTCACTTTTAATCATTTTCTTCAACATACTGTTGGATTCATTTCCATTCTCTCACCTACACACACACACACACACACACACACACACACACACACAAACATATAATATATATATATATATATATATATATATATATATGGAGGAGAAGATATAGAACTGGAAATACTGATATAATATGACTACTGTATTACGTCTGCATCACCACACCCATGCACAGATATGTATCTCTTTCTCTCTCTCTCCCTATATATATATATATATATATATATATATAATGTATATATACATAGTTTCTATATCTGTTAAATATTAGTGATAGATCATATGTAGCTCTAAGTAAGGATACTGTAGACACAGGATCACTGACACTTAGAGACTATCAGTTTGACAGTCACCAAGCACTGTTAACTCTGTATCCACATAATCCTAATATCAATCTATATAACATATATGTATATAGGTATTTAACATATATGTACATAGGTATTTGTTGTAATAAACACATTTAAATGACTATATTAAATGTGATTGTATTTGACTTTAATATTTGTTTATTTGTGTCCAATGTTTGTATCTGTAGCGGCCACGTAAAAGGCCATGGGGGTCATCGAGTAATTTCAACAATTTTCTGAGTGCATTCCTTTCTCCTGCAGAGGGTTTTCTAAATGCCATGCCATTCTTTTGAAGAATTTACATTGGATAACCAACATTAAAGCCATTTCCAGGTGATTACCTGATCCATTCGGTCAGTCACCAGCTTCCTCTCACTCCTCCCCCTCCTTCTGTCCACCTCATCTTCCCGACAAATTCCTCTCTAACTTTGAGGCCCTAGCTTTGAGCATGCTCATTAGAACCACTTTTGTCAATCAACATGGCCGTTTGAGCCTTCAGACAGTTTCTGTCCTGATCGTTTGATGCACCCACACTTATTGACCATTGCGTTTGACCGGTAGCTTAACTCCTCTCGTAAAGACGTCCACTTTCTTTATGAATTAAGAATATTCAATCTTAAGGCCATATATTTAGAATTTTGTTAGATATCTTAAATGCTAAGCTTACCAGAGAAACCAGATCTTTGAATTTTAATCTTTCTAAAGACTATCACAGCCTATTAAAATTGATAGGACTATCTTTGTAATCTTTATATTGTGGGCCTTACTTTCAGCCTTGTGCTAAAATAAGTTAAGGTTATTAAATGAGGGTACCTCGCATGGCACAGTGTCCTGGGTATGATATTAAACTACATCTAGTGGTGAAGTTCCAATTCTGGGAATGTAGAGTACCTTTTTATGGCATCTACTCCCAGGTCCAACTCTAAACCCAGAGTGCTAGTACCTGTTAGGGTCCATCTATGGGGTTAAAAAGAAAAAAATGAAGTTAAAAAATGTATTTACAAAACAAATTGAGTAAAAATAATTTCAATACGCATCCAGAATGAATAAATACAATATCTCTTAGCATAAAATAAACCAACAAGGTTTGACATGCATAAAATCAACCAAGTCAATCAAATCAAATCACATGGAATTATTGTTAATGAAGTATAATAAGTAATTGAGTGTTTACCTCCCCTATTTTATTTTAACCTCCCCTTTGGAGAACTCTTTAGTGAATACTAGACTGATATAAACTCTGAATAAGTTGTACCAATTATTCTAAGTAGAATAAAGCTTCCAAAGTCTGTGGGTGCTATGTTGTCATTATAATAAAGCTACCGAAAACAGTTCAAACCCTCCCAGTTTAGCCAGTATCTAAGTATGGAGCACTCACAACTCCGAGTAATTGATGTTGAATATTTCAGTCATGTAACCATGCTCACTTATTACACAAAACTCTTGTTAGTCCTGTAGCACCACCAAACATTACAAAGAACAGAAGACCAGCCCAATTAAAAATATCTACCAGATTCAAAGTTGGACCAGATTCACCCAAGCTAAAGATAGAAGATAGCAAAGATAGGACTTACCGGCTTCTGAAAGAAGCTAATTATATCCAAGAAAATATAAGTGTAACCTGTGTACAACCATGAGTATACAGGGTATAATATATACAAGGAAAATAAGGTATACAAGAATGAGATAACATCCATAACAAATCTACCCAGAATTTATATCAAAAGAACACAAGATACAGCATGTTAATTTTTTAATATGAGATATATAACATGGTACCCTGCAATTTCCTTATTGAGGGTCCATACACTAAGTGTAAGACTATAAATCATTTATTATATTGCATTCTGTATATTTTGATACCAGGTGATAACTGATCGGTAGTGTGTGTTTTTGGGCAGTGAATGGATAAACTCAGGAGGAGAGGTGGGAGGAGCCCTTGTGTTAGTTTTTGACTAACAGAAGAATAAACCCATTATGTTTGAATTCAGTTGTTCCTTTAACTTGTTACATATTATTGAATCCCTAATACTTATATTAGTATATAGAAACATAATGGCGATTAGTGCAAGCTGACCGGCCTTGGAAGAGTGAGTGACGGCGCTTGACCTCACTATCACCTTGCCTTCTGGGGATTAAATCGGTGAGAACCAGAAGGCATAGAAGACCCTGTCTTTACCCGGTTTAAGGATAGTAAAAACGTAAGTCAGTTCAGTTAGAAGGCAGGAGCCAAGCTCGTAGGATGTAAGTCCCTCACCGCGCAATGTCTGGGTTGGGGATGAAAATAAAGGTAACATCAAGTAAATCGAAGTCTTGGTGTTTTATTAACGCTAAAACTAACAATCCGACTACAGGGCTTCTGATAAGGAGAAATCCTAAACAGAAAACCAGACGCGAAGTCCCTCAAGTCAAGTCCAAGACGCTAGAAGCCAGACCTAAGTCAGGATTGTTTGAAGACAATACCAAAGACGATCAGAATAGCAACAGGCCCGGCCAGAAAAAAATACCAACCTAGAAGTAAAGAAGTAAGCAAAGGGTATGCAACAAACTAAACTGGTTGCAATACAAAGGCTAAAAAGTCCAGGTCTACCCTAAGTTATTTACCTGCATAATGGTAGGAGAATAGTTGGATTATTGGTGAATGCAACAACATGTCCAGGGAATTGAACTGATCTGCCATGGTCCATTCGTATAGATGGTAACCATTACACCACATGCCTCTTTCCTATTATTGCAGTATGTTGAGTTGATGCAATGATAATGCATCTCATAGTTTATCACTTATTACTCTCTAATGTGCTCTTCTTATGCACTTGTTTGCTATTTCCCTCTGCTTATATCATTTCTCTTTCCATCTCGTTGGCTGCATACTTAAAATTCATTCTAGTTCTATCTTCGTTTATCAAAGTATGCAGGTATAAGTAAAGAAAAGTAAAAGTCGTTGAGGTGGACTTAAGTCGGTATCAAGCCAGACAGCGAGGGAGTCTATCCCCCTTTTCAAACTGGTGCTAGACCAACGGAGACTGTTTTTTGCATCTGAGGTTGGAATGCCACACCTACCCATCAAATCCTCGGTTACCACACGACTCTGTGCTACTCATACCTGAGTTGGGCGTAGATGGTATTCGTCGCATTAAGGCCCAAGTTGTAGTTGTAGTAGTAGTCTTCATTAGTAATAGTAATGTCGATAGTTCAGAACAACATACTCAAAGGATTTATAGTCACAAAGGGTTGTTTATTCCTTAAGGCTCGTGATCTTTAGAGAGAAGGAAAGAATAGAGGAGACGAGAGAGAGAAGGGTAGGTAAATCATTCTATCTCTAACATAGTATCATTGTTCTGTACTACTATCCCAAAACCACCCATACGGGAACTGGGAAGCCCGTCTGATTTTGACTAGACCAGCTGAAAAGGGCGATTTTCCTCTCTTCCATTTCTCATCTCCTGGGGCCCAATCCCGGGTCCTGTCAAGAACACGGAAACTTTCCGTTTTTATTTTCAAATCTAATTTTCCTGGGGTCATTCTTCGGTCATGCTAGAATCTTCTTCCAAACTTTAAACCTTTTGTTTATGTTATTTGTCAGAAATCTCAAATTCCCCGAGAACCACAGATAATTACACTTCGATATTGAAACTAGGACATTGTGATGACATTGTGAGACACAGAAATATTCAAAATTAAAAATATCTGAATTGCAACTTCTCAAAAGATGCAAATACTGATCAATAGTTTTAATTATTAAATGTTCGTACTTATTGATCAATGCAGGATCAGAGGGAATGTAAGGATACGAAATGTTAACAATGTTTACGGTTTAATTTGTTGGTAGTTTAGATTTAGCGGCATGTATCAAACCCTATTGGGTTATTTTTAATGCCGAAAATGGGTTTGCTATTGGTTCATTTCCTGATGGTATTTCGATTTCTTCTTCAAACTCAATTTTTAAAAATAGTATTTAACTCATTTTTTTCTATTTAAGCCAAGAGATGGGACCTTAGAGGTACTACCACTCCGGGTCAGGGTGGAACTGAGAGTAATAGGATGGGAGCTAAACTGGCCGTAATGTATACACAGTGCAAAAATTGTTGTAAATGTTTGACGCAATACTTTCATCCAAATGAAGAAATGCAATCTCTTGACTCATCGAAATGTATAAGGACATTTAGAGGTGGATTAATTAATTCGGTAGCCTGAACACATAATTAAATTAAAACTTAAACGAACAAATCAATAAGAGACGATAAATAAGAGACCAAAGAATTAAGCTGAAACAAGATTCAATGCAACTCGTCACTAAAATGTCCAACATTTTGGTTTTGGCTACTGCCAGTTTAGAGTGTTCGGGACAGGAAAGGAATCACAAGGTTCTGGGTTCGAAAACAGCCCTCGCCAACTCAGTGTGTTGACTGAGCACAGGGATCGTGCAGTAAAGGTGAGGAGCTGATGGTGGTGTAGCGCTCCACCTCAGATGCAAAATAATGTCTTGGATCTAGCATCCAGTGAAAAGGGGATGACCTCCTTCGCTGTCCGCTGATACTGAGACATTAGCCTGCCCCAACGACTTTACTTAACTTTAGCTGTACACTCTCTGATTGGTGGTTGGTGATTGCGCTGGCTGGCTGGCTGATTGGTTTATTTAAAGCATACAAATTGATTTATGATAAATGGAGACCCAACTTCCCTGTTCCTCAGCAATGTGCTAGCCACTATCTAAGTAGCACACAGAATCACTCTGTGTGGTACTTATGTGATGGTATCCTCATAATACATCCATGATTGACCACTCAGTAATAATTGGTCATTACGATATACAAGTGGTAACGAGGATGAGATCACACCTCAACCATAACCAAAAAGTAACTTGTGGATGGTGCCACTTGCACCATCAACTTCTATTCTCCACAAATTCACGGCTATCACTACCATTAACCGTCAGGAAAGAAAAAGTTTGAGAGAAAAGAAAGCTGTAAAACAGCTACGTCCAAATCCAAAAAAGAAGGAATATCAAAAGTAAATTGGAAGAATTTAGTTCGGTGGGGAGGGGGGTGATATAATGAATGACCCATTTTCCCCATACCTCACAGTGGTGGTAATGGAGTGCTAGCCACTATTTAAAGTACACACAGATATCACGTGGCAGGACTTAGGTGAAGGACTCTCCTCATAATACTCATGATAGACAATCGGTATAACTGGTCCATTACAATTATAACAGTTTAATGGTTATTGTCATAAATGTTGGGTGATTGGATTTATGGCATATGTCAACTTTGTTGGGTATTTTAATGCCAAAGACGTTGTTTGATTCATTCTTAGGGTATTCAAAACTCTTCTATTTTAACTCAATTTTTTTTATAACACAATTTTTTAAACTAATTCTTTCTTTAACCAATCATGGGACTGACAGGTGTTAGTTTTTGGCCAGTTGTCTAGGTGAGCCTCCGATTTGAATCCTGGTAATCCTCTCAGCTAGAGATCCTATGTCCTTCATCAATGGTCGCATAGACTGGGAAAGAATCAGCACTTAAGTAATATATCAGCCACACAGTATGGCCAGCGATTGGCTTAGGAAGACCACATGATCTCGCCTAGTCTATAAGTCCAGGCCGGGAACTAGTGCACCACCTATATCACAATAAATTCAACAACAGGTACTACCACTCCGGGTGAGAGTTGACCTGGGAGTAATGGCAATGATGGGGTACTCCTATGCCTCAGAGCTTCCATTCAGTCATCTCAATGAGTGATTGTTTAAAGATATACTGTATTCATAAAATATTGTTTGTTTTTTTTTAAAAGTAAGTACCTTTTCTTCCCTCTAGGAAATTCAGATCATTGTAACCTTCAGATTAGTGCTCTAACACTAAGCTGAAACCATCCAAAAAAGTATTCTATAGTGATATAGCAATCTATGCAATATTGTGGCATGTGCTTACAGTATTACATAGATTATATTTTATTGACCTACATCAATAAAATACTATCAGGTGGCCTAAGCCTATGGGGTCCTGAGAGAAATTTTGATTTACTATCTCCCTCCACTGTAAACCATATCGACTATTATTAATGCCTAATTGTTGAAACACCTGACCGTGAAATAAAGAATTAAGGCTTTTATTGTATATGCCATTTGCTGGTATATGTATGCTAGTTGATTAATAAATCATAAAAAAACACAAAATCAATCAAATACTCTGGGGCCCTAAACAATCAATTATATTGCTTATATTTGAAATGAACAAGTTAACAAAAGTTCAAATCCTCTATGTGCTGGTTGCATTTCTATTGTGCTATACCCTTGGGAAAGGCATGAATCCAACTATGAATATAATTGTAGGGCTTTTTAACTTTGGTTAGGCAACTGGTCTAGGAGAAGGAAAACTGAATTCAAACCTTTAAACTCCACTAAAAATTGATATTGTTCATCATCCTGTCATTGCAAGCTTTGATTCTATTCTTAGGCAAGCTTGATACTCTCTCTCTCTCTCCCCCCCCTCTCTTCTCTCGCTCTCTCTCCTCTCTCTCCTCTCTTATATATATATAATATATATAATAATATATATAATGAAAATATAGAGAAACGTGAGTTAACGTCTCAATTTTCTTCCTCAGGTCATATCCCTATCTACTGAGTTTTACCATCCAGAAAGTCTAAGACATTATTAAACAACACACACACACACACACACACACACAACCACACAGACAGAACAGACAGACAGAACACACAGACAAAGAATTTGAGAAATAGACATTACCAACTTACAACAGATGAGCATATGCTAGTCACAAGTTGACAGTTCCTTCAGGGCTCCTTGTTTTCAGAAATCTTTTAACAAAGGAATTTTTTATCCCGAATATTAAGAGAAATTCACAAAGCTAAATGAACAACATCATAGGTACCTCATTTTTATTTACACTTGCATTGTGACAGCTTTTTGAAAACCAACTGCCAACAAAGGATTTTCAAACTGTCCCTTGTATGCAATGTAAGTGTATGTAGGAATATGTACATCTTACTATAAATGTCTTTTTTGTCTGTCTCCCATAAACTCAAGGGGATCCCCATGGTGTAGTGGCTAACATACGTATTGTGCAAATAGTAAGAGAGTTTGAACTCCAATTTGTGCTATTCGTTCACTTTCGGCTAATACCCTTGGAGAAAGGTATGAAACCTCATTCTTCTCAGCTGTAGGTAAATGTGCCGCTACTGTCTCTACAAGGATGGGGGTTGGAATTAAATAAACCACAAGAGGTTGATATGCACTAAAACAAAAGATGAAACCAAACCTAACAAACTGTTTGTAAATTTTGGCCTTAAAAAAATACATGGCAAGACCCAAACCCTTTTATCATATGGGTGCTAGAAGCGGGTTGGCTGCGGGTCATCATGTTTTGGGAATGATGTTAAACTCTATTCTGATGGTGAGGTATCCTAGTTGTTGGAGGTTTGGGAATGTGGAGCAGCCCGTTCATCACCATTGCTCCCTGGTCCATTCTACCCGGAGTGTAGAACCTGTTAGGGTCCCATCTATGGGTTATAATAGAAGAAATGTATTTATAAAAAAATCTGTGTTATCCATTAAGAATTGATTTATTTCAAAATTTATTGGCATTAAAGCCTCATCTGGAGGTTGATAGCCGTAACAAAAACAACGCAAACCAAAACCAAAAATAACACACAACTTCAGACACAGGTATATGTGGTTTAATGTGTTACTGTCTTAGGATGGAACATGGCAACAATAGTTCAATCCTGAGATGAGGCTGTTTGACATTTCACATCAGCTCTAATAACTGTTGGTCAAAAGTATGCATCCAAATATTCCATCCAGCCTAGTAAATAGCAGTAGACTCGGCTCTATATCTTGTATAGCCACTGTACCCAGAAGAAACTCTGAATTCAAACCTGTTAAACTCTGCTTAAAATTGCTTGTGTCACATACCTGCCGTGTGAAGGGGTTGGTAAATATAATTTAAGAGAATATAACAACAATAAGTAATGATCACTATGCGACATAGCATTGTTAGTATATTTGGATTATTCCAAGACTTTGTCCTCATCTTTTGTTATCTGTAACAACATTATGGCTTATTGCGCCGGCCTTCTTTCAGGTATTCTGTCAAGACTCAGGAACCTTCTTTTATCCGGAACTTGGGAACCTCTTGTGCAATTGGGAGCCATAAAGATGCAGGACAATAGTCCAATAATCCAAATAATACTAATTAAATCGAACTCATTTCAAAAAATTCAAGAGAAATGATGAGATAACAATAAAATGAAGGGGACATGTCCAAATAGATCCAAATAATACTAATTACAAAGCACTCATTTCAAAAAATTCAGAGAAATGATGGAGATAACAATAAAGATGAGGACAATAGTCTGAATAATCCAAATAATACTAATTAACAAGCCCATCTCAAAAATCAGAGAAATGGCATTTGTTCCTCAGATCAATTGCAGTGAACCATAACTGGCTATCCAGAAAATATTTCTGTATAATGACATAGTAATTTGTTGTCTATATAACTTGTAAAAGAAACCCTTCTTTGCTTACCTCACATCAAAGTCATAAAAAAAAAACATAGGACAAATCTCAGCTGAAAGTTTATTACAGACAGTCTATCTGAAATAACAGAAACGTGTTTTGGAGGAAATATACTATTCTATTATTTACTAAATCGATTTTTATAATCAACCCAATCTTAATTCGTTTGCGTATACTGTTGAATAATTGAGAATTTTTCATAAAGAAATCGTTTCAAAAATCGACGGTTATCCA
>CM042151.1:54047310-54098141 GCA_023376005.1 Doryteuthis pealeii | reverse complement strand
CGGGCTATGCTGTTATCTTGATATCAAACCTGAAAAATTCAGTTTATCCGAGCAAAGAAAATGAATAAAAAAAATTACCTTCCTATTCGTTTCGAATTAAAAGGAAAAAAATCACAAGTTTAGAATAAATTTATTTTACAAAATGTGTGTCTTTAAGATTACGTGACATTAACAAAACATGGAGCAAAATAACAAACTGTTTATTTAAAAAAATAATGTTTAGATTTACATTCTAGAAAATTCAAAATCGTCACGTTTAAAAAAATAGAAGATGTTGTCCATATTCCTTAGAATTGCAATCGACACTTAACGTACAAAGAACAATATTGCTTATCAGTGAGAATTTTGATATTACAGGGTGTGTTCGAAAAGTATCGAGGTTTTTTTGTACTTTTGACACACCTTGTATTTCTGAAAAAAATTAACGTTGCCATTCATTGTTCATTTCTATCTTGGGAAATACAGCTTTTCAAACTCGGTATTTTTATGGACACACATTTATTTTTAATTTTTAAATTCCTGGGCATGCTTGGATAGCTCTGCTAGTTGCTTATATATTTGAGTATGTTATTTAGACTTATGAAACTCAGTGCTGATCTTCAGATACTTATATTCTAGTAAAGTAAGTAAATAGAAGATAGTAACATAGAATATACACTGCTTAACACTTGTTACCCAGTCATGCTGTTTAACGGAATGGAAACCAATCTACCACCGTGGATTGAATAAGGGTTCGGTTCGAAGTTCCATGAAGGCTTCCGATTAACAACAAGAAGGCTCCTAAGGTTTCGACGAATGGGGTCTAGAGGTTCACGAGTCCGACAAGAAGAAAGCGTGAGGGCACTCGGCCGAAACGCTTGCAGATAATATCTTCACTTTCAAGCACTGGTAGGGGTTATTGTTCAAACCATTTTTCTGCATGGGGTAGATTACAATGTTGGCATATCTTCCTGTGTAGGTATTTCCTTACCCCATGATGCCTATTTTTAAATTCATTTGGAGCTAGACTAGAGCAGCCAGATGATCAATAATTTTGCCAACCTTTGTATAGAAATGGCATTTTGGTTCTGCCCAGTTCCTTAGAATATCTGCTGGGTAGAATCTTGTAAGCAGATTTTTATCTTGATGGTTTGGTTTTGTTTTTATCTATCCAATACTAATAATTTTCAAACAGATATATATGACTCATAGCTGGGACCCTAACAGTCAGAGTTGATCTGGTTGAGTTGGTAATTAAGAAGTACTACACAATCCTCAGATTATGCACAACCCTCTTGTGTAAAGTGCATAATTTTTCAATTTGGTTTTATATACAGTCCCTCAAACAAGATTTCCATATAAAACATATGGGTTAACAAATGTAAAGGGGGAGTCAAAAGGTAATACCATTTTGTTTAGTACAAGTATAATTACCAACACAGAAACATGTATCATACATCAAAATGAAGCTGGTCCTCTGTGGACCACATCCCTAATTCTCGACATAGTCACCGTTTCTCTTAATAGCAATGTTCCACAATGAGAACAAGTATCTCTGCCCTGTAAAATTCTGTTGACTGTTCTTTGAGCCACTTCTTCACTACAGATTTCACTTCCTCGTCACTGGAATAATGTTTGCCTCTCAAATCCTCTTTCATGGGGCTGAAGAGATGATAGTCTGAAGGCGCTAAATCTGGTGAGTATGGAGGATGTGATAAAGTTTTCCACCCGATTAAGGCAATTTTCTCCCTTGTCCTGATACTTGTATGTGATTGAGCATTGTCAGATAGAAGGAGCACATTGTCAGTTAGCAAGTTGGGTCTTACTCATCAGTCTTGCTCTGAGCCTCGTTAAGGTTTCAATGTAGATGGATCCATCCCTACTTCTCCACATAGTCACCATTTCTCTCAATAGCAATGTTCCACCTTTGAATGACATCATGTATCCCTGCACCATAAAATTCTGTTGACTGTTCTTTGAGCCACTTCTTCACTACAGATTTCCCTCTCAAACTCTCTTTAATGGGGCCAAAGAGATGATAGTCTGAAAGCACTAAATCTTGTGAGTATGGAGGATGCAGATCTGAAGTGAAAAGTCGCTCAAAGAACAGTCAACAGAATTTTACAGGGCAAGGATACATGCTCTCATTCGGAGGTGGAACATTACTATTGAGAGAAATGGTGACTGTGGAGAAGTAGGGATGTAGTTCACAGAGGACAAGCTTCGTTTTGATGTATGATACATATTCCTGTGTTGGTAATTATACCTGTCCTAAACAAAATGGCATTACTTTTTGACACCCTCATATAATATAGTTGCTCCATTCAGTTTGAAATTACTAATAGCAGTGGAATGATCTCCAACTATTCTCTGGTCTCAGACTCACAGCTTGATAGGGAAGATAGTGAAATGAAAGTTTGTCAAACTAATAAATAAATTATGTGCATATATAAAAATGGTCTGAGTTATTTTTCACCCGAGCAAAGAACAGGAAACAACAGACAAAACATAACAGCCTCATCTAGGATTTGAACTCAGGTCGTCAATTCCATTTCTTGCAATGATAACCATTACACAAATCACGCCTCTACTGTAGTCTGCAAAACTAGCTTGTTAACCATAACTTTTGTAGTTAAGCACTAAACCAGATGCTATCGACCAATTGAATAATGCTTCAAATGTAATAATACAGCTTCCAGTTTAGATAGACAAAATTGTTGATTCAATAATGTCTGAATATTTATTTAAATATATGGTTACTTACTAAGATGTGATTATTGATTTTTTTCTTTCTTATTTATATAGGAACAACAGAATAATTTCACCAGGGTTATGAATAAATTTTCTACTTAAGGTTTTAGGGTTACCCAAGCCCCGACCTGCCCACCCCCAAAAAAAATTGGGGGAAAATTAGAAATGTTCTACTCTTACACCCCAAAAATAGTCTTTAAAACATCATCTTTAGTTTTCAGGCATTTCAACTGTAGTTAAATTTGGACAGAGTTAAAATTGTTGCAGAGGGTTTCAGACAATGATCAATCTTTATATAGGTGATACCACAGCAGTAAAAAGATCAGACATTTTAATCTATCTATATATATAAAAGAAAAATTCTATATGTCTGTCTGTATGTATTTCTGTATGTCTGTATATTTGTTTGTAGAATGATATGAGTGCATGTGCTTTTATAAAGGAAATTGGTGGAGACTGGAAAAGATCAAAGTTCAATGAAAATCCACACCCTATTTTTGTCCAAGAAAGGTTAAAAAAAATTTTACCCCTCATTTTTCACGAGGAAAGCTGAATGAATATATATAATAAGGGTGTAAATCAATGATATATTAATAATAATAATAATAATAATATCTTTTCAGCTAGTATATTAGGTCTGAGACCTGTCAGTTGTTCCTTATAAACATTCATCTTAATTCCACAGAATATTTATACTCTTTCGACAGATTATCTAACATTGCCTTAAAGGAGTTTAGAGATGGGGCATTCACTATTGATGATGGTAGTTTATTCCATCTATTTACCCTCTGTTACTAAAATAATTTTGTCTTGCATTTGCTTTACAAAATTTTTTAAAGAGTTTTAATTTATGAAAAAAATTAATTAAAAAAAATGATATGAAATAAAACAAATTAATAAAGGATAAAATATAATAAAAAGCAAATAAAAAAAAAAATGCAAACAAGAAGAAAAATTAAAATAAACAACTTAAAAACAAGAATCATACAAAACAAAAGGAATTTTTATTAATCTATATATAAAAATAGATAACAGGTTTATTAACTTTTTAAATCCCAGGCAAACCAGGTAGCTCTGCTAGTGTATCATATGTATACAAACTGTAATGCTTGAAATAATTTTTGACACCTGAAAATGACTATGACTATATTTCAATAGGAAAATTATTTGCAATATATTTCTATATTATGCATTTTCATATGAAATGGACTAGTCGACTAAAGTTCAATTCCTCATGAAGCTGTTTGCATTTCACAAGGCTCTAATACCCTTGGGAAATGTATGAATCCTATTCTCCCTCCAGCTATGGGCAAATAGCAGGGTAGACTGGGCTCTTTAACCATAGCTAGGTAACCAGTCTAGGAGAAGGAAAACTCTGAATTCAAACCTGTTAAAGAAATTGACCTTGTGTCACATCCTGCTCGTGCAGAGGGGTTGGTAAATAAATATATATATTATGCATTATCCCAACTTCTCTGCCTCAACCAGGATGGGGCACAAGGTTGATTTTTAAGCAGAGTACAGCTGTTATATGCCCCTTTACTCGGGTGTATATAATTGGTGAGAAAGACAATTTCATGCCCCCCATCTATGATATGGCCCCACTAAATCTATGATATATGGTCCCTACTCTACTATACAAGGTATGCTTCAAAGTTCTAGGACTAGTGTCACAAAAATTTTATTTAAAATCCAAACTATAAACTACAAGTTTTCCCCTTCAAAGTAATCCCCGTGGAGTCTAATGCCTTTCCCATCCATCTCTGCCACGCTTACAAGGATTCTTAGGAAATTCTCTGTAGCTCAGTCATCACAGCCTTTTTGATGTTGTGCACATCCTCAAAATGGGTTCCCTTGATGACCCCCTTGAGTTTGAGGAAGAGGAAAAAATCACATAGAACCAGTTTTGACAGGTAGTGAGGTTGCTCCAGCACAGTGATGTTCTTTGGGCCAGGAACTCTCCGATACTCAGGGCAGTGTCAGCAGGTGCGTTGTCATGGTGAATAAATCACCCACGGGTTGTCCTGCCACATCTCTCACCTCTTCTTTTGCACTGAACAAAGCAAATGCTACAGTATCTCTTTGTAGACATGCTGGTTGATTGTCTGGCCCTGTAGCAAGAACTCACAGTGGATGATGTCCCTAAGCTTAGAGCTTCTCTGATATACCTCGTGTGTCAATTTTTCTAAAGTAGTCTTCATAGAAAATATATGCAACCCACCCTTCTGGGCTCCTTAAGCAGGTCATTATGGCCTTGATACGTGAAGAATAATTAAAGTTCCAATTACCGTCGAACTGGGAAGACAAGGCAACAAACGGTTGTAACTGAAATACAAACCCGAATGCTACAAAGTCCACTGCAAACAGCCAATCAGAACTCAAGGAATGGAATCACCCAAATCACCCAGATTCATGGATGGATCATTCTTGATTCCTATTTATACCAACTGTCTTGAACACTGCTTGAGTTGAAGGACATTGTGGAGTCTTATATATACTTTGTCATTTTGCAGTGGACTTTGTAGCATTCGGGTTTGTATTTCAGTTACAACCGTTTGTTGCCTTGTCTTCCCAGTTTGACGGTAATTGGAACTTTAATTATTCTTCAATACTAAGCATGTATTTCTATGGTAAATCTTTATATATTATTTGCTTGATTAACTCTCTATAGTAGAGAGGAGTCCCCATAGTGTGGTGGCTAATCTACTGGAGTATGACATCAAACTCAAGTGGTGCTGTTGTGTTCATTTTTGGATTAATACCCTTGGGAAAGGTATGAATCCTCTCATCCCCACAGCCATGGGTTGAATAGTACAACTATGGGACATCAAGTAAGAACTGAACTCACTAAAAATGACCTGCTAGAATAGTTTGCTAACCACTACACAATATGTGCTTGTTGCTTTAGTAGTTACTAGCAGACCTGTGGATATATCACAGTATGATAATTTGATTATTAAAAGTTTGATATGTTTACTTAAGAGCTATTGCTAAATAGTTCAATATGTAAAAAGTATAATAATCTTGATTTAACTCTCTCTTACTCTTTTTTTCTTTATTTATTTTCATCTTTTCTCTATATTTCCCCTATTCTCTTTCTTTCTTTCTTTTCATTATGTTTGATTAAAATAAATTAGCATTATCGCTTCTATGTGCTCACCCCTCTCTCTAATTTTCCCCTATTCTCTTTCTTTCTTTCCTTTTTTTCTTTCTTATTATAATTTTTTTCTGTGTAGTATGTCCTCTTCCTTCCCTTTCTTTCTTTCTAATAAATGTTTTATAATAATTTAGTTAATTACTCAATTGAAATAAGATCTTGGCGGGTAAGCAACACCAGATAATCAGGATTTACACGTTTGCCTTTAATCTTGGATGATTTGGATGGTCTCATTTTTAACCAGACGGTGTTGCAAGATGATAACGGTCGTCAGATTAAGGAACACAATGTAGATTGAGGAACCAACATATATTTTGAATAGAAAGTTGTCTTGTGACCATCTCCCAAAATTTCTCGGTGTCTTAGTTATGAGAGAGCTGATGTATATTTTACACACTCAATTGCCTAGCGACTCTCACTCAGTATTTATTACTTTAGTAGTTATTGAAGGAAGCAACGTATATTTTGCATACTAAGTTGTTGTTGATAGAAGAAGCCACTTTTAGACAGTTTTTCAAATTTGTTTTTTTGTTTTTTTTTCTGATTTATTAATAAATTTGTCTCTGGGTTTGATATTTGTTGAAGATTATAAATATCATTAAAACTTCTAAAAAGGCACCTTGAAAATATGAGATATAAAAAGACGTGTTTGAAAAAGCCTATAGAGAGCTGACCAGACAAGGCAAAAATATCTGGTTGATGGTACAATGATAAAGTAATGAATTTACAGCGTCTATATATGTATATATATAATATATATATATATATATATATATATGTGTGTGTGTGTGTGTGTGTGTGTGTGTGTAACTTTGTATGTATATGTGTGTGTATACATATATATTTGTATGTATATATGTATATGTGTGTGTATACATATATATTTGTATGTATATATGTATATGTGTGTGTGTATACATATATATTTGTATGTATATATGTATATGTGTGTGTATACATATATATTTGTATGTATATATGTATATGTGTGTGTATACATATATATTTGTATGTATATATGTATATGTGTGTGCATACATATATATGTATGTATATATGTATATGTGTGTGTATGCATATAATTTGTATGTATATATGTATATGTGTGTGTGTGTATGCATATATATTTGTATGTATATATGTATATGTGTGTGTATATATATATTTGTATGTATATATGTATATGTGTGTGTATACATATATATTTGTATGTATATATGTATATGTGTGTGTGTATACATATATATTTGTATGTGTATATATATATGTGTGTGTGTGAGTATATATATGTGTGTATAAATGTGAATATATGTATGTGTATATATATATGTATATATTGATAAATATATGTGTATATATATATGTGTGTGTGTGTGTATGTGTGTATAACTTTGTATATATGTGTGAGTATGTATATATTTGTATATAGATATATATATGTGTGTGTATATATATATATATATATCTGTGTGTGTGTATAACTTTGTATATATGTGTGAGTATGTATATATTTGTATATAGATATATATATATATGTGGGTGTATATATATATATATATGTCTGTGTGTGTGTATAACTTTGTGTATATGTGTGAGTATGTATATATTTGTATATAGATATATATGTGTGTGTGTGTATATATATATATATATATATATGTCTGTGTGTGTGTATAACTTTGTATATATGTGTGAGTATGTATATATTTGTATATAGATATATATATATGTGTGTGTGTATATATATATATATATATGTATGTCTGTGTGTGTGTATATAACTTTGTATATATGTCTGAGTATGAATATATTTGTATGTATATATATATATATGTGTGTGCATTTATATGTGTGTATATGTATACATGTTTGTGTGTATATATATATTTATATAGATCTATGTGTGAATATATATATATTTGTATGCATATATATGTGTGTGTGTATATATTTGTATAGATATTTGTGTGTGTGTATATATTTGTATAGATATTTGTGTGTGTGTATATATATCTGTGTATATACATCTATATATATATATCTTTGTGTGTTCATACATATCTGTGTGTATATATATGTTTGTGTATATATATATATATATGTATGTGGGTACATCTATATTTATATGCATATATATATGTATCCAAGAATACAATCTAAAAGTGTCTCGCAGAGAAAAATATTTCGGTACCACCATCGATCCTTTACTTAATATAGGAGCAAATAAACCAAATGACTGCAAATTATTCTAAGGCAACGGACATTCGAAATTCTTGCTTCCCTGTGTTGAGTTGAGGAATAAAGAAACAGAAATCTAAATGAAGGATTTTATTCTTAGGTTTATTCTTGTACTTTTTTTTATCATAACGCTTTGACCAAATTGGAATCGTTATTTAGCTTAACTGCAAGACCAGTTTTAGTAATAAAGCTAAACAAGCTACATTTTCTCATGTTAGCTCAGTTGGTAGAGCGTTTGGCTAGAAACCACAAGGTTCCTAGTTCGATACCGGCCCTCACCAACTCAGCATATGAGTAGCACAGGGATCAGTGCAGTAAAGTGAGGAGCTGATGGTAGGTGTAGCGCTCCACCTCAGATTCTAAAAATAATCTCCTTGGTCTAGTCTAGGGAAAAGGGGATAGACTCGCTCGTTAGCTCAGTTGGTAGAGCGTTTGGCTAGAAACCACAAGGTTCCTAGTTCGATACCGGCCCTCGCCAACTCAGCGTATGAGTAGCACAGGGATTTGTGTGGTAAAGTGAGGAGCTGACGGTAGGTGTAGCACTCCACCTCAGATGCTAAAAATAATCTCCTTGGTCTAGCACTAGTGAAAAGGGGATAGACTCCCTCGTTAGCTCAGTTGGTAGAGCGTTTGGCAAGAAACCACAAGTTTCCTAGTTCGATATCGGCCCTCGCCAACTCAGCCAACTTACGCTCCACCTCAGATGCTAAAAACAATCTCCTTGGTCTAGCGCTAGTGAAAAGGGGATAGACTCCCTCGCTGATTGGCTGATACTGACTTTAGGCCACCCTGACGACTTTACTTATAAAGTTGATAGGGCCTTTTCCTGGTAGGGGTGTCTTTGAAATTCTTGTATGATTTTTTTTAACAAGAGGCCTCCAACATTTATATATGTACTTACCCAACCCCTCCTCAGATGCAGGATTTAGGTATAAGCTAAATCTTGTCACTTTATAAAATTGAGAGGGCCTTTTTACTGGTGGTTTGTGTGTGTGTGTGTGTATATATGTGTGTTTTTATATGTGTGTATATGTATATATGTTTGTGTGTGTATGTGCATGTAACTTTCAGTGTGTAACTTTGTGTGTATGTGTGTGCGTATGTGTGTGTATATATTTGTATGTATATATATATATACATATATATGTGTTTGTGTGTGTGTGTATATGTGAATGTATATGTGTGTGTATACATATATATTTGTATGTATATATATATACATATGTATGTATATATATACATATTTGTATGTATATATATATACATATGTATGTATATATATATATATTTGTATGTATATACATATACATATATATATATGTGTATGTGTGTGTGTGTGTATGTGAATATATATATATGTGTATATATGTGTATATTTATATACAATTCTAGTGTAATTTTTTTAACAAGGGTCTCCATGATTTGTCTATGTATTTACCCAACCCCTCCACATAACACCAGGTCTATTTTTTCTAAATAGATTGATAGATAGATAGAGAGATAGATAGATATATGCTTTGTTTAAGACAGTCAGATTCTCCCTGTCCATACCAGTTCCAAGTTGATACACACACACACACACACACACACATATATATATATATATATATCTATGCATATGCAGTATTAAACTATATCCCCTAGGCTATTTTATGTGACCCATGATCAGATTAATGAGGGAACCCATGCATGTATATTTGAGCAAGGTCAAATATAGCCCCAGTCCCTGTCATCAGTGTCATGTGATCTTGGCTTTCTGTCCAGTTTAGTTAAGGCTCATATTTTTTGACATTGCCAGAGGACAGGATTTCTAGAAGCAGAGAAACTGCAACTCTCTTCAATAGCAGCTTATTTGCTTAGCCTACAGTTTTTCCTATTATTTCAATGGGTTTGTGCGAGGGTTTGTCAAAAAGTAATGCCATTTTGTTTAGGACGGTTATAATTACCCAGGAACATGTATCTTGCATCAAAATGAAGCTGGTCATCTGTGGATCACATCCCTACTTCTCCACACAGGGGAGTCAAAAATTAATGCCATTTTGTTTAGGACAGGTATAATTACCAACCCAGGAACATGTATCATACATCAAAATGAAGCTGGTCCTCTGTGGATCACATCCCTACTTCTCCACACAGGGGAGTCAAAAAGTAATGCCATTTTGTTTAGGACAGGTATAATTACCAACACAGGAACACGTATATACATCAAAATAAAGCTGGTCCTCTATGGATCACATCCATACTTCTCCACGTAGTCACTGTTTCTCTCAATGGAAATGTTCCACCTTTGAACGAGAGCATGTTTCCTGCCCCACAAAATTCGGTTACTGTTCTTTGAGCCACTCTTCACTACAGATTTCCCTTCCTCATCACTGGAATAATGTTTGCATCTCTTCAGTTCCTTGAAAGAGGGTTTGAGAGACAAACATTATTCCATTGACAAGGAAGTGAAATCTATAGTGAAGAAGTGGCTCAAAGAACAGTCAACAGAATTTTATGGGGCAGGGATACATGCTCTCACTCGAAAGTGTAACTGTTGGGTGATGCCGATACCTCTCCAATTGTTTAATTTTGAGATTTACAAAGGGTGGACATTTTTAAGTAGAATTTCAATGCTACTTCTATATTTCTTGTATATACAAGGGTAGTTCCAAAGTTAAGGTCTCTAAAATATTTAGATATCACAGAAACGTTTTTTGGTAACTAGAAGCAGCTACCCAACATCATTACAGTGTGGATTGCTTTCAATCACTACTCATGATTCATACATTTTTATTATGTCCATTAAAATCTTTTTCTTAGAGATTCAACAAAGATGCCTCTTTTCTTTGATTCTTATATTCTATGATTCTTATATTCTTTGATTCTTATATTCCCAGTAAACATTTACAAATATATAATATGCAGTTACATTTCCATTACATCAATTGTTATTTTTTACAAATTACAAATTGATTTTTTTTTTAAAAAGACATTCATTTTTCTTGATTCTCATGTTACAAATAAAAAATCTTCAAATAGGAGATAAGTAAACAAATAGTCACATTTTGATTTCATCCACCCACACTACTAATACTAATAAAAAAAAAGATCAGATGAATTATCTTTCCTTTGTTCAGAAAACAACAATGACAAAACTGTTGGTATGAACAAATCTGTAATGAAGTATAATGTCCTAATGAGGTGTATAGCATCTAATGTAGGTCATTTTCTGTCTGGGCATCAGTAATAACAAAAAGCTATGAAATAGCTAGACCATTTATACTAATATATTTCCTTTGCTGATGTGTTTATTTCTCTTTTTGGTGTTTAAAAGTGAAAGTGAAAGTGAAAGTTGATCTTCATTGAACTTGAAATGGCTTTCATGAAAAATACAGAAAAACAAACAACTAAGGTTTGGAATAAAATCCAAAAGTATGAGAAAAGGAAGATAATACAAAAAATTGAATCGTCCTAGCAGACTGGGTTCTTTAACTTTGGCATAGCAACCAGTCTCAAAAAGGAAAAACTCTGAATTCAAACCAGTAGTAGTAAAAAGTAAAGTTGGTGGAGTGGGCTTATGGGGAGTCAGTGGTTGTCAGTTCTATGTGGTTTAAGCTCACTTGTAGTCGTGTCTGAACCCCAATATAGTTCGTTCTTCCTTCTTGTGGGCTGGTAGCTGAAAGAGAATTTAGAAAAAGAAGTTAAAGGAACGAATATAAAGATAACTTAGGGTAAGACTTTTATTCATTGATTTACACTATTTTCTAGTGGGGAGGTATTTTCCTGAGCAAGTCAATAGGTGTTTCTCTTTCAAAGTCTTGTAGTAAAAAGGACTGAGAGTCCTTTTTGGCATGAAGAATTCAGGGTTTTTCTGCACATGCCCAGAAGTCTCTTCCAGTTTGAGGACAATTTGGGAGATTGTTACTTTTTGTGTCTTTTTATTTTTTTAATATTTAATTTATTTGTTTTACTTTTGTTTTATTTATTTTTATTTGTAAGAGGCGAACATTTAACTGATACATACTTCTATGGATGTATGTTTACAATCACCAGAGAACTCAAGTTTGTAAGCAACAGACAAGTAATGCCTCACACAAAGTGGTGACAATTAAATTACAGTTCCCTCTAGAGAGCTTGACCAGTTTTGGGAGAATTTAATTGTCATCCACAGACACACGCACACACACACACACACACACACATATATATATATATATATATATATATATATCTTCACAGAATATATATATATATATATATTATATATATATGTATATATTAGAGCTTTAAAAAGACCCACTAATAGATTCATAATTAAAAAAAATATATATTTTACAATAGAAGGGGGGGGTCAAAGGTGAAAAAAACGAGTAGCTAGCTAACTAGTTTTGATCCTTGCTCAACAGAGCTAAATATCGAGGATAATAGATTAAAACAAGTAAATGGGACAAAAAAAAAAAAAAAAAAAACAATAAAAGAAATTGTTCTTTTCTTTTATTGTTTTTTTTTCTTACTTGTCCCATGCAGCGAGGGAGTCTATCCCCTTTTCACTAGCGCTAGACCAAGGAGATTATTTTAGCATCTGAGGTGGAGCGCCACACCTACCATCATCTCCTTACTTTACCGCACAGATCCCTGTGCTCCTCATACGCTGAGTTGGTGAGGGCGGGTATCGAACTAGGAACCTTGTGGTTTCTAGCCGAACGCTCTACCGACTGAGCTAACCTGGCCCTAACTCATATATATATATATATATATATATATATATATGTATATATCCACAGAAAATATATACAGTCCTATACATAGTCCTATATGAAGTGTATATATAAATAAATTGTTACATGGATATCCTCTTGTTTATCTGCAACCTTTTCTGCTAAGGGCATTCTCCAGCTGAGAGCAAACAATTATTCAGTCTCGAGAATAACGATCCCAGAATTTTTGCATAACAGATTTCTTACTGAACAAATATCTCAAATTCATCTCAACAGAATAATAGGCAAAAAAAGAAGATAAGAATTGGGATTGCATTATAAAAATCATTAAGATAAAATAAAATAAGAATAAGGTATATTTTCCTCCCAAAACACGTTCTGTTATTTCAGTAGACTGTCTGTAAAAACTTTCAGCTGAGATTTGTCTCTTGTTTTTTCTTTTAGACTTTGATAGGTGAGGTCAAGCAAAGAAAGGTTTCTTTACAATGTTATATAGATTACTATGTCATTATAAGAAATACTTTTCTGGATAGCACAGCTTAATGGTTACTGCAATGATCTGAAGGCAACAAATGCCATTTCTCTGAATTTTTGAGATGAGGCTTGTTAATTAGTATTATTTTGGATTATTCAGACTATTGTCCTCATCTTTATTGTTATCTCCATCATTTCTCTGAATTTTTGAAATGAGGCTTGATAATTAGTATTATTTGGATTATTTGGACTATTGTCCCCTTCTTTATTGTTATCTCCATCATTTCTCTGAATTTTTGAAATGAAGCTTGATAATTAGTATTATTTGGATTATTTGGACTATTGTCCTCATCTTTATGGCTCCCAATTGCAACAAGAAGGTTCCCAAGTTCGAAAAGAAGGTTCCTGAGTCTGACAAGAAATACCTGAAGAAGCCAGAGCGCACATAAGCCATAATGTTGTACAGATAACAAAAAAGATGAGGACAATAGTCTGAATAATCCAAATAATACTAACAAATGCTATGTCGCATAGTGATCATTACTTATTGTTGTTTATTCTCTTAAATATATTTACCAACCCCTTCACACGAGCAGGATGTGACACAAAGCAAATTTTTAAGCAGAGTTTAACAGGTTTGAATTCAGAGTTTTCTTTCTGGACCAGTGGCTATACCAAGATTATAGAGCCGAGTCTACCCTGCTATTTACCTAGAGCTGGATGGAGAATATTTGGATGCATATTTTACCAACAGTTATTAGTGCTATGTGAAATGCAAACAGCCTCATCTAGGATTTGAACTCATGTTGCCATGTCCATTTCCTAAGACAGTAACCATTAAACCACATATACCTGCTAGTCTGAAGTTGTGTGTTATTTTTTGGTTTGGTTTGGTTTGTTTTGTTTTACGGCATATCAACCTCAGTGGGTCATTTAATGCCAATAAAGTTTTGAAATAAATCAATTCTTAATGGATAACACAATTTTTTTATAAATACATTTTTCTATTTAACCCATAGATGGGACCCTAACAGGTACTACCACTCCGGGTCAGAGTGGACCAGGGAGCAATGGTGATGAAGGGTGCTCCACATTCCCCAAACCTCCAAAACTGGAACCTCACCATCAGATAGAGTTTAACATCATTCCCAAACATGTAGACCCGCAGCCACCGCCTTCTAGCACCCATATGATAAAAAGGGTTTGGGTCTTGCCATGTTATTTTTTAAGGCCAAGAATTTACAAACAGTTTTGGTTAGGTTTGGTTTCATCTTTTTGTTTTAGTGGCATATCAACCTTTGTGGTTTATTTAATTCCAAACCCATCCTTGTAGAAGAACAGTAGCGGCACTATTTAACCTACAGCTGAGAAGATGAGGGGTTTCATACCTTTCCCAAGGGTATTAGCCTGAAAGTGAACGAATAGCACAATTGGAGTTCAAACTCTCTTACTATGATGCCACAATACAGTATGTTAGCCACTACACCATGGGGACTCCCCTCTTGAGTTATGGGGAGACAGACAAAAAAGACATTATAGTAAGATGTACATATTCCTACATACACTTAATTGCATACAAGGGACAGTTGAAAAATCCTTTGGTTTGGCAGTTGGTTCAAAAGCTGTCACAATGCAAGTGTAAAATAAAAATGAGGTACTATGATGTTGTTCATTTAGCTTTGATTTATTCTCTTAATATTTCGGGATAAAAAATTCCTTTGTTAAAAGATTTCTGAAAACAAGGAGCCCTAGAAGGGAACTGTCAACTTGTGACTAGAATCTGCTCATTCTGTTGTAAGTTGGTAATGTCTATTCCTCCAAATTCTTTGTCTGTGTGTCTGTCTGTCTGTCTGTCTGTGTGTGTGTGTGTGTGTGTGTGTGTGTGTTTGTTTAATAATGTCTTAGACTTTTCTGGATGGTAAAACTCAGTAGATAGGGATATGACCTGAAGGTAAGAAAATTGAGACTAACTCAGTTTCTTTTATATATATATATATATATATATATATAGAGAGAGAGAGAGAGAGAGAGAGAGAGAGAGAGAGAGAGAGAGAGAGAGAGAGTATCAAAGCTTGCCTAAGAATAGAATCAAAGCTTGCCACATGAGCAGGATGTGACACAATATCAATTTTTAAGTGGAGTTTAACAGGTTTGAATTCAGTTTTCCTTCTCCTAGACCAGTTGCCTAACCAAAGTTAAAAAGCCCTACAATTATATTCATAGTTGGATTCATGCCTTTCCCAAGGGTATTAGCACCATAGTGAAATGCAACCAGCCACATAGAGGATTTGAACTTTTGTTAACTTGTTCATTTCAAATATAAGCAATATAATTGATTGTTTAGGCCCCAAGAGTATTTGATTGATTTTGTGTTTTTTTTATGATTTATTATATCAACTAGCATACATATACCAGCAAATGGCATATACAATTAAAAGCTTAGATTCTTTATTTCACGGTAGGTGTTCAAACAATTAGGCATTAATAATAGTCGATATGGTTTACAGTGAAGGGAGATAGTAAATCAAATTCTACTCAGGACCCCATAAAGGCTTAGGCCAACCCTGAATAGTATTTATTGATGTAGGTCAATAAAATAGTAATCTATGTAATACTGTAAGCACATGCTCACAATATTGCATAGATTGCTATATCACTATAGAAATACTTTTTTGGATGGTTCAGCTTAGTGGTTAGAGCACTAATCTGAAGGTTACAATGATCTGAATTTCCTAGAGGGAAGAAAGGTACTTACTTTAAAAAAAAAAAAAAAATTATTTATGAATACAGTATATCTTTAAAAAATCACTCATTGAGATGACTGTATGGAAGCTCTGAGGAGTATGGAGTACCCCATCATTGCCATTACTCCCAGGTCAACTCTCACCCGGAGTGGTAGTACCTGTTGTTGAATTTATTGTGATATAAGGTGTGCACTAGTTCCCGGCCTGGACTTATAGACTAGGCGAGATCATGTGGTCTATTCCTAAGCCAATCGCTGGCCATACTGTGTGGCTGATATATTACTTAAGTGCTGATTCTTTCCCAGTCTACTTGCGACCATTGATGAAGGAACCTAGGATCCTCTAGCTGAGAGGATTACCAAAGGATTCAAATCGGAGGACTCACCTAGAATCAACTGGCCAAAAACTTAACACCTGTCAGGATCCCATGTATTGGTTAAATAGAAAGAAATTAGTTTAAAAAATTGTGTTATAAAAAAAATTGAGTTAAAATAGAAAAGATTTTGAATACCCATCAAGAATGAATCAAACAAAACGTCTTTGGCATAAAATAACCCAACAAAGGTTGACATGCCATAAAATCCAATCACCCAACCATTTATGACAATAACCATTAAACTGTTATATTGTAATGACCAGTTATACCGATTGGTCTATCATGGGAGTATTATGAGGAGAGTCCTTCACCTAAGTCCTGCCACAGAGTGATCTGTGTGTACTTAAATAGTGGCTAGCACCACTACCACCACTGCTGAGGTATGGGGAAAATGGGTCATTCCATTATATCACCCCCCTCCCCACCGAACTAAATTTTTCCAATTTAACTTTTGATATTCCTTCTTTTTTGGATTTGGACGTAGCTGTTTTACAGCTTTCTTTTCTCTCAAACTTTTTCTCTTCCTGACGGTTAATGGTAGTGATAGCCGTGGAATTTGTGGAGAATAAGAAGTTGATGGTGCAAGTGGCACATCCACAAGTACTTTTTGGTTAATGGGAGGTGTGATCTCATCCTCGTTACCACTTGTTATATCGTAATGACCAATTATACTGAGTGGTCAATCATGGGAGTATTATGAGGATACCATCACATAAGTACCACACAGAGTGATCTGTGTGTACTTAGATAGTGGCTAGCACCATTGCTGAGGAACAGGGAAGTTGGGTCATTCCATTATATCATAAATCAATTTGTATGCTGTAAAATAAACCAATCAGCCAGCCAGCCAGCCAATCAACCAACCAACCAATCAGAGAGTTACAGTAAATTAAGTAAAGTTGTTGGGGCAGGCTAATGTCAGTATCAGCCAGACAGCGAAGGAGTCTATCCCCTTTTCACTGGTGCTAGATCAAGGACATTATTTTAGCATCTGAGGTGGAGCGCTGCACCTACCATCAGCTCCTCACTTTACTGCACAGATCCCTGTGCTAGTCATACACTGAGTTGGCGAGGGCTGGTTTCGAACCCAGAACCTTGTGATTCCTTTCCTAGCCGAACACTCTAAACTGGCAGTAGCAAAACCAAAATTTGGACATTTTAGTGAGAGTTGAATTTGAATCTTGCTTTCAGCTAATTCTTTGGTCTCTTTATCTCTCTTATTGATTTGTCGTTAAGTCTTAATTTAATTATGTGTCAGGCTACCGAATTATTAATCCACCCTCTAAATGTCTTAACATTTCGATGAGTCAAGAGATTGCATTTCTTCATTTGGATGAAGTATTGGTCAAAATATTTACACAATTTTTGCACTGTGTATACATTACGGCCAGTTTAGCTCCACATCACTATTACTCTCAGTTCCACCCTGACCCGGAGTGGTAGTACCTATTAAGGTCCCATCTCTGTGTTAAATAGAAAAAAAAATGAGTAAAATACTATTTTAAAAATTGAGTTTGAAGAAAGAAATCGAATACCATCAGGAATGAACAATAGAAAACATTTTCGGCATAAAATAACCCAATAAGGGTTGACATGCCGTAAAATCTAACTAACCAACCAAATTAAACCTAAACATGTAAACATTTCTATACTTACATTCCCCTCTGATCCTGCATTGATCAATAAAGACGAACATTAATAATTAAACTATTGATCAGTATTTGCATCTTTTGAGAAGTTGCAAATTCAGATATTTTAATTTTGATATTCTGTGTCTCACAATGTCAATCACAATGTTCCTAGTTCAATACTGAAGTGTAATTATCGTGGTCTACGGGGAATTTGGAGATTTCTGACAAATAACATAACAAAGGTTAAAGTTTGGAAGAGATTCCAGCAATGACCGAAGAATGACCCCAGAAAATAGATTTGAAAATAAAAACGGAAGTTCCGTGTTTTGACAGGAACCGGATGTGACCCCAGGGATGAGAAATGGAAGAGGAGGAAAATCGCCCCTTTTCAGCTGGGCTCTAGTCAAAGTCAGACGCGTCTCCCGGTTCCCCGTATGGGTTTGGGATAGTAGTACAGAACATGATACTATGTTAGAAGATAGAATGATTTGACCATACCCTCTCTCTCTCTCTCTCTCTATCTTTCCTTCTCTCTTAAAAAGAACTCATGAGCCTTAAAGGAATAAACAACCCTTTGTGACTATAAGCCTTGAGTATGTTGTTTCTGAACTATCGACTATTACTATTACTAATGAAGACTACTACTACGACTACAACTTGGCCCTATGCGACAATACCAGTCTACGCCAACTCAGTGTATGAGTAGCACAGAGATCTGTGTGGTAAACCGAGGAGTTGATGGTAGGTGTGGCATTCCACCTCAGATGCAAAAACAGTCTCCTTGGTCTAGCACCAGTGAAAAGGGGATAGACTCCCTCGCTGTCTGGCTGATACCGACTTAAGTCCACCTCAACGACTTTACTTTTCTTTACTTATACCGTCATACTGATAAACGAAGATAGAACTAGAATGAAATTTAAGTATGCAGCCAAACGAGACGGAAAGAGAAATGATATTAAGCAGGGGAAATAGCAACAAGTGCATAAGAAGAGGCACACTTAGAGTAATAAGTGATAACTATGGAGACTGATTATCATTGTCAACTCAACAGACTGCAAATAATGAGGGAAAGAGGCATGTGGTGTAATGGTTACCATCATACGAAATGGACATGGCAAGATGAGTTCAAATCCTGGACATGGTTGTTTGCATTTCCCATAAATCCAACTATTCTCCTACCATCTATGGGTAAATAATAGGGTAGCCTGGACTTTTTAGCCTTTGTATTGCAACCAGTTTAGTTTGTTGCATACCCTTTCTTACTTCTTACTTCTGGTTGTATTTTTTTCTGGCCGGCTTTGCTATTCTGATCGTCTTTGGTATGTCTTCTAACATCTTGACTTGGTCTGGTCTAGCATCTTGGACTTGACTTGGGGACTTCGGTCTGGTTTTCTGTTAGGGATTTCTCCTTATCAGAAGCCCTGTGTCATTGTTAGTTTTTAGGTAATAAACACAAGACTTCGATTTACTTTGATGTTACTTTATTTTCAATCCCCAACCCAGACATCTGCGCAGGTGAGACTTACATCCTACGAGCTTGGCTCCTGCCTTCTAACTGACTGACTTACTTACTATCCTTAAACCGGAAGACAGGGTCTTCTATGCCTTCTGGTTCTCCCGATTTATCCCCAGAAGGCAAGGTGAGAGTGAGGTCAAGCGCCGTCACTCACTCAAGGCCATCAGCTGCACTAATCGCCATTATGTTTCTATACTACCTTATATAAGTATTAGGGATCTAATAATTATGTAACAAGTTAAAGGAAAACTGAATTCAAACCAAATGGGTATCTCTTCTTGTTAGTCAAAACTACACAGAGGGCTCCTCCCCCACCTTCTCCTCCTGAGTTAGCCATTCACTGCCAAAAACACACACTACCATCATATCACCTGGTATCAAAATATACAGAATGAATAATAAATGAATTATAGTCTTACACTTAGATGTATGACCCTCATAAGAATTGCAGGTACCATGTTATATACTCATATTAAAATTAACATGCTTATCTTGTGTTTCTTAGATAGTTCTGGGTAGATCTGTTATGGATGTTATTCTCATCTTGTATACCTTATTTCTTTGTATATATTATACCTGTATACTCATGGTTGTACACAGGTACACTTATATTATTTGCTTGGATATACTTAGCTTCTGTTTCATCTATCTTGCTATCTTCTATCTTAGCTTGGGCTGAATCTGTCCAACTTTGATCTGGTAGATATTTCTTAATCTGGGCTGGATCTTCTGTTCTTGTAATGTTTGTTTGTGTACCAGACTAAACAGATTTGTATAAGTGAGATGGTTAACATGCTAATTTCACACATCAATTACTACTGAGTTGTGAGAGCTCCATACTTTCAGATACATGCTAAACTGGGAGGTTGAACTGTTTTCGGTAGCTTATTATAATGACAAACGATAGCACCCACAGACTTTGGAAAGCTTTATTCTACTTAGAATAATTGGTACACTTATTCAGAGTTTATATAGTCTAGTATTCACTAAAGAGTTCTCCAAAGGGGAGGTAATAATAAAATAGGGGAGGTAACTCTCAATTACTTATTATACTTATTAACAATTAATCCATGTGATTTGATTTGATTTGATTGGTTGGATTTTATGGCATGTCAAACCTTGTTGGTTTATTTTATGCTAAAGATATTGTTTTATTCATTCTGGATGCGTATTGAAATATTTTTTTATCCCAATTTTGTTTTGTAAATACATTTTTTTAAACTCATTTTTTTCTTTTTAACCCATAGATGGGACCCTAACAGGTACTAGCACTCTGGGTCAGAGTGGACCTGGGAGTAGATGCCATAAAAAGGTACTCTACATTCCCAGAATTGGAACTTCACCACTAGATGTAGTTTAATATCATACCCAGGACACTGCGCCATGCGAGGTACCCTCATTTAATAACCTTAACTTATTTTAGCACAAGGCTGAAAGTAAGGCCCACAATATAAAGATTACAAAGATAGTCCTATCAATTTTAATAGGTTGTGATAGTCTTTAGAAAGATTAAAAATTCAAAGATCTGGGTTTCTCTGGTAAGCTTAGCATTTAAGATATCTAACAAAATTCTAAATATATGGCCTTAAGATTGAATATTCTTAATTCATAAAGAAAGTGGACGTCTTTACGAGAGGAGTTAAGCTACCGGTCAAACGCAATGGTCAATAAGTGTGGGTGCATCAAACGATCAGGACAGAAACTGTCTGAAGGCTCAAACGGCCATGTTGATTGACAAAAGTGGTTCTAATGAGCATGCTCAAAGCTAGGGCCTCAAAGTTAAGAGAGGAATTTGTCGGGAAGATGAGGTGGACAGAAGGAGGGGGGAGGAGTGAGAGGAAGCTGGTGACTGCCGAATGGAATCAGGTAATCACCTGGAAATGGCTTTAATGTTGGTTATCCAATGTAAAATTCTTCAAAAGAATGGCATGGCATTTAGAAAACCCTCTGCAGAGGAAAAGGAATGCACTCAGAAAATTGTTGAAATTACTCGATGACCCATGGCCTTTTACGTGGCCGCTACAGATACAAACATTGGACACAAATATAAACAAATATTAAAGTCCAAATACAATCACATTTAATAATAGTCATTTAAATGTGTTTATTACAACAAATACCTATGTACATATATGTTAAATACCTATATACATATATGTTATATAGATTGATATTAGGATTATGTGGATACAGAGTTAACGTGCTTGGTGACTGTCAAACTGATAGTCTCTAAGTGTCAGTGATCCTGTGTCTACAGTATCCTTACTTAGAGCTACATATGATCTATCACTAATATTTAACAGATATAGAAAACTATGTTATACATATACATATATATATATATATATATATATATATATATATAGGGAGAGAGAGAGAAAAGAGATACATATCTGTGCATGTGTGTGGTGATGCAGACGTATACAGTAGTCATATTATATCAGTATTTCCAGTTCTATATCTTCTCCTCCATATATAATATATATATATATATATATGTTTGTGGTGTGTTGGTGTGTGTGTGTGTGTGTGTGGTGTTAGGTGAGAGAATGGAAATGAATCCAACAGTATGTTGAAGAAAAGATTAAAAGTGAAAAAAAATTAGAAGGTTTAGGATGAATTTATTGTGGTCAACATGTATTTGAAGCAGTTTGTTTCATGTACAAAATTTATCTAAAATTAAAATGAATATATATTATATATTATATATATATATATATATATATATGAGAGTTTGGTAAAAGGATGGTGAACAAGAAATGATGACTCAAAACAAATCTCAAGAGTTGAAACGTTTCGTCCGATTCATATGGACATCATTGGTCAAATGATTTTTATTGAAAGCAAAATTACATGCAAGTACGAGTGAATTTGGTGAGGGGGGTGAGTTCACCATCCTTTTACCTACCTCATACTGTCGGATTCTAACTACATCCATCCTATCTCCATAGATATATATATTATATATATATATATATATGTGTGTGTGTTTGTGGTGTGTGTGTGTTTATATATGTATATTGATAACCAAATAGATTTGTCAACATTTTTTCATTTCATATTCACTTGAAATAACATTTCTTGATAGAGCTTAATGACATTGCTCCTTAATATCACCCTGATTATGGTTGATATATTTAATATATAAGAAAAGAAAATGCTTAATGTAGGCAGAAATATTATGTGTAGGAAAGGAGAATGGCAATTATGATTCTCCAGCAGTGCTAGCCTCTCTACAAGCCTCTTTTGGATGATATATGAGATGGGGTGAATGCCCCACACAGCTGCTGTTGTGCAGGTGATGCTTCTAGATTGTTCAAAACTGCATGCATCACCTTGTGTATTTCCATCAAGGTTTTTCTCCAATATTCGTTAGAGTCCAAGTGTACAGCTTAGAAGAATTCCAATGAAGCTTTGAAGATGTTTAGATGCAATAGCATAATGCGTCCTGGCATCTTGCTCTAAAAATTGCTAACGGTGTCCTGCTCAAAATCCAACTCGCGCTACTATTGAACTCCTAGCTGTTTGAAGGGTTTTTCCCCGAAAAGTTAATGTGATATGAAAGCAATATTTTACTCCTCCCCCAAGTCTTTTCTCAACAGGAAAATGTAAATATTTTAACCACCCCCTTTAGAATATTTTTTTTTAGCAGTTTGAAGGCATCACAAAAACAATCAAGACATTAAACAAGCACAAATAAAAAATCAGAATATTTAGATATTCTTTTTTATTTTGATTAAAAAAAATGTCACGTCATTTTTAATTAAAAAAAAAAAATTTTTTTGTATTTTCATTTTATTTTAATTTAAAAAAACTGTCACATATTTTTAAATAAATACAACCAAGTAGTAGCGCAGGTTGGATTTTGCGTTTTTTTAGGGCAGGAGGCCTGAATGCATTTATGCGATAATACCCTTTTTTAGTATTAGAATCCTACTATTCTCCTTTGATTGTTCCTTTCTGGCTTGGTAAATACATTTTTAGTCTCACATATTCTGAACACACCTTGTATTCCTGATGCCCTATTTTCACTTACTTTTTATATTATATTATATCTTTTTAAATATCATTGATTTATACCTTATTAGATTTTTATTTAGTTTTTCTAATGGAAAAGTTTTTTTTTTTATCTGTACAACATTTCAGCCAATGTGCTCTCCAACCTTCTTTATGTATTTACTTTGTTGACTCAAGAGCCTTCTCAGACACAGGAATCTTCTTTTAAAACTCAGGAACCTTCACGACGTTTAACTCTATCTGATGGCGTGGAGGTTCACTTGTGGAGTCTTGTGGATGTGGAGCACTCCTTCATCACCATTGCTCCTTGGTCCACTCTGACCCGAATGTAGTTACCTGTATTAGGTCCATCATGGGTTAAATAGAAAACATTGAGTTGATAAACAGAAATTGTAATTTATGCCATTAGAATGAATTTATTTCACAACTTTGTCGGCATTAAATGACGCACTGGGTTGATATGCGTAAACAAAACAAAGCCAAACCAACAAATCATTGCCTGTGAGATCAAATTCTGGATGTTGGGTTAAATGCATTTTCACTTACGCTAATACCCTTGGGAAATTATGAATCCTACTCTCCCTTAGCTATGGATAAACAGTCGGGCAGAGTAGGCTCTTTAACTTAGGTTAGGCCAACGCCGTTTAGGAGAAGGAAAAACTCTGAATTCAACCTGTGAACTCTGCGTAAGAATTGACCTTGTGGTCACATCCTGTTTCGCGGAGGGTTGGTAAAATAATATACAATGATGTAGCAGAAATACCTCCACAGTTTAAACTGTCACGTGTGTGCAAATGAACTTAGGCAAGTGGCAATGGTAGCTCTATCTAGCTAAATTTACCATTGTCTCACTAATTCTTGAACACACTTGTATCTTTGATTTTCCTGATTTTCAAGGCCCACTGATATTGCATGCATTGTCAACAATTGATGTGTCATTTTCTTTAACTTGCCAACAAGGCAAAGTTGTGTTATTAATAATAGCAGGGATAAACAGTTCTAGTGATGTCTTCAACTCCAATATGTGAGATTCATGTAGTCTTTCTCCTGTAATGGTTTTGCTGATCATAGCCTTTCAAATGACATCGGCGAGAACTTCACCTAGCAATTAGTCTTTTGGTGACAACTACATGAATACAGAAAAGGCTCTTTCGATCTCCCTCTTCCTCCCTCTCTCTATCTATTATGTATCTATCTCTCTATCTCTCTCCCCTCTTCTTCTCTTTCCACCTCCTCTCTTTCTCTTTCCACCCTCCTCCTTCTCTTCCATCCTCTCTTTTTCTCTTTCCACGCTCCTCTTTCTCCTTTCCGCCCTCTCTCTTTCTCTTTCATCCTCTTCTCTTCTCTTTCCATCCTCCTCTCTTTCTCTTTTCCGCCTCCTCTCTTCTCTTTCCACCCTCCTCTCTCTCTTCCTTCTTAGAAAGCACTGCCCAATCTTCTGCATTTGGCCACCTTATTCTGGAATTCAGAGTTGAAGACGGTGGCATTTTTTCTTCTTATTATATTTTATTATTTTTATCCTATTAATTTGTTTTAAGGTTATTTTTTTATTCATATTTCAAATTAATTTTTTTAATATATCATTGAATTACATGCCAAATTATATTTTTTATTTAGCTTTCCTAATGGAAAACCAGCGGGGGGGGGGAGTTTTTTAACACCCCTCGAAAACATTAGTGTATGGAATTTATTGAACTTTGGTCTTTCCGTCTCTGTATACAATAAATCTTGTTGAAATCTTTTGATTTCATTATTACTCGGTGCTGGACTAAATGACAATCAAGATGAGAATACTTGTCTTCAAACCTCCATGAATATTATGTTAAAGTATTACCAATAATATGCTCCCCTAACTTTATCGTAGATAAATATATTATATCTTATGGATACAGGTGGTATAAAGCTGAGATCCTTTAGAAAAGTATAATAGTTAAAATGATGAACTATAATAACAACCAAGATAAAGGATATTAGTTTAGGACCTTAGTGAATTGTATATTATAGGTTTGTACAAGTATTATTACTGAAAGTGGTGTTTAAAAGGTGAAGATCTTCTGAAAGTTAATAGCTAAATGATGTAATTATAAACTATATATATTATAATTATTAATTATTATCATATGTAATTATATATGACTGATACGTTGGTTTTTAAAATTGAAATCCTCTGAAAGGTATAATAGCCAAAATGATGTATATAATAACAAGCAATCATAAGGATATTAGTCTCAATACCTCAGTGAATTGTATTCATAGGTTTACAAGTATCATGTACTGAATAGACAAGCCGGTTTAGCTCAGTCAGTGGGTGTTTGCCTAGGAACCATAAGCGTTCCTGTTTCGATACTGGCCCCCCCGGCCCCCCCCCCCCCCCCCCCCGCCCCCCCCCATCGCCAACTCAGTATATGAGCAGCACAGCGATTGTACAGTAAGCTAATGAGCTGATGCGTAGGAGTGGCGCTCCACCTCAGGCACAAAAAATCTCCTTGGTCAGTGCTAGTGAAAAGGCATAGGCTCCTCGCTTCATGCTGATACGAATTAGGGCCACTCGCGACTTTACTTTTCTTTCTTTTTTTACGTTTAAAAGATTGAGATCGCTCTGAAAGTATAATAGCGAAATGATGCAATTATAATAACAACCAAGATGAGGATACTAGTCCAGTACCTCATTATTGTTTGTTTTGTTTTACGGCATAACAGCATGCTTACTAAGTTTTGGTTCATAGCGGTAGTTCGGCTAGAAAACAAATGTATATTATGTATAGATTTTTAATATTGTCAATTACTATTATTTTTAGTACAATCCCACTTCTTTTAGGAAATGTAGAATCCTGATGATCTATTTTTTGAAAAAGTGTTTTTCTAAAATTAATTTGCTTGGTATTAGTTTTGTTCGCACTAGATCAAATGACTACACACTCTAGCAGTATATGCTTCACTGCTAAAATCTCTTGGCATGTAGTGCATATTGGGGATCCTGTGCCCTCTAATAAATGATATGAGTGATGTAGGTGTGGCCTTGTGAAGGCTGGTAGCCACAACCTGTTCTCTTCTATTTATTGTTGTATTTTAAGTTCCATTCTCCAATGCGTAGGTTTAATGTTGTGAGTTTGAAAAAATACCATATACTGATTATAAAACAGTTGTGAAAAATGGCAAAATCATTGGTATACACTCATTAATACCTCATAGAATAATCGTTTGATTATGTTATAAGAATATTATATTAATTAGGAAAGGGGTAATAAAAACTTAAATAAGAATACAATAAAAAATTTTGAAATGGAGTGGAGTTATAATAAAAAATACAAACAACTGAAACTTACTCTTCTATTATTGCTAAATTTTCCTCATTATAACTATTTAGTTAGAAGTAAAGATAAAATTATTATTTCTTCTTTAATGATTTTTTTTTTTACATGGGTTTTACAATGTAGGAGATCCTTCTGAAAGGATCGGAATAGCCAAAATGATGTATTCATAATAACAACAAGAGTAAGATATTAGTCTTAATTACCTTTAGTGAAACTGTATCTTATGATTTAAATATTATAACTGATATATATGGTTTAAAAGGTGAGATTCCTCTGAAAGATATAATAGCCAAAATGAAGTTAAATTATATACAACCAAGATAAGGATATTAGTCTCATACGTTAGTGAACTGTAACTTCATAGATTTTATAGTACTATAACTGAATATATATGGTTTAAAAGGTGAGATTCTCTGAAAAGGCTATAATTAGCCAAAATGAAGTTAAATTATAATAACAACCAAGATAAGATATGAGTCTCAAATACATTAGTGAACTATCTTCATAGATTTTGATAAGTATTATAACTGAATATATATGGTTTAAAAGGTGAGATTCCTCTGAAAGGTATAATGCCCAAAATGAGTTAATTATAAACAACAAGATAAGGATACTAGTCAAGTCCTTTGAATAATTGGCCTTTGTATTTTACAAGTACTGATCGATTGATACAGGTGGAGGCAACTGATAAAAGAACAATGCTTTTAACTAATTAAAATTGCATGGAAGCTCTGGGGTTCATTTTCCTTGGCAAAGAGATCGGTCTTCGGGCTGGTGCAGCATGTTGTTTCATCAGTCAATAGTTTTCACTTAGAGAGACGCCGAAAGAGCTGCCCCTAAAGATAACCTCAGTTGTTATGGATTAACTTAGCTTAAAGGAAACGAGTCCGTCGCACAAAGCGGCGTATATAACGAGATAGGAAAACTTCCAATCTGTGAGAGCAAAAGTGAGGTTTTTCATTGCAACCATTTCGTATATACCGGCCGCTTTGTGCGACGACTCGTTTCCTTTAACTAAGTTAATCATAACAACTGAGGTTTATCTTTAGGGCAGCTCTTTCGGCTCTCTTCTAAGTGAAAACTGATGACGATGATGACAACATCGCTGCACCAGCCCGAGACCGATCTCTTTGCCAAGGAAAATGACCCCCAGAGCTTCATGCAATTTAATTAGTTAAAGGCATTTGTTCTTTTATCAGTTGCCTCCACCTGTATTCAATCGTCATACTTGTAAAATCCAAAAGCCAATTATTCAATAAGGAACTTGGACTAGTATCCTTATCTTGGTTGTTATTATAATTAACTTCATTTTGGCTATTATACCTTTCAGAGGATCTCACCTTTTAAACCATATATATTCAGTTATAATACTTATAAAATCTATGAAGATACAGTTCACTAATGTATTGAGACTAATATCCTTATCTTGGTTGTTATTATAATTAACTTCATTTTGGCTATTATACCTTTCAGAGAATCTCACCTTTTAAACCATATATATTCAGTTATAGTACTTATAAAATCTATGAAGTTACAGTTCACTAACGTATTGAGACTAATATCCTTATCTTGGTTGTTATTATAATTAACTTCATTTTGGCTATTATATCTTTCAGAGGATCTCACCTTTTAAACCATATATATTCAGTTATAATACTTATAAAATCTATGAAGATACAGTTCACTAAGGTATTAAGACTAATATCCTTATCTTGGTTGTTATTATAATTACATCATTTTGGCTATTCGACCTTTCAGAGGATCTCACATTTAAAACCGCATGTAAAAAAAAAAATCCATTAACAAGAAGAAATAACTAATTTTATTCTTTACTTCTAACTAAATAGTTAAATGAGGAAAATTTAGCAATAATAGAAGAGTAAGTTTCAGTTGTTGTATTTTTTTATTATACTCCACTCCATTTCAAATCTTTTTATTTGTATTCTTATTTAGTTTTATTAGCCTTTCTAATTTAATATAATATTTTATAACATATCCAAAAGCCGATTATTCTATGAGGTATTAATGAGTGTATACCAATGATTTTGCCATTTTTTTCACAACTGTTTTATAATCAGTATATGGTATTTTTCAAACTCCAAAACATTAAACCTACCATTGGAGAATGGAACTTAAAATACAACAAAAATAGAAGAGAACAGGTTGTGCTGACCCGCCTTCACACAGGCCACACCTACATCACTCATCATCATTTATTAGAGGGCACAGGATCCCCAATATGCACTACATGCCAAGAGATATTTACAGTGAAGCATATACTGCTAGAGTGTGTAGTCTTTGATCTAGTGCGAACAAAATAATACCAAGCAAATAATTTTAGAAAACTTTTCACAAAAATAAGATCATCCAGGATTCTACATTTCCTAAAAGAAGTGGGATTGTACTAAAAAATATGAGTAATTGAACAATAGTTAAAATCTATACATATATACATTTGTTTTCTACCGAACTACCGCTATGAACCCAAAACTTAGTAGGCATGCTTGTTATGCCGTAAAACAAACCAAACCAATCAATGAGGTACTTGGACTAGTATCCTCATCTTGGTTGTTATTATAATTGCATCATTTTGGCTATTATACCTTTCAGAGGATCTCAACTTTTAAACGTAAAAAAAAAGAAGAAAAGTAAAGTCGTCGGAGTGGCCTAATGTCGGTATCAGCCAGACAGCGAAGGAGCCTATGCCCTTTTCACTAGCACTAGACCAAGGAGATTTTTTTGTGCCTGAGGTGGAGCGCCACTCCTACCATCAGCTCATTACTTTACTGTACAGATCGCTGTGCTGCTCATATACTGAGTTGGCGAGGGCCAGTATCGAAACAGGAACCTTATGGTTCCTAGGCAAACACCCTACTGACTGAGCTAAACCGGCTTGTCTATTCAGTCATGATACTTGTAAAACCTATGAATATACAATTCACTGAGGTATTGAGACTAATATCCTTATCTTGCTTGTTATTATAATTACATCATTTTGGCTATTATACCTTTCAGAGGATTTCAAATTTTAAACCATACGTATTCAGTCATAATATAATTACATATGATAATATATATAATAATATAATATATAATAGTTATAATTACATCATTTTAGCTATTATACCTTTCAGAAGATCTCACCTTTTAAACCACACATATTCAGTAATAATACTTGTAAAACCTATGAATATACAATTCACTAAGGTACCTAAACTAATATCCTTATCTTGGTTGTTATTATAGTTACATCATTTTAACTATTATACTTTTCAAAGGATCTCACTTTTAATACCACCTGTATCCATAGATATAATATATTTATTAGATAAAGTTAGGGGAGCATATTATTGGTAATGAATTTAAATAATTATTCATGGAGGTTATGAGACAAGTATCTTCATCTTGATTGTCATTATAGTCACAGCACTGAGTAATAATGAAATTCAAAAGATTTCACAAGATTTATTGTATACAGAGACCGGCAAAGACCAAAGTTCAATAAATTCCATACACTATTTTTTTCGAGAGGGTGTTAAAAAAACTCCCCCCCCCCCCGCTAGGTTTTCCATTAGGAAAGCTAAATAAAAAATATAATTTGGATGTAATCAATGATATATTAAAAAAATTAATTTGAAATATGATTAAAAAATAAAACAAATTAATAAAGGATAAAACATAATAAAATATAAATAAAAGAAGAAAAAAATGCCACCGTCTTCAACTCTGAATTCCAGAATAAGGTGCCAAATGCAGAAGATTGGCAGTGCTTTCTTAAGAGGAAGAGAGAGAGGAGGGTGGAAAGAGAAAGAGAGAGGAAAGAGAAAGAGAGGAGGATGGAAAGAGAAAGAGAGAAGAGAAGAGGAGAAAGAGGAGGAGGTGGAAAGAGAAAGAGAGGAGGGTGGAAAGAGAAAGAGAGGGGAGAGAGATAGAGATAGATAGATACATAGATAGATAGAGAGAGGGAGGAAGAGGGAGATAGAAAGAGCCTTTTCTGTATTCAATGTAGTTGTCACCAAAAGACTTGAATTGCTAGGTGAAGTTCTCCAGATGTCATTTGAAAGGCTATGAATCAGCAAAAGCCATTACGGAGAAGACTACATGAATCTCACATATTGAGTTGGAAGAAGTGCCACTAGAACTGTTATTCCCTTGCTATTATTATACACAACTTTGCCTTGTTGGCAAGTAAAAGAAAATGACACATCGAATTGGTTGACAACTGCATGCCAATCATCAGGGGCCATTGAAAATAGGAAAATCAAGAATACAAAGTGTGTTCAAGAATTAGTGAGACAATGGTAAGATATTAGCTAGATAGAGCTACCATTGCCACTTGCCTAAGTTCATTTGCACCACACAGTGACAGTTTAAAATGTGGGAGGTATTTCTGCTACACATTGTATATATTTTACCAACCCCTCCGCACGAACAGGATGTGACACAAGGTCAATTTCTTACGCAGAGTTCAACAGGTTTGAATTCAGAGTTTTCCTTCTCCTAAACGGGTTGCCTAACCAAGGTTAAAGAGCCTACTCTGCCCGACTGTTTATCCATAGCTAGAGGGAGAGTAGGATTCATACTTTTCCCAAGGGTAATTAGCGCTAAGTGAAATGCTATTACCACATCCAGGATTTGAACTCAGGGCAATGATTTGTTTGTTTGGTTTGTTTTGTTTTACGGCATATCAACCTCAGTGCGTCATTTAATGCCGACAAAGTTGTGAAATAAATTCATTCTTAATGCATAATACAATTTTGTTTATCAACTCATGTTTTTCTATTTAACCCATAGATGGGACCCTAACAGGTACTACCACTTCGGGTCAGAGTGGACCAAGGAGCAATGGTGATGAAGGAGTGCTCCACATTCCACAAGACTCCAAAAGTGGAACCTCACCATCAGATAGAGTTTAACGTCATTCCCAGGACATGTAGACCCTCAACCACCGGCTTCTAGCACCCATATGATAAAAAGGGGTTGGGGCTTGCCATAAGGGTAATAGGGTTGGGAAAATCATATAGGTGCTAGGGCTTGACGTGACTAGCTGATTGATCGTCTAACCCAAGAGAGGGCCATCAGGTCGATGAGTCCATTTCCAATGACTTTAACCATTACACCACGCACTTCCTGCTACATACTGTATATACACATCACATCTGTGGGTAAGTCAGCTGCCTACTTTTTTTCATGTAATATTTCTATTTAATCACATAGTAACATAGAGTAACACATTTAGTAACATAGAAAATTAACCCAGCTTAACAACTGTACCCCAGATATTGCTAGTGGAATGAGAATGGGATACTTCTGTAGATTGAATAAAGGGTTGGGTTCAAAGTTCCGTGATGGCTCATAATTGGGAGCCATCATGGAACTTTGAACCTGATTAAGACAAGAAGGTTCCCGAGTTTGAAAAGAAGGTTCCTGAGTTTGAAAAGAAGGTTCCTGAGTTTTAAAAGAAGATTCCTGTGTCTGAGAAGGCTCTTGAGTCCAACAAGAAATACATAAAGAAGGTTGGAGAGCACATTGGCTGAAATGTTGTACAGATAAAAAAAAAAACTTTTCCATTAGAAAAACTAAATAAAAATCTAATAAGGGTATAAATCAATGATATATTAAAAAGATATAATATAATATAAAAAGTAAGTGAAAATAGGGCATCAGGAATACAAGGTGTGTTCAAGAATATGTGAGACTAAAAATGTATTTACCAAGCCAGAAAGGAACAATCAAAGGAGAATAGTAGGATTCTAATACTAAAAAAGGGTATTATCGCATAAATGCATTCAGGCCTCCTGCCCTAAAAAAACGCAAAATCCAACCTGCGCTACTACTTGGTTGTATTTATTTAAAAATATGTGACAGTTTTTTTAAATTAAAATAAAATGAAAATACAAAAAAATTTTTTTTTTTTAATTAAAAATGACGTGACATTTTTTTTAATCAAAATAAAAAAGAATATCTAAATATTCTGATTTTTATTTGTGCTTGTTTAATGTCTTGATTGTTTTTGTGATGCCTTCAAACTGCTAAAAAAAAAATATTCTAAAGGGGGTGGTTAAAATATTTACATTTTCCTGTTGAGAAAAGACTTGGGGAGGAGTAAAATATTGCTTTCATATCACATTAACTTTTCGGGGAAAAACCCTTCAAACAGCTAGGAGTTCAATAGTAGCGCGAGTTGGATTTTGAGCAGGCACCGCTTAGCAATTTTTAGAGCAAGATGCCAGGACGCATTTATGCTATATGCATCCTAAACATCTTCAAAGCTTCATTGGAATTCTTCTAAGCTGTACCACTTGGACTCTAACGAAATATTTGGAGAAAAACCTTGATGGAAACTACACAAGGGTGATGCATGCAGTTTTGAACAAATCCTAGAAGCATCAACCTGCACAACAGCAGCTGTGTGGCCATTCATCACCCATCTCATATATCATCCAAAAGAGGCTTGTAAGAGAGGCTAGGCACTGCTGGAGAACTCATAATTGCCATTCTCCTTTTCCTACACATAAATATTTCTGCCTACATTCAAGCATTTTCTTTTCTTATATACATTAAATATATCAACCATAATCAGGGTGATATTAAGGAGCAATGTCATTAAGCTCTATCAAGAAATGTTATTTTCAAGTGAATATGAAATGAAAAAATGTGACAAATCTATTTGGTTATCAATATACATATATAAACAACACACACACACACACACACACACACATATATATATATATATATATATATATATATCTATGGAGATAGGATGGATGTAGTAGAATCCGACAGTATGAGGTAGGTAAAAGGATGGTGAACTCACCCCCCTCACCAAATTCACTCGTACTTGCATGTAATTTTGCTTTCAATAAAAATCATTTGACCAATGATGTCCATATGAATCGGACGAAACGTTTCAACTCTTGAGATTTGTTTTGAGTCATCATTTCTTGTTCACCATCCTTTTACCAAACCTCATATATATATATATATATATATATATATATATATATATATTCATTTTAATTTTAGATAAATTTTGTACATGAAAACAAACTGCTTCCAAATACATGTTGACCACAATAAATTCATCCTAAACCTTCTAATTTTTTTTTCACTTTTAATCATTTTCTTCAACATACTGTTGGATTCATTTCCATTCTCTCACCTACACACACACACACACACACACACACACACACACACACACAAACATATATATATATATATATATATATATGGAGGAGAAGATATAGAACTGGAAATACTGATATAATATGACTACTGTATTACGTCTGCATCACCACACACATGCACAGATATGTATCTCTTTTCTCTCTCTCTCCCTATATATATATATATATATATATATATATATATATATATATGTATATGTATAACATAGTTTTCTATATCTGTTAAATATTAGTGATAGATCATATGTAGCTCTAAGTAAGGATACTGTAGACACAGGATCACTGACACTTAGAGACTATCAGTTTGACAGTCACCAAGCACGTTAACTCTGTATCCACATAATCCTAATATCAATCTATATAACATATATGTATATAGGTATTTAACATATATGTACATAGGTATTTGTTGTAATAAACACATTTAAATGACTATTATTAAATGTGATTGTATTTGGACTTTAATATTTGTTTATATTTGTGTCCAATGTTTGTATCTGTAGCGGCCACGTAAAAGGCCATGGGGGTCATCGAGTAATTTCAACAATTTTCTGAGTGCATTCCTTTTCCTCTGCAGAGGGTTTTCTAAATGCCATGCCATTCTTTTGAAGAATTTTACATTGGATAACCAACATTAAAGCCATTTCCAGGTGATTACCTGATTCCATTCGGCAGTCACCAGCTTCCTCTCACTCCTCCCCCCTCCTTCTGTCCACCTCATCTTCCCGACAAATTCCTCTCTTAACTTTGAGGCCCTAGCTTTGAGCATGCTCATTAGAACCACTTTTGTCAATCAACATGGCCGTTTGAGCCTTCAGACAGTTTCTGTCCTGATCGTTTGATGCACCCACACTTATTGACCATTGCGTTTGACCGGTAGCTTAACTCCTCTCGTAAAGACGTCCACTTTCTTTATGAATTAAGAATATTCAATCTTAAGGCCATATATTTAGAATTTTGTTAGATATCTTAAATGCTAAGCTTACCAGAGAAACCCAGATCTTTGAATTTTTAATCTTTCTAAAGACTATCACAACCTATTAAAATTGATAGGACTATCTTTGTAATCTTTATATTGTGGGGCCTTACTTTCAGCCTTGTGCTAAAATAAGTTAAGGTTATTAAATGAGGGTACCTCGCATGGCGCAGTGTCCTGGGTATGATATTAAACTACATCTAGTGGTGAAGTTCCAATTCTGGGAATGTAGAGTACCTTTTTATGGCATCTACTCCCAGGTCCACTCTGACCCAGAGTGCTAGTACCTGTTAGGGTCCCATCTATGGGTTAAAAAGAAAAAAATGAGTTTAAAAAAATGTATTTACAAAACAAAATTGGGATAAAAAAATATTTCAATACGCATCCAGAATGAATAAAACAATATCTTTAGCATAAAATAAACCAACAAGGTTTGACATGCCATAAAATCCAACCAATCAAATCAAATCAAATCACATGGATTAATTGTTAATAAGTATAATAAGTAATTGAGAGTTACCTCCCCTATTTTATTATTACCTCCCCTTTGGAGAACTCTTTAGTGAATACTAGACTATATAAACTCTGAATAAGTGTACCAATTATTCTAAGTAGAATAAAGCTTTCCAAAGTCTGTGGGTGCTATCGTTTGTCATTATAATAAGCTACCGAAAACAGTTCAACCTCCCAGTTTAGCATGTATCTGAAAGTATGGAGCTCTCACAACTCAGTAGTAATTGATGTGTGAAATTAGCATGTTAACCATCTCACTTATACAAAACTCTGTTTAGTCTGGTACACAAACAAACATTACAAGAACAGAAGATCCAGCCCAGATTAAGAAATATCTACCAGATCCAAAGTTGGACAGATTCAGCCCAAGCTAAGATAGAAGATAGCAAGATAGATGAAACAGAAGCTAAGTATATCCAAGCAAATAATATAAGTGTACCTGTGTACAACCATGAGTATACAGGTATAATATATACAAAGAAATAAGGTATACAAGATGAGATAACATCCATAACAGATCTACCCAGAACTATCTAAGAAACACAAGATAAGCATGTTAATTTTAATATGAGTATATAACATGGTACCTGCAATTCTTATGAGGGTCATACATCTAAGTGTAAGACTATAAATTCATTTATTATATTTCATTCTGTATATTTTGATACCAGGTGATATGATGGTAGTGTGTGTTTTTGGCAGTGAATGGCTAACTCAGGAGGAGAAGGTGGGGGAGGAGCCCTCTGTGTAGTTTTGACTAACAAGAAGAGATACCCATTTGGTTTGAATTCAGTTTTCCTTTAACTTGTTACATAATTATTAGATCCCTAATACTTATATAAGGTAGTATAGAAACATAATGGCGATTAGTGCAGCTGATGGCCTTGAGAGTGAGTGACGGCGCTTGACCTCACTCTCACCTTGCCTTCTGGGGATAAATCGGGAGAACCAGAAGGCATAGAAGACCCTGTCTTCCGGTTTAAGGATAGTAAGTAAGTCAGTCAGTTAGAAGGCAGGAGCCAAGCTCGTAGGATGTAAGTCTCACCTGCGCAGATGTCTGGGTTGGGGATTGAAAATAAAGTAACATCAAAGTAAATCGAAGTCTTGTGTTTATTACCTAAAAACTAACAATGACACAGGGCTTCTGATAAGGAGAAATCCCTAACAGAAAACCAGACCGAAGTCCCCAAGTCAAGTCCAAGATGCTAGACCAGACCAAGTCAAGATGTTAGAAGACATACCAAAGACGATCAGAATAGCAAAGCCGGCCAGAAAAAAAATACAACCAGAAGTAAGAAGTAAGAAAGGGTATGCAACAAACTAAACTGGTTGCAATACAAAGGCTAAAAAGTCCAGGCTACCCTATTATTTACCCATAGATGGTAGGAGAATAGTTGGATTTATGGGAAATGCAAACAACCATGTCCAGGATTTGAACTCATCTTGCCATGTCCATTTCGTATGATGGTAACCATTACACCACATGCCTCTTTCCCTCATTATTTGCAGTCTGTTGAGTTGACAATGATAATCAGTCTCCATAGTTATCACTTATTACTCTAAGTGTGCCTCTTCTTATGCACTTGTTGCTATTTCCCCTGCTTAATATCATTTCTCTTTCCGTCTCGTTTGGCTGCATACTTAAATTTCATTCTAGTTCTATCTTCGTTTATCAGTATGACGGTATAAGTAAAGAAAAGTAAAGTCGTTGAGGTGGACTTAAGTCGGTATCAGCCAGACAGCGAGGGAGTCTATCCCCTTTTCACTGGTGCTAGACCAAGGAGACTGTTTTTGCATCTGAGGTGGAATGCCACACCTACCATCAACTCCTCGGTTTACCACACAGATCTCTGTGCTACTCATACACTGAGTTGGCGTAGACTGGTATTGTCGCATAGGCCCAAGTTGTAGTTGTAGTAGTAGTCTTCATTAGTAATAGTAATAGTCGATAGTTCAGAAACAACATACTCAAGGCTTATAGTCACAAAGGGTTGTTTATTCCTTTAAGGCTCATGAGTTCTTTTTAAGAGAGAAGGAAGATAGAGAGAGAGAGAGAGAGGGTATGGTCAAATCATTCTATCTTCTAACATAGTATCATGTTCTGTACTACTATCCAAACCCATACGGGGAACTGGGAGACGCGTCTGACTTTGACTAGAGCCCAGCTGAAAAGGGGCGATTTTCCTCCTCTTCCATTTCTCATCCCTGGGGTCACATCCGGTTCCTGTCAAAACACGGAACTTCCGTTTTTATTTTCAAATCTATTTTCTGGGGTCATTCTTCGGTCATTGCTGGAATCTCTTCCAAACTTTTAACCTTTGTTATGTTTATTTGTCAGAAATCTCAAATTCCCCGTAGACCACGATAATTACACTTCAGTATTGAACTAGGAACATTGTGATTGACATTGTGAGACACAGAATATCAAAATTAAAATATCTGAATTTTGCAACTTCTCAAAAGATGCAAATACTGATCAATAGTTTAATTATTAATGTTCGTCTTTATTGATCAATGCAGGATCAGAGGGAATGTAAGTATAGAAATGTTTACATGTTTAGGTTTAATTTGGTTGGTTAGTTAGATTTTACGGCATGTCAACCCTTATTGGTTATTTTATGCCGAAAATGTTTTCTATTGTTCATTCCTGATGGTATTCGATTTTTTCTTCAAACTCAATTTTTAAAAATAGTATTTTACTCATTTTTTTTTCTATTTAACACAGAGATGGGACCTTAATAGGTACTACACTCCGGGTCAGGGTGGAACTGAGAGTAATAGTGATGTGGAGCTAAACTGGCCGTAATGTATACACAGTGCAAAAATTGTGTAAATATTTTGACCAATACTTCATCCAAATGAAGAAATGCAATCTCTTGACTCATCGAAATGTTAAGACATTTAGAGGGTGGATTAATAATTCGGTAGCCTGACACATAATTAAATTAAGACTTAACGACAATCAATAAGAGAGATAAAGAGACCAAAGAATTAGCTGAAAGCAAGATTCAAATTCAACTCTCACTAAAATGTCCAAATTTTTGGTTTTGCTACTGCCAGTTTAGAGTGTTCGGCTAGGAAAGGAATCACAAGGTTCTGGGTTCGAAACCAGCCCTCGCCAACTCAGTGTATGACTAGCACAGGGATCTGTGCAGTAAAGTGAGGAGCTGATGGTAGGTGTAGCGCTCCACCTCAGATGCTAAAATAATGTCCTTGATCTAGCACAGTGAAAAGGGATAGACTCCTTCGCTGTCTGGCTGATACTGACATTAGCCTGCCCCAACGACTTTACTTAATTTACTGTAACTCTCTGATTGGTTGGTTGGTTGATTGGCTGGCTGGCTGGCTGATTGGTTTATTTTACAGCATACAAATTGATTTATGATATAATGGAATGACCCAACTTCCCTGTTCCTCAGCAATGGTGCTAGCCACTATCTAAGTACACACAGATCACTCTGTGTGGTACTTATGTGATGGTATCCTCATAATACTCCCATGATTGACCACTCAGTATAATTGGTCATTACGATATAACAAGTGGTAACGAGGATGAGATCACACCTCCCATTAACCAAAAAGTACTTGTGGATTGCCACTTGCACCATCAACTTCTTATTCTCCACAAATTCCACGGCTATCACTACCTTAACCGTCAGGAAGAGAAAAAGTTTGAGAGAAAAGAAAGCTGTAAAACAGCTACGTCCAAATCCAAAAAAGAAGGAATATCAAAAGTTAAATGGAAAAAATTAGTTCGGTGGGGAGGGGGGTGATATAATGGAATGACCCATTTTCCCCATACCTCAGCAGTGGTGGTAGTGGTGCTAGCCACTATTTAAGTACACACAGATCACTCTGTGCAGGACTTAGGTGAAGGACTCTCCTCATAATACTCCATGATAGACCAATCGGTATAACTGGTCATTACAATATAACAGTTTAATGGTTATTGTCATAAATGGTTGGGTGATTGGATTTTATGGCATGTCAACCTTTGTTGGGTTATTTTATGCCAAAGACGTTTTTGTTTGATTCATTTTGATGGGTATTCAAAATCTTTTCTATTTTAACTCAATTTTTTTTATAACACAATTTTTTAAACTAATTTCTTTCTATTTAACCAATACATGGGATCCTGACAGGTGTTAAGTTTTTGGCCAGTTGATTCTAGGTGAGTCCTCCGATTTGAATCCTTTGGTAATCCTCTCAGCTAGAGGATCCTAGGTTCCTTCATCAATGGTCGCAAGTAGACTGGGAAAGAATCAGCACTTAAGTAATATATCAGCCACACAGTATGGCCAGCGATTGGCTTAGGAATAGACCACATGATCTCGCCTAGTCTATAAGTCCAGGCCGGGAACTAGTGCACACCTTATATCACAATAAATTCAACAACAGGTACTACACTCCGGGTGAGAGTTGACCTGGGAGTAATGGCAATGATGGGGTACTCCATACTCCTCAGAGCTTCTCATACAGTCATCTCATGAGTGATTTTTATATTGTGAGCAGCAGTATTACATAGATTACCTACATCAATACTATTCACTAAGCCTTTATGGGTCTGACTGCTATTATTAATGCCTAATTGTTTGAACACCTACGTGAAATAAAGAATCTAAGCTTTTAATTGTATATGCCATTTGCTGGTATATGTATGCTAGTTGATATAATAATATCATAAAAAAAACACAAAATCAATCAATACTCTTGGGGCCTAAACAATCAATTATATTGCTTATATTTGAAATGAACAAGTTAACAAAAGTTCAAATCCTCTATGTGGCTGGTTGCATTTCACTATGGTGCTAATACCCTTGGGAAAGGCATGAATCCAACTATGAATATATTGTAGGGCTTTTTAACTTTGGTTAGGCAACTGGTCTAGGAGAAGGAAAACTGAATTCAAACCTGTTAAACTCCACTTAAAAATTGATATTGTGTCACATCCTGCTCATGTGGCAAGCTTTGATTCTATTCTTAGGCAAGCTTTGAACTCTCTCTCTCTCTCCTCTCTCTCTCTCTCTCGCTCTCTCTCTCTCCTCTCTCTCTCTATATTATATATATATATTATATATATATATATATATGTGAAATTATAAGAACTGAGTTAGTCTCAATTTTCTTAACTTCAGGTCATATCCTAATCTACTGAGTTTAACATCCAGAAAGTCTAAGACATTATTAAAACAACACACACACACAACACACACACACACACACACACAGACAGACAGACAGACAGACACACAGACAAAGAATTTGGAGGAATAGACATTACCAACTTACAACAGAATGAGCAGATTCTAGTCACAAGTTGACAGTTCCCTTCTAGGGCTCCTTGTTTCAGAAATCTTTTAACAAAGGAATTTTTTATCCCGAAATATTAAGAGAATAAATCAAAGCTAAATGAACAACATCATAGGTACCTCATTTTTATTTACACTTGCATTGTGATAGCTTTTGAAACCAACTGCCAAACCAAAGGATTTTTCAACTGTCCCTTGTATGCAATTAAGTGTATGTAGGAATATGTACATCTTACTATAATGTCTTTTTGTCTGTCTCCCCATAACTCAAGAGGGGAGTCCCATGGTGTAGTGGCTAACATACTGTATTGTGGCATCATAGTAAGAGAGTTTGAACTCCAATTGTGCTATTCGTTCACTTTCAGGCTAATACCCTTGGGAAAGTATGAAACCTCATCTTCTCAGCTGTAGGTTAAATAGTGCCGCTACTGTTCTTCTACAAGGATGGGTTTGGAATTAAATAAACCACAAAGGTTGATATGCCACTAAAACAAAAAGATGAAACCAAACCTAACCAAAACTGTTTGTAAATTTCTTGGCCTTAAAAAATAACATGGCAAGACCCAAACCCTTTTTATCATATGGGTGCTAGAAGGCGGTGGCTGCGGGTCTACATGTTTTGGGAATGATGTTAAACTCTATCTGATGGTGAGGTTCCAGTTTTGGAGGTTTGGGGAATGTGGAGCACCCGTTCATCACCATTGCTCCTGGTCCACTCTGACCCGGAGTGGTAGTACCTGTTAGGGTCCCATCTATGGGTTAAATAGAAAAATGTATTTATAAAAAAAATTGTGTTATCCATTAAGAATTGATTTATTTCAAAACTTTATTGGCATTAAATGACCCACTGAGGTTGATATGCCGTAAAACACAAAGACAAACCAAAACAACCAAAAATAACACACAACTTCAGACTAGCAGGGTATATGTGGTTTAATGGTTACTGTCTTAGGAAATGGACATGGCAACATGAGTTCAAATCCTAGATGAGGCTGTTTGCATTTCACATAGCCTAATAACTGTTGGTAAAAATATGCATCCAAATATTCTCCATCCAGCTCTGGTAAATAGCAGGGTAGACTCGGCTTTTTAATCTTGGTATGGCCACGGTCCAGAAAGAAAACTCTGAATTCAAACCTGTTAAACTCTGCTTAAAAATTTGCTTTGTGTCACATCCTGCTTCGTGTGAAGGGGTTGGTAAATATATTTAAGAGAATAAACAACAATAAGTAATGATCACTATGCAACATAGTATTTGTTAGTATTATTTGGATTATTAGACTATTGTCCTCATCTTTTTTGTTATCTGTACAACATTATGGCTTATGTGCACTCTGGCTTCTTCAGGTATTTCTTGTCAGACTCAGGAACCTTCTTTTCGAACTTGGGAACCTTCTTGTTGCAATTGGGAGCCATAAAGATGAGGAAATAGTCCAAATAATCCAAATAATACTAATTATCAAGCTTCATTCAAAAATTCAGAGAAATGATGGAGATAACAATAAAGAAGGGGACAATAGTCCAAATAATCCAAATAATACTAATTATCAAGCCTCATTTCAAAAATTCAGAGAAATGATGGAGATAACAATAAAGATGAGGACAATAGTCTGAATAATCCAAATAATATAATTAACAAGCCTCATCTCAAAAATTCAGAGAAATAGCATTTGATGCCTTCAGATCATTGCAGTAACCATTAAGCTGTGCTATCCAGAAAAGTATTTCTTATAATGACATAGTAATCTATATAACATTGTAAAGAAACTTTCTTTGCTTGACCTCACTATCAAAGTCTAAAAGAAAAAACAAGAGACAAATCTCAGCTGAAAGTTTTTACAGACAGTCTACTGAAATAACAGAACGTGTTTTGGGAGGAAAATATACCTTATTCTTATTTTATTTTATCTTAATGATTTTTATAATGCAATCCCAATTCTTATTTCTTTTTTTGCCTATTATTCTGTTGAGATGAATTTGAGATATTTGTTCAGTAAGAAATTGTTATGCAAAAATTCTGGGATCGTTATTCTCGAGACTGAATAATTGTTTGCTCTCAGCTGGAGAATGCCCTTAGCAGAAAAGGTTGCAGATAAACAAGAGGATATCCATGTAACAATTTATTTATATATACACTTCATATAGGACTATGTATAGGACTGTATATATTTTCTGTGGATATATATATATATATATATATATATATATATATATGAGTTAGGGAGGTTAGCTCAGTCGGTAGAGCGTTCGCTAGAAACCACAAGGTTCCTAGTTCGATACCCGCCTTGCCAACTCAGCGTATGAGGAGCACAGGGATCTGTGCGGTAAAGTAAGGAGATGATGGTAGGTGTGGCGCTCCACCTCAGATGCTAAAATAATCTCCTTGGTCTAGCGCTAGTGAAAAGGGATAGACTCCTCGCTGCATGGGACAAGTAAGAAAAAAAAACAATAAAAGAAAAGAACAATTTCTTTTATTGTTTTTTTTTTTTTTTTTTTTTTGTCCCATTTACTTGTTTTAATCTATTATCCTCGATATTTAGCTCTGTTGAGCAAGGATCAAAACTAGTTAGCTAGCTACTCGTTTTTTTCACCTTTGACCCCCCCCTTCTATTGTAAAATATTATTTTTTAATTATGAATCTATTAGTGGGTCTTTTTAAAGCTCTAATATATACATATATATATATATATATATATATATATATATTCTGTGAAGATATATATATATATATATATAATTATATATATGTGTGTGTGTGTGTGTGTGTGCGTGTGTCTGTGGATGACAATTAAAATTTCTCCAAAACTGGTCAAGCTCTCTAGAGGGAACTGTAATTTAATTGTCACCACTTTGTGTGAGGCATTACTTGTCTGTTGCTTACAAAACTTGAGTTCTCTGGTGATTGTAAACATACATCCATAGAAGTATGTATCAGTTAAATGTTCGCCTCTTACAAATAAAAATAAATAAAACAAAGTAAAACAAATAAATTAAATATTAAAAAATAAAAAGACACAAAAAGTAACAATCTCCCAATTGTCCTCAAACTGGAAGAGACTTCTGGGCATGTGCAGAAAAACCCTGAATTCTTCATGCCAAAAAGGACTCTCAGTCCTTTTTACTACAAGACTTTGAAAGAGAAACACCTATTGACTTGCTCAGGAAAATACCTCCCCACTAGAAATAGTGTGAATCAATGAATAAAAGTCTTACCCTAAGTTATCTTTATATTCGTTCCTTTAACTTCTTTTTCTAAATTCTCTTTCAGTTACCAGCCCACAAGAAGGAAGAACGAACTATATTGGGGTTCAGACACGACTACAAGTGAGCTTAAACCACATAGAACTGACAACCACTGACTCCCATAAGCCACTCCACCAACTTTACTTTTTTACTACTAATGGTTTGAATTCAGAGTTTTTCCTTTTTGAGACTGGTTGCTATGCAAAGTTAAAGAACCCAGTCTGCTAGGACGATTCAATTTTTTGTATTATCTTCCTTTTCTCATACTTTTGGATTTATTCCAAACCTTAGTTGTTTGTTTTTCTGTATTTTTCATGAAAGCCATTTCAAGTTCAATGAAGATCAACTTTCACTTTCACTTTCACTTTTAAACACAAAAAGAGAAATAAACACATCAGCAAAGGAATATATTAGTATAAATGGTCTAGCTATTTCATAGCTTTTTGTTATTACTGATGCCCAGACAGAAAATGACCTACATTAGATGCTATACACTCATTAGGACATTATACTTCATTACAGATTTGTTCATACAACAGTTTTGTCATTGTTGTTTTCTGAACAAAGGAAAGATAATTCATCTGATCTTTTTTTTTATTAGTATTAGTAGTGTGGGTGGATGAAATCAAAATGTGACTATTTGTTTACTTATCTCCTATTTGAAGATTTTTTATTTGTAATGAGAATCAAAGAAAATGAATGTCTTTTTAAAAAAATCAATTTGTAATTTGTAAAATAACAATTGATGTAATGGAAATGTAACTGCATATTATATATTTGTAAATGTTTACTGGGAAATATAAGAATCCAAGATATAAGAATCATAGAATATAAGAATCAAGAAAGAGGCATCTTTGTTGAATCTCTAAGAAAAAGATTTTAATGGACATAATAAAAATGTATGAATCATGAGTAGTGATTGAAAGCAATCCACACTGTAATGATGTTGGGTAGCTGCTTCTAGTTACCAAAAAACGTTTCTGTGATATCTAAATATTTTAGAGACCTTAACTTTGGAACTACCCTTGTATATACAAGAAATATAGAAGTAGCATTGAAATTCTACTTAAAATGTCCACCCTTTGTAAATCTCAAAATTAAACCAATTGGAGAGGTATCGGGCATCACCAACAGTTACACTTTCGAGTGAGAGCATGTATCCCTGCCCATAAAATTCTGTTGACTGTTCTTTGAGCCACTTCTTCACTATAGATTTCACTTCCTTGTCAATGGAATAATGTTTGTCTCTCAAACCCTCTTTCAAGGAACTGAAGAGATGCAAACATTATTCCAGTGATGAGGAAGGGAAATCTGTAGTGAAGAAGTGGCTCAAAGAACAGTCAACCGAATTTTGTGGGGCAGGAAAAACATGCTCTCGTTCAAAGGTGGAACATTTCCATTGAGAGAAACAGTGACTACGTGGAGAAGTATGGATGTGATCCATAGAGGACCAGCTTTATTTTGATGTATGATACGTGTTCCTGTGCTGGTAATTATACCTGTCCTAAACAAATGGCATTACTTTTTGACTCCCCTGTGTGGAGAAGTAGGGATGTGATCCACAGAGGACCAGCTTCATTTTGATGTATGATACATGTTCCTGGGTTGGTAATTATACCTTCCTAAACAAAATGGATTAATTTTTGACTCCCCTGTGTGGAGAAGTAGGGATGTGGATTCCACAGATGACCAGCTTCATTTGATGCAAATCATGTTCCTGGGATGGTAATTATAACCGTCCTAAACAAAATGGCATTACTTTTTGACAAACCCTCGCACAAACCATTGAAATAATAGGAAAAACTGTAGGCTAAGCAAATAAGCTGCTATTGAAGAGAGTTGCAGTTTCTCTGCTTCTAGAAAATCCTGTCCTCTGGCAATGTCAAAAAATATAGAGCCTTAACTAAACTGGACAGAAAGCCAAGATCACATGACACTGATGACAGGGACTGGGGCTATATTTGACCTTGCTCCAATATACATGCATGGGTTCCTCATTAATCTGATCATGGGTCACATAAAATAGCCTAGGGGAATAGTTAATACTGCATATGCATAGATATATATATATATTATATGTGTGTGTGTGTGTGTGTGGTGTGTATCAACTTGGAACTGGTATGGACAGGGAGAATCTGACTGTCTTAAACAAGCATATATCTATCTATCTCTCTATCTATCTATCAATCTATTTAGAAAAAAATAGACCTGGTGTTTGTGGAGGGGGTTGGTAAATACATAGACAAATCATGAGACTTGTTAAAAAAATTAACACTAGAATTGTATATAAATATACCACATATTACACATATATATATATTCACATACACACACACACACATACACATATTAGTATATATGTTTATATGTATATACATACAAATATATATATATATATACATACATATGTATATAATATAACATACGAAATATGTATATATATATATATATATATATATATTACATACAAATATATATGTATAAACAACATATACACATTCACATATACACACACACAAAGACATAATATTGTATATAATTTATATACATACAAATATCACACACATACGCACACACATACACACAAAGTTACACACTGAAAGTTACATGCACATAACACACACAAACATATATACATATACACACATATAAAAACACACATATATACACACAAACAACACACACAACCACCAGTAAAAGGCCCTCTCAATTTTATAAAGTGACAAGATTTAGCTATAACCTAAATCCTGCATCTGAGGAGGGGTTGGGTAAGTACATATATAAATGTTGGAGGCCTCTTGTTAAAAAAAATCATACAAGAATTTCAAAGACACCCCTACAGGAAAAGGCCTATCAACTTATAAGTAAAGTCGTCAGGGGTGGCCTAAAGTCAGTATCAGCCAATCAGCGAGAGTCTATCCCCTTTTCACTAGCGCTAGACCAAGGAGTTTTGTTTTTAGCATCTGAGGTGGAGCGTAAGTTGGCTGAGTTGGCGAGGGCCGATATCGAACTAGGAAACTTGTGGTTTCTTGCCAAACGCTCTACCAACTGAGCTAACGAGGGAGTCTACCCTTTTCACTAGTGCTAGACCAAGGAGATTATTTTTAGCATCTGAGGTGGAGTGCTACACCTATCCGTCAGCTCCTCACTTTACACACAATCCCTGTGCTACTCATACGCTGAGTTGGCGAGGGCCGGGTATCGAACTAGGAACCTTGTGGTTTTCTAGCCAAACGCTCTACCAACTGAGCTAACGAGGAGTCTATCCTTTTCCCTAGGACTAGACAAGGAGATTATTTTTAGAATCTGAGGTGGAGCGCTAACACCTACCATCAGCTCCTCACTTTACTGCACTGATCCCTGTGCTACTCATATTGCTGAGTTGGTGAGGGCCGGTATCGAACTAGGAACCTTGTGGTTTCTAGCCAACGCTCTAAAAACTGAGCTAAATGAGAAAAATGTAGCTTGTTTAGCTTTATTACTAAACTGGTCTTGCCAGTTAAGCTAAATAACGATTCCAATTTGGTCAAAGCGTTATGATAAAAAAAAGTAAAGAAAACCTAAGAATAAAATCCTTCATTTAGATTTCTGTTTCTTTATTCGCTCAACTCAACACAGGGAAGCAAGAATTTCGAATGTCCGTTGCCTTAGAATAATTTGCAGTCATTTGGTTTATTTGCTCCTATATTAAGTAAAGGATCGATGGTGGTACCTGAAATATTTTTCTCTGCGAGACACTTTTAGATTGTATTTCTTTTGATTACATTATATATTGCTATAAAGTAAATAGTTACCCACATACATATATACTATGTATTATACACAAATATATATACACACAGATATGTATGAACAACAAAGATATATATATATAGATGTATATACACAGATATATATACAACACAACAAATATTAATACAAATATATACACACACAATATCTATAAGAATATATTTTATACACACAACATATATCTGCATACACAATATATATATATTCACAATAGATCTATATAATATATGTAATACAGCACATAACTGTATACATATACACCATTAATGCAGACACATATATATATATATACATACAAATATATTCACTACTGGGCAGACATATACTACAAGGTTATATAGCACACAGATCAGACATACATATATATATATATATATCAGCACACACATATATTATGATATTATAATATCAAATATATACATAACTCCACATATATACTAAGTTTACCACACACACAGACATATATATATATATATATATATACACATCGACATCACATATATATCTATATACAAATATATACTATCACACATATACACAAAGTTATACACACAACACATATTATAGTAATATATAGCACCACATATATAGTATATATCTATTACAATGTATACATACTCAACACATATATACTAAGTTATACACACACACAGATATATATATTATATATACAAACACATATATATATCTATTTACAAATATAGTAACATATTCACACATATATCCAAGTTAGTACACACATACACACACAGTACACATATATATTACACATATATTTATCAATATATACTAGTATATATACCAGTAATATATTCACATTTATACACACATATATATACTGCAACACACACATATATAATACACATACAAATAATATGTATAACACACACCATATACATATTAGTACATACAATATAGTTGTATATCAACACATATACATATATAATACTAAATATATATGTATACACATCCATATACATGTATACATACAAATATATATTGCATAGCTCACACTCAACATATACATCTATACATACAATATTGCATACACACACTATACATATATACATAACAAATATATATGTATGCGCACACATATACATATATACATAACAATATATATGCAGATTACAACACATATAAACTATATACCAATATAGCAAATATATATGTATGGCACACACATATACATATTACATACAAATATTATATGTATACACACACATATAAATATATACATACAAATATAGTATTTATCTCACACAACACGATATACAGTTATACATACAAATATATTTGTATTAGCACACAATTAACATATATACATACAAATATATATGTATGCACACACTCACATATACATATATACATACAAATATATATGTATACACTACACATATACAGTCAAAGTTACACACACGTGTACACACCACAACACACGATCACACAACACATATATTATATATATATATATTTATATATAATTACATATATATCCATATATAGATGCTGTAAATTCATTTATTTATCATTGTTACCATCAACAGACAGATTTTGCCTTGTCTGGTCAGCTCTTATAGGCTTTTTCAAACAGTCTTTTATATTCATATTTTAAGTGGCTTTTTTTAGAAGTTTTAATGATATTTCTAATCTTCAACAATTAACCGAGACAAATTTATTAATAAATCAGAAAAAAAAACAAAAAAAACAAAATTTTGAAAAATGTCTAAGAATGGTTCCTCATCAACAACAACTTAGTATGCAAAATATCGTTGCTTTCGCTTCAATCTACTAAAGTAATAAATACTGGAGTGAGAGTCGCTAGGCAATTGAGTGTGTAAAATATCATCAGCTCTCTATAATAAGACACCGAGAATTTTGGGAGATGGTCACAAGAACAACTTATCTGATTCAAATAATATATGTTGGTCCTCATTTACATTGTGTTCCTTAATCTGACGACTGTTATCATCTTGCAACACGTCTGGTTAAAAATGAGCGCTCCAAATCATCCAAGATAAAAGCAAAAGTGTATCCTGATTTCTGGTGTTGTTATCCGCTAAGATCTTATTTCTATTGAGTATCGCACTAGACTAAATTAATTATAAACATTTCATTTAAAAGAAGAAAGGGAGGAATGAGGACATGCTACAAGAAAAAATATAATAAGAAAGAAAAAAAAAAGAAGAGAATAGGGGAATATGAGAGAGGAGTGAGCACATGGAAGTTGATTTAAATGCTAATTTGTTTTTATAAACAAATAAAAAGAAAGAAAGGAGAGAATAGGGGAATATAGAGAGAGGGTGAGCGTATGGACGGTGATAATTGCTAATTTGTTTAATCAAACATGATGAAAAGATTGAAAATAAAGAAAGAAAAAAAGAGTAAGGAGAGAGTTAAATCAAGATTATTTACTTTTTAATATTGAACTATTTAAGCATAGCCTTAAGTACTATATACACTTTATTTTAATAATTAGATACTCATAATGTGGTAATCCATCAGGTTTGCTCAGTAACTACTAAGCAACAAGCAGCATATTGTGAAAAAAAGTAGTGGTTAGTCAACTAGTGTCTAGCAGGGTCCTTTTTAAGTGAGTTAGTTCTTCTGGTGTCCATAGTTGTATTTCATGTCTCTATGTGTGGGGATGAGAGGGTATAGGATTTCCAAGGGTATATCAGTCAAAATGATACACAACAGCACCATGGAGTTTGATGTCATACTCCAGTACTTAGCTCACCCGACACTATATGGGATCCTCTCTAACTATTCGAGAGTTACAATCCGCAAATAGTATATAAGATTTAACCATAGAAATACATTGCTTGTATTGAAGAATATTAAAGTTCAGATTACACATGGTTCGATACTGGGAAGACAGACAACAAACGATTGTAATGAAATAAAC
>CM042151.1:53986489-54047210 GCA_023376005.1 Doryteuthis pealeii | reverse complement strand
GTTTTCTATCCCGGATGGACGTAGCCTTTTCTAATGTCTAGCCACACTGAAGAGATGTGATACGTCGAAACACGTTGTCTGTGGATATATATATATATATATATATATATATATATATATATATATATATTATACAGAGAGAGAGAGAGAGAGAGAGAGAGAGAGAGAGAGGGAGTTAGGAAAGCAATTTATCAAATACTACTATATATATATATATATATATATATATATATATATATATTGGGAGAATATGTGCTTAAGTGAAGTCATCCCTAATTTGAAAATTGATTAGCTGATAATTAATGAATTAGGCGAATATTCTGTTCAAATGTAAAGCGTAAACAAATCGTCTATAACTCTGCTGATGAGGCATAATAGGCCGAAATGTACATACAGAGAATGATTTTTCTCGATTTTGTTTAGGCTTTACATTTGAACAGCTATATTCGCCTAATTCATTAATTATCAACTAATTAATTTTCAAATTAGGTATGATTCAATTAAGCACATATTCTCCCAAAAATTGTCGGCATAGCCATATCAACAAACTGTTTGCGTACTTTCATATATATATATATTAGAGAGAGAGAGAGAGAGAGGCAGAAAAAAATAGAGACAGGGAGAGGTGGTCATGTAAATCCGAACTACTTTATGCAAAATATGCATTTTGTGTTTTCTATCTTTCACACATTTCTCGAAGAAACACACAAGAATAATTGAATGAATGCAACATTTATTAAATTAAAATTTCAATATACGATATGATGTGTAGAAATCTTTATAATAAGAAAATAGACTATTTCTCTTTATTCTTTTAACCTCATGAAATATTCTACTCATCGTTTTATCTATATTTTTTTTTCTAAATATTTTCCAGTTTTGGACGCTACAAAAAGTAAGAGTAAGGAATGAACTCGCGTACCCTAGTTTACGAGATATTTGCGTAAAATTTATCAAAAATAATAAACGTAGGACTTGAATAATATCTCGGAAAGTAACTCAGCCCCTAACATTTAACCAGTTGAATATTCTGTATTTTATTAACTAACATATATTTCATAATTATATCAAATTGATCCATTCACTGAATTTAATCATTTATTTGAGCGCAAAGAAAAGGAAATAATGTTATTATATGTGTTTAGGTTTCTACTTTACAGAATTCTTTAAATTTCTTCTAAGCTTGAAAATTATTCTAATTTACAATGTGCGTTTGGTTTTGTCTTTTCTTTTTAAAATTCAAACGTACCTTATTTTTAAAATTCGCCAATGGCAATTTTCAGCAACAATAATAAATCTACTTTGAAACTGATGCCTCTCCAAAAGAAAGCAATCAACTTAAACATCTAAAGATGTTTATAATAAAAGAAAGACAAAATATTTTTTCATGTAAAACCTCTCGAATTTTTTTTAACCTCAGGAAATATTCTACACATCGTGTCTATCAATATTCTTAAATCTTCTGATTATTTTTTCAAGGTTTGGAATGCTAAAAATGTAAGAATCAGGAATCGAACTCAACGTACGCCCTTGTTTACCAGATATTTGCACTTTTATCAATTGCAGGGAATTTTTTTCTAGTAAGTTTTTATTAAGAATAATAAACGGAGGACTTGAATAATATCTCGGAATAACTTAAGCCTCCCTAACATTTGACCAGTGTATATTCTCTATTTTATTTTACTATCAAATATTTTAGAATTATATCAAATTGATCCATTCTCTAAATTTAATCATTAATCTGAGGGACCAGAAAAAAAGGTGAAATTCTATTTTATTTATCATTCATATTTATTGGAGTTTGTATTTTCTCGTTTATTAAAATGTACGAATATTAACACCATTTAATTTTGATATCCCGGTTTTACAATTTATTTATAACATTGGAAAATCGTATCCCAACTGAAAATTACAATAATATTATATTATAATAGAAGATAATTTAACCTCAATCGCTTCATCACCAGTAATTAAATAAATTGTAAACTCGGGATATCAAAAATTCAATGGTGTTAATATTCGTACATTTTTCATATAAGCGAGAAAAATAAACTCAAATAAATATGAATGATAAATAAATAGAATCACCTTTTTTTTCTGGTCCCAGATAATATAATTTAGAGAATGGATCAATTCTGAATATAATTCTAAATATTTGATAGTAAAATAAAGATAGAAGAAATATTATGGTCAAATTTAGGCAGGTTAGTTTAACTTTCCGAGATATTATTCAAGTCGCTCCGTTTATTATTCTTAATAAAACTTACTATGAAAAAATTCCCTGCAATTGATAAAAAGTGCAAATATCTGGTAAACAAGGGTACGTGAGTTCGATCCTGATTCTACATTTTTATAGCATCCAAACTTGAATATTCAGAAGGATTTAAGAATATTTGATAGACACGAACCCTGCCTGCCTAACGGTGGTTAAAAAAAATTCGAGAAGTTTTACATGAAAAAATATTTTGTCTTTCTTTTATATAACATTTCTTTAGATGGTTAAGTTGTTGCTTTCTTTTGGCGAGAGGCATCAGTTTCATATAGTAGATTTATTTTTTGGTGCTGAAAATTGCATTGGCGAATTTTAAAAATAGGTACGTTTGAATTTTAAAAAGAAAAGACAAAACCAAACGCACATTGTAATTAGAATAATTTTCAAGCTTAGAAGAAATTTAAAGAATTTCTGTAAAGTAGAAACCTAAACACAATATAATAACATTTATTTCCTTTTCTTTGCGCTCAAATAATGATTAAATTCAGTGAATGGATCAATTTGATATATATTATAAATATATGTTAGTTAAAAAATACAGAATATTCAACTGGTTAAATGTTAGGGGCTGAGTTACTTTCCGAGATATTATTCAAGTCCTACGTTTATTATTTTTGATAAATTTTACGCAAATATCTCGTAAACTAGGGTACGCGAGTTCATTCCTTACTCTTACTTTTTGTAGCGTCCAAAACTGGAAAATATTTAGAAAATTTAAAAATATAGATAAACGATGAGTAGAATATTTCATGAGGTTAAAAGAATAAGAGAAATAGTCTATTTTCTTATTATAAAGATTTCTACACATCATATCGTATATTGAATTTTAATTTAATAAATGTTGCATTCATTCAATTATTTTGTGTGTTTCTTTCGAGAAATGTGTGAAAGATAGAAAACACAAAAATGCATATTTTGCATAAAGTAGTTCGGATTTACATGACACCTCTCCCTGTCTCTATTTTTCTGTTCTGCCTCTCTCTTCTCTCTCTCTCTAATATATATATATATGAAAGTACGCAAACAGTTTGTTTGATATGGCTATGCCGACAATTTTTGGGAGAATATGTGCTTAATTGAAGTCATACCTAATTTGAAAATTAATTAGTTGATAATTAATGAATTAGGCGAATATAGCTGTTCAAATGTAAAGCCTAAACAAATCGAGAAAAATCATTCTCTGTATGTACATTTCGGCCTATTATGCCTCATCAGCAGAGTTATAGACGATTTGTTTACGCTTTACATTTGAACAGATATATTCGCCTAATTCATTAATTATCAGCTAATCAATTTTCAAATTAGGGATGACTTCACTTAAGCACATATTCTCCCAATATATATATATATATATTATATATATATATATAATATATAGTAGTATTTGATAAATTGCTTTCCTAACTCCCTCTCTCTCTCTCTCTCTCTCTCTCTCTCTCTCTCTCTGTATAATATATATATAATATATATATATATATATATATATATTATATATATCCACAGACAACGTGTTTCGACGTATCACATCTCTTCAGTGTGGCTAGACATTAGAAAAGGCTACGTCCATCCGGGATAGAAAACGATCGATTTTATCATCAGACAGACTTTTTAACCATCGGATATCAGAACACCTAAAGACTGAACGAGGGTTTTTAACTGATAAATACATACATTGTATATACTGAAAGGCCGTCAGAGAGTGCTCCATCCGTTTATAGGAGAGAGTTTCCTTTAAGCCAAGTCAAGCGCCGTACGCGAAATACCCTCCAAAGTATTCAATTCACCAGGGTGGAGAGCATATATGTCTACTCCTGCAATGAAACTCTCTGAAATTTGTAGCACAGTATCAGTATTTTGATAAAATTGTGTAATTTACTTTTGAGATCAACTGGTTATCAATTATTATGTATTTGAAGATAGGATCTTTTAAAGCAATCCCTAATAAACAGATCTAAAATTAAAGTGAAATATGGACGTCCAGACAATTGTCCCATCTTCATTTTCCCGAGTCGACAGAAATACCTGAAGAAGGCCGGAGGTATATCGGCCGAAACGTTTGTACAAATAACAATGAAGATGGGGACAATAGTCCGAATAACGCAGATAATACTAATCATCGAGCCTCATCTAAAACATTCAGAGAAATGACGTCCACTTTGAATTTTCTAATTTCAGGACATTAATTTATACAATTGAAATGATTTCAGGTTCGTATTTACTTTAATAAAAGTGTTAAGATTAAACCAACAGATTTTTATCGATTTAACGTTCACTAATTCCTTCTAAAATTGTTTTTGTAATCTTTAAAGATCTTCATCATACACGCACAATAGCACTGAATACATCCACGCGAATCCAAGTTTTGATATTATCACGTGTCAATTCCTAATAAATATTCAAAATCAAGGATTAATTTGAGAATGCAGAAAATGTGAAAATACGATATTAGACATTTTAATATTTTATTTGAGAAATCAAAAATTGTTAATATTTCTGTATCCTTTTTTTATTTTTATTTTTTTATTTTTTTACTTTGATGTTTAAAAGGAATTTAAAGAAGATAAAGTGAAAGAAAGAAAAAGAAATATTTGGAGGTGAATTTTAAGTAAAATGATTTACAAGCGAATTTTATTAAGAGAAGAAAATTAAAATCATATGAATAATTAGTAAAAAAACTAAATACAAAGGATAAATTTATGATACATTTGTGATACAATTTTGTAAAATCAAAATCATGTGCAATAGAAATTGCAATAAAAACAGAAATACAACGAAAATAATCCAAAACGGGAATTATAAAAACGAGGATAGAAAATTAAATTACATTAGATTTTTAAATTGAACAAAATTTCAGTCGGATTCTAAAAAAATTATTCAAAGATTTTTACTCTTTCAATAAAAATTAAAATACTATGATTTTTTTTTGTTCTTTGCTTTAATGACATATGTAACTTCGTGGATTACTTAATGCTGACGCCCTTTTAGAAGAACAGTAGTTGTACTCCATATCCCATAGTTTCATACGATCCTTAGGGTATTTGACGAAGTGAACTCCATAGCGCGACTGGAGTTTTGAACTCCGCTTACTATGTTGTCGCAGTTCATCACATTAGTCACTACACCACAGGGACTAACCCTAAAATTCCACGGGTTATACAGAAAAGGTAAAATAAAAATGGTACGTTGTAAAGGATGAATATAAAAATCGATTGTTGGTAAAGAAAATCAGAAAATATTACAAAATAAGTCTAAATATAGGGAAACAACTTTGAGAGGCACCGAATGATAATACAAAAAAATGTATTCTTTTCGGATTTTAAATGTAGCGAATAGGAATATACGTTTTCAATTTGTCCATATAATTCTTTTATTGCATAAAGTGATATTGAACGGTCGTCTTGAGCTTGTATTTTTGTTCATTTGTCTATATTGAAGTAATGTTCATCATTTCGTCTATGATGAGGAATTATTGAAGTGTCCAAGTGGAAATATCATCCATAATTTAAGAGATGAAATATCTTTATATTGTCAAAAACCTTATGGTTGTCCAATCCATGGAATTGCCTCCAATACATTATCTTCAATTGGAATTTTATTCTAATCCATTAGAAGCAGTTGAAAAACTTTCTTGTTTCTGTGTCGAGTAAACTTGGATTTTTAAGAAACTGATGTTTTGGTATTGTGAGTTCACGTCTTGTTAAGATCTATTGATATAGCGTTTGTGTTTGATTAAATATTCTTTTATTGGATACGAATTGCTGGTATTCATACATAGAATGATAAGTATCAAAACTAATATCTCACTGGACATCTCAAATTCTGATGATACCGTGATAAAATTATCGAAGCTGATTTGTTTCTTCTACAGGAAATTTTGATATAACGGATAAGATTGTTCGATGTTTCCGCGCTGAATAACTTACACTTTCGATGAATGTTCTATTGATTGATCGGAATTGATATTTCTGTGTTAGGTATTGATACGTTTAAATTTTGTGATTTTTGTATGAAGCTAAAAGAGTTTGTGTCTTGTAATTTCATTTTGACGTTGGAATATTTTTGCAGACTTGTGTTTGTATATTTATGTCAGAGGTGAAATAGTTGACTGAATGTTCTGTGAAAATAAACTGGTTATGGAATGTTAATTTTATCCATTGCATTAAATCGTATCGATAAGTTTGGATAATTAGCAACATTTTGATTGCTTATTCCATCTTGAATGAATGTTCTTCAGGGTGTATCAATGTCTGATTTAAATGATTTGCCCCTCGTCATGAATTTCTCGATGGCGTGTCATTTGATTGTTCATCGAATTTTGTTTTGGCATACTTGATATGAATATCCGTTCTCACCTTCAGTTGTGCTCAGATTTCTGGCTGCGATGTCTGGCGGGAAAATTTCGTCTTGTTGTGAATTATCAAATGGACATTTCATTTCGCTATTATTTGAGGAAGTTCTATTATTTCCCGTTTGTATGTGTGCGTTCATGAAGTTTTAAATGCTAGCCTGTGTAAAGGCTTTGTTGATTTATGACATTTTATGGTTTTTCTCCTGTGTGAATGCGTTCATGAGTTTTAAAATCTTTTGAAGCAGTAAAAGCTCTAGTGCATTGCTACATCTAAAAGGTCTCTCTCCTGTGTGAGAGCGTTCATGACGTTTAAAAATTGCCGGAATGTGAAAAGGCTTTGGTGCATTGATGACATTTAAAGGGTCTCTCTCCTGTGTGAGTGCGTTCATGTTTCTTTTAAATTGATAGACTGTGTAAAGGTTTTGGGGCATTGCTGACATTTATAGGGCCTCTCTCCTGTATGTATGCGCATATGAATTTTAAATTTGATTTGGATGCAAAAGCTTGTAACATATACTGCATAAAAATGACATATCTCTAAATGTTATCGTATGTGGACCTTTTAAGATTTCTTTGAAATAAAAAAAAACTTAAGCACATTCAACGCATTTAAAAACTTTTCCTCTGTAATATTTAATATTTTAATGGTACCCTTCGGAATTGTGATTGTGTTCATAAAATGTAAGCTTGTCTCGAGTTACTATGTTTGCCTCGATTTCCTTACATATTGTTTTTAACTCCAACAAATGCTAAGCAACCTACAATACAATTTGAACGTACGCCAGTGACGATCGTAAATTGTCTTCCAAGATGTAATATCCAAGATCATTTACAGTGAAAATCCCGTGAGATTAATCTGCAATGAAACAAAGAATAAAATTAAAAAGATAAATAAATGCATTATTTGGGATTATTCGGGAAAACAATGAAGATTTGTTACAAAAACAAATTTCTTTCTTTCTGAATTTGCGAAGTTCATATCGAAGTTGAAGCTTATTTTTGAATGAATGATTTATTACGGTTTAATTCAAATGATACATTCTTATTTTTAAATATATGCATAAATTAGTACCGTATAGATGGATGTCTTTTTGATATTCTATTAATAATGGAGATTCGCTTCCGGTTTTTGTCTGTAACAAAACTGCGTCACTGCTTACGTCACATTACCCAACACATAATCCAACGTCATAAGAATATACTCAAAATGTGAGCATCCAAGGTTAGACAATCCTGATTGTTTAAATAATAGATGCCCGCGTTATATATTTATATAATAGATGTTTTATTCTAATATAATATCTAAATTTATCGGTGCTGTTTCCATTTCAAATTGTCTTTCTTTCTTTTTTTTTTTAAATTTTTTTTTTACTCCTTTAATAAATTTGATGATTTTACATACTTATGGTACACACTCTATGACATTGGATTTTCAGCTCCATCCTCTCAGCAATATCTTATCAAAAATTATTTTTACATCGCCCGGAAGGTGTCTTTTTATTTTGCTAGTGTTAAGTAATTAAGAATTTTTTGTGTTTTTAAAAGTTGGAAAAGCTTAACATACAGAGATGCCTGTCTCCAGTAATAATCTTATAATTCTGAACAATAACGATGCGATCGCCAAAGAATATACCAAATGATACTATGACTCCATTTGAATACCTTTTCTTAAAATTGCCGCTAATATATAACCCGACAAAGAGACACACAAATCACCATACAATAAAACACAGTACATACCAGCTTCTTTATTCTTCTTTTATAATAATAGAGTAATTTAACGAAATCCTAGTGCTCTTAGACGTTCCACATACGTCAAAGAATACATCAAATGATATAGTGACCACCACCTTGAATCCATACTTTCTCCTCATCTCATATACATATATTAATTAAATTCCTCGGTCATAATAATATGTTTATAAGTTCCAACATTCGCACTGGAATTGTCCAATTGGACACATGTGGATAAGGTAGTTAGGTTAGAACAGTTCTAAGTGACAATTACCTCTGGATTCCGGTTCAATCTGACAGGCGGTAGTTACATAGAAAATAATTAACACAACTCCTACCCCAGCTATGGTTAGCGGAATGGGAACAGGATACCCCGTGGACTGAATAAAGGTTTAGGTCAAAGTTCCGTGATGGCTCCCGTTAAGACAAGAAGGTTCCGACTACGACAAGAAAGTTCCCGAATGAAAGTTCCGAGTCCGACAAAGGACCCATTGCTAATAGGAAGATGACGCATTGTATACTCAGTTCATGTTATTCTTCTTTTATATAATGAAATACCTAAAATAAAGCCAGTGCTCTTTAACGTATATGATAATATGTAAGACCCAAAGAATATATCAAATGATATTGCGATCTCCAATTGAAATACTTTTTTCTGAAAACTGCTAAGATTATAACCCGACTCAAAGAAATTAAGACAACAATCTTACGCCATAAAAAATTGTTTTTCTTGTTTGATTATTTAAAACTAGATAAAGTTTTCTATAAAGTTTTTATTAAAAAATATTATCCTAATTTTCATTCAATTGCTAAATTATCTTTGATAAATATTTCGTCTCTAAAAATTATTACATGTATAGTATTTCTACACGCACTTCGTCCGTTGAAAATTACGTTTTGCAGGATGCTTGTCCGACATTTTCAGTAATTGGCGTCTACAAGAGACACTTGAAAAGGTAAGGAAGTTAAGATGGTCGAATCAAAGTAAATAAATTTCCGTGATTGCTCCCGATTACGACAAAAAGGTTCCGACGACAAGAAAGTTCCGAGTCCGAAAAGAAGGTTCCGAGTCCGAGAAGGTTCCCGAGTCGAAAGAAATACCTGAAGAAGACGCGGAGGGCATATCGGCCGAAACATTGTACAGATAACAGTAAAGATGAGGACAATAGTTCGAATAAGGCAGATAATACTAATCAACAAGTCTCATCTCAAACATTCAGACAAATATTATAAACATTTAATATTAAAACCGTCAATACCGAGCGAACTACAATACAAAATTTCATTCAAATTCGTTCCTAAAGTAAAAAAGGAACTTTCAAGTTATCAAGTCATTCATCCCAAATGAACAGACGGTGAAAAATATTTTATTAAATTAGCTAAAGCATATCAAACTGAAATTAACAAGAACATCATAATTATAACAGTTGATATTTAAACTGTCAATCGCTTAACGAACTGTATATACTAATATATTATATATTGTAAACATGGATATTAAGATTAAAACTAAATTGTCTGTTATTTAGAGCTTATATTCATATCTTCTTATTATAACAAGAAAAATACAACTTAAAACATATACAAATGATAGATTACATAGAATCACCTTTTCGTTGCACTCAACTAATGTTTATTTTCGAGAATGAATCAATTTGATATAATTCTGAAATATATGTAGTTAAATACTATATAGAATATTACAATGGCTAAATGTTAGGGTGGGGTAAAGATACTTTTTTGAGATATTATTCAAGCCTAACGTTTATTTTTTAAAAAACAAATCTGAACAGGAAAAGAATTTACTACCTTGATTAAAAAAAGTGCAAATATCTGGTAAATAAGGGTACGCGAGTTCGTTCCTTACAATTATTTTTCAGCGTCCAAAAATGGAAAATATTCTGAAAATTTAGTAATCTACAGAAACATAAATATGTAGATATTTAATGAGATTTAAAAAAAAGGTTGGGGTGGGGGATGTTACCATTCGAGAATTTATTCAAGTCCGACGTTTATTATTTTAATAAATCTTACTACAAAAAGAATTCCTGCATTTGATGAAAAAGTACAAGTATCTGATAACTAGGGTACCCGAGTTCGTTCCTTACACTCACGTTTTGCCGATTCCAAACTTTGAAAATATTCAGAAGATATAAGAATATTAATGGACACGATAATTAAAATGTTACTAAATAATACTTCGTATATTATTGATATCAGAAAACTTCAAATATAGATGAAATATTAATTATACGTAACTCATCTTTTTCTGTGCACTCAATAATGGTTATTTTCAGAGAATGAATCAATTTGATATAATTCTGAAATATATATTGGTAAACTAAAATACAGAATATTACTCTGGCTAAATGGTAAGGGGAATGAAATAATATTCAAGTCTTGCGTCTATTTATTTTTTAATAAATCTTACTACGGAAAAGAATTCCCTGTAAAGAAAGAAAAAGTGCAAATATTCTGTAAACAAGAGAACGTGGGTTCGTTCTGTACTCTTACTTTTCTAGCGTCAAAAACTAGAAACATTCAGAAGATTTAAGAATATTGATGGACACGATGTGTAGAATATTTCATTAGTGAGTTCGTTCCTTACACTTACCTTTGTAGCTGTAGAAGGTTAAAACGTATTTCGAGATGTTTTACAAGAGAAATATTCTTATTTGTTTTTTTATTATAAACATTTTGAAACATCATATCGTTTTTTAATGTAATAAATATTGCATTCATTCAATTATTCTTGTGTTTCTCAAAAACAAATAATTCTCTCGATGAAATGCGTGAAAGATGAGAGATCACAAATGTATATTTGGTAGTTAGAATTGTTGGGATTTTACATGACCTCTCTCCGTGTCTTTGTCTGTCTGATTGCCCCCCTCTCTGTATAATCTAATATATAAAGAGAGATTTTGGTATGTACGTGTCGACGGATAAGTTCTAAACGGGAGGTCACTCAAATTTTAAAATCTTGCATACACATTAATATTCTTCTAACTAAGAAACACGCCACATTTGATTATTGATTTTTACTGATTAAGGGGTGTATTAATAATTAAGCCAAAATCACCAATTTGCGGAACTGTCCATATATCCAGCCCTGATGATAATAAAATATTGTCTCTGCCTGCTTATTGTTACAGCGATATCAGCAGCAAAGTTTTGATTTTAATGAATTAATTTTGCAGTCTAAGCTGTTCAGCTCGGAATTTATCGTCTATTTATGGTCCAATATTTAATAATTTTTATTTCGTTAGAAAGAAAAGAAAATACTCTTTCTAAATATTCATTTGTGTGAGTTTTTATCTATTGAATCATTTTTTACAGCGAGTTAAAAAATAAAAAAATGGCTTCGGATAGCCACGCTGCCTGTGATTATTGCGATACAAGCAGTGCAGTCCATGCCAGTCAGCTCGGAATCTCTCGCCTATTTATGAAATAATCTTTAAAATATTTTATATTTTAGAAATAAGATGAATAGTCTTTCTGATATGTAATTTGTATGTGTTTTATAGATTAAATTATTTTTTACAGCGAGTTAAAAAAAATATGCTACGTATAGCCGATAATACGAATAAGGTTTTTTTCCAGACTTAATTTGTCCATATCTAAATTGTATACTCATTTTAATTTTAATTTTTGTAATGCATAAAATTGTAAAAATTAAAATTTACGCTTTACGGTTACATTATTAAAAAAATAATATTTTAATTGTAAATAAAAATATATGAAAATCACTTTTTTACGGTTACACATTTGTATAAATTAAACTAACATTTTCATTCGAATAAAATGACTTTAACTCTTTATTTAATTATTAATTTTTATTGTTAGAGTTTTTAAGTGTTAAAAATAACAATAAATTGACGAATGTCCTTAGAAATTGTTTTATTTGGGGGGGGGCGAGGGAGTCGTTAACCAATTATTTTCTAAAACCACTTTAATCGAAGACACCGACTGGATTTAAGTGGTCTGTGTATCATCAACAATTAGATGTGAGACGAAATTTATTTCAAGTATTTCCGACAATGTCCAGTTATTTGAACATTTCAAGAATTTTTTATATGTAAGTACTAAAAGCAAGTAAAACTTTTCAGTTCTTAAAAATTGACATTAAATATCATAGATTTCATAGGCGACATTTGAACTTTTATGAAAATTGTTGTTTTGTACTTAATACTAATGGTAAATTTTTTTAGAGATCTACTGAAAACGTTTTTAAACAATAAAAATAGATATTGCAATACACGAAGAATTTAAATTTTCCATTCTCAGCTCTTTTTATCGTTACATCTTTAGAAGTAAAACGGAATATAAATTAAACGAATATATTTTCTTTTAACTTTAACTCATCAAGCAATTAAGAACTAGATTTAAATTGTCATGTACAAAAAATTGTGGAAAAATTAAAATTGTTTCAAAACAAGTTTACGGCAGTTACTTTTTCATTTGAATAAAATGGCGAAATCTTTCAAGTACTCATATGAACATTGAACACAATTTTAATTCTTAGCTTCTGTTATTGTTAGAGTTTTAAAGGGTAAAAGTGAAAATAAAATGGTGTTTCAAGCAACTACATATTTTTCTAAGCAATAACGTAGGTATACCCATTTTTTCGTCTGCTTTTCATTTTAAAAACGAATTAAAATTAACTAAATCGATTATTTAAGATTAAATTTTGTCTAAATTCGAAAAGTGGTTAAATATGAAGAATATCAGTAAAAAACGATTTTTTCGGTCATTATCTGATTTAATTAGGGTTTTCTGCTATGATAATTAATTTAGTATATAAAATTCATTTTAAATATGAGTATCATGATGTTAAGTTTAATATAATTAATTATTAGATTTGAAAAAACATTTTTTTAAAAACTACTTTAGTATCGATTTCTAATAATTTTTGCCGAAAAATCTATTGAAAATTTATCCTCCCCCCTTTAAATAGAACAAATATTACTTTTTTTAAAATAAGATAATACCAATTATTATTGAAATGTAGGTACCCACAATTTTCCCTGTGAAATTTACCCCCTCTGTATTTAACACAATGAAACTTGCATAAATGTTAATATATCTGAAAATTTTTGGTCCTTTAGAAAGAAGAATCATTTTTTAAAATTCATGATGAGTTTTTAACAATATTTTTCAGCTTACGGAAATAATAAGAATTATAAACGAAAAATAAGGTTACATTTTTGTACCGTTAAATCAATTTGAAATTTAACGTAGCAAAAAAAAAAAAAAAAGCAAACAAGTTGACTACAGGCTTTTTTAAAAATATTTTATGAAAAAAAAATTACTTACCTTTTAATAAAAATCTGTCTGTAATTGTTTTTTTCTAAAATATATTACGGGAAATATTTTTTACGAGGTCTACACCTACCTATTTTATTTATGAAATATGAAAATTAACCGGCAGAAAACGATTTTTACGTTTCTTTATAAAGATAAGAGTCTGAAAAATTATATTAGTTGATTTTTATAAGTCTCAGTACCAGAGCTTTTTAGTAAAAGAACCAGAATCTGCTACAAAAATATCAATAAATAAACTGACTGTTTAATTCTTTTTCACGATAACGATGAGTAATTGCTCCCAATCGGATAATTTGATCTTTGAATTAACAGTTTTTTCTTTGTAACAACTCTTTAAAAATTTTTTAAAATCCGGTCATGGATGGGTACTTTAGCTAGTATATATATATATATATATATATATATATATATATATATATATACTATTTGGCATTTGACATTAGCAAAAAATCTCTTGGAGAGTACGAATCCAACTAGCCCCCCCCCCATATGAATAATAGTAGGCAGACTTAGCTCCGTAATCTAGGTATGGCATCCAGAATTGGGAAGAAAAAAAATCTAAGTAAAACCGGTTAAAATCCCCTTACAATTTGATATTGTGTCATATCTGGAACCAAGACCACTAATAAGCCCCAGTGGAGACCTAGATTCAAAAGTAGTGTTTTTCTTTTCACAGTCAAAATCCGTTTGTTTTGTTTAACATACGATTTTTAGACGCGCTTTTTTTTTAGTTATATCATATTGAAGCTGTTACTTCAGTAGAATTTTAAAAAATTATAAAATAATAAACGGAAGACACGTTTTTATATTAAAGAGATTTTCTTTTACTTACTTCATGTTGTTTTGTTAATTCAATAGCAATTCTTTTTTTAATTATAAAACTTTTAACGTTAGACACGTTTAACACGGAATATTTAAAAGTATAAAAAGTCTATTTAAGGTTGTAATAATAACTGCTAACCCTAATCCCTAACCCTAACCCCAGGAAAATCTTTTTTTAGATAAATACTTTTTAATTCTAAAAATAATATTGTTTTTGTTTTGTTTTGTATTCGTTTAATTATAAATCTTTAAAAGGAAGACACTTTTTTATATTAAAATCTGTTTTATTTAATCAGAAGAGGATACAGATATGTTTATTTAAATAAAATTGTTTTTAACGAAGTATTTTTGGTTATTTAGATAAAAGGAATGTTGTTCCGAAATGGTATTACAGTATTTATAAAATTTATTTTTCATGTTTGCCTCTACGTGGATTCCTAATCTGAATGAATATGTTAATGTCAATAACAATATTAGTTATTATTCTTTGTTGAAAATTATGTTTTAACATAGACTAACAACAAAATGTATAATTCTTTTTTATTAACTTTCCGTAGAAGCACATGGAAAATATAAACATGTCATTCGTTTTAAGTTTTATTTAAAATAATTAAACAGTATTAGTTTATCTTTAGTGTAAAATTATTTTTTTCAACATCTATAAGAACAACATGACATAACTATTATTTTAAAAATTTAAATCAAAAAACTATTTTAGAATAAAAATATTACTGTTTTTTATCGGCCGGCTATTGATTTTGTTTTACTAACAACCGATTTGCTTGTGTGTTCGTGTGTACGTAACAGTCGGAATGACACGTTTCTAACGAAAAAAAATGGATGCCTCAAGTTCATTTCTGTTTGTTCTCTTGATGCCTGTGGTTCACAGCGCGCTAACTTTCTCGACTGATTTCTTTTTCTTTTTTTTTTTTTTTTTTTTTTTACTTCAACTGCAAATTCTTCAAATCTTTTGACATTTTTCAAAGCATGTGAAAACAGGATTTTTTAAAAGAATTTACCACTATTAATAGTGATTACGGGGACAGTTTAGCTCAGTCTGTAGAGCGTCTGCCGAGGAACCACAAGGTTCCTGGTTCAATACTGGGTAATGAAGGACTATTTGCTCGTAAATTCCTACAATAAACTGAACCCCCATTTTATGTCCGTGTTTTTGTATTAAATGTTTTATTTTTCTTGCACCTATTATTTTACAATACTAAATATATTTCCTTTATTTATTTTAATATTCATTTCAATGTGTATATTCTAAAAGCTTTTATTTTGTGAGAATGGTTAGTTTTAAAGTGGGGGTTCGTTTTTACACTTCAACTTTTTACTCGTAAATTCCTACGATAAAATGCCCAAGCATAATTTTATGGCAGGAATTTACGAGTAAAAAGTTGAATATTACTTTTTGTTGTTGTTATTTCTTTTCGGCTTTGTTACTCTAAAATAAAAACGTCAGATTTTAATCATTGTCGACGAAAAAAAAAAAATTAAGTTCATAAAAGGAGGATCCAATTTATGCCTAAATTGTAAAATGAGCCCCCACTTTAAAACTAAACATTCTCACAAAATAAAAACTTTTAGAATATGCACATTGAAATGAATATTAAAATAAATAAAATATATTTTGTATTGTAAAATAACGGGTGCAAGAAAAATAAAACATTTAATACAAAAACACGGACATAAAATGGGGGTTCAGTTTATTTTATGGTAGGAATTTACAAGCAAATAGTCCTTCATTATCCAATACTGGCCCTCGCAAACTCAGCATATGAGTAGCACAGGGATCTGTGCTGTAAATGTAAGGTGTTGATGGTAGGTGTGGCGCTCCACCTCAGGCGCAAAAACACTCCTTGGTCTAGCACTAGTGAAAAGGGGATAGACTCTTTCTTGCTGTCTGGTTGATACTGACTTTAGGCCACCATGGTGACTTTACTACTAATAGTGCTTATATCAAATTCTTCTTATTATTATTATTCTTCTTGCGAGTTTTTTTACACTTAACCTTAATTAGTGGTCTTTCCCTGGAATTTGCAAGACAGCAAGTCTCTTAAGGTCTCCAAGACTCTTCTGGGTATTCTAGCTTACCTTAACATTGCTTTTGTCCGGATGATCTCAATTCTTCCTCTGATATCCAATTCCTCCAGTCACTTTTCCAAACCCTTGAGGACCGTTCCAAGGGCACCAACAAACTACAATTGATACCACCTTCACTCTCATGTCCAATAATTTTTTCAGTTCTCTATCATTATTATTTCCCTCCTTGCGAAATTTCACACAATTTTTAACTGGTGGTCCTTCACTGGAGTCTGTGTAACATGTCTCTTCAGGTCTCCAGGACTCTCCTGAGTATTCTAGCCGATCTCAACAATGCTGGTGTCAGTATGGTCTTGATTCTTCACCTAATCTTCAGTTTCTTTATTATCATATTCACTCTAGTGTTATTCAGTTATCTTATCATCATTATGTGAGTTTTTCACACCCGCATTAGCTGATGGTATTTCAATTCTCTGGCAAGGTCCAGTATTTGTCCATCTTTTCATTTTCCTTCATCTTCAACCTGTCATCTGCTGGAACTGCAAAATCTAACAATTGACAAGTTCTCTTTTTTCTTTTTTTTTTTGTTAATCAATACTAGGTCTGGTCTCCTGGATGGGATAAGGTGATCCATCTTTATCTTAAAGTCCCAGAGAACTTTATGTGAATAAGACTATCATCTCTTCGGACCCATGAAAAAGGGTCTGAGAGGCAAACATTATTCCAGTGACGCGGAAGTGAAATCTGTAGTGAAGAATTGGCTCAAAGAACAGTTAACAGAATTTTACTGGGCAGGGATACATGCTCTCATTCGAAGGTGGAACATTGCTATTGAGAGAAACAGTGACTATGTGTTGAAGTAGGGTTGTGATCCACGGAGGTCCAGCTTCATTTTGATGTATGATACATGTTCCTGGGTGTAAAATGAAAATGGAAGTGAATCCGATGGTATGTTGAAAAAAGAAATAAAAGAAAGAAAGTATAGAATGGATAAAATAGGATATTTTAATCAATTTAACTTACACGTGTTTTGGTCAGGAGTTTATCCATGTGTACATTATTCAAACTATTATTATTTTTAAATTTTAAATTTTAAATAAAAATAATAGAAAAAATGTAGAAATGTTTCGCACCCAAAGAAGATTCAACCTTCCTCAGAGTAAATCCTTATTTTTGGAAAAAAAAAAACAAACTTTCTTTCCTTTATTTCTTTTTTCAACATGTTCCTGTGTCGGTAATTATACCTGTCCTATACAAAATGGCATTACTTTTTGAATCACCACCGTATAACACAATTTGTAGGATTCTTAACTCATTAATAATATGGGCTGTTTTGAGTAAGATTTTAATAGAGACCTCGTTAATAGATAAGATGTTAATTAAAATTATATAATGACTAATATAATGATCAATATATAATTGAGAAGACAATGTTAATATCTAAATGAATTGTGACATCGATTGTGACATTGTTTTTGTTACAGGCAGACAGATACATAATCTCCATCATAATAAGATGATTTTTTTGAGTTTTCACACTAGTTGTAAGTGGTGACGTTCATTGAAGTCTGAGTAATTGCAAGTCTCCTCTGTTCTCCAGGACTCTCCTAAGTATTTTTGCCAGTCTCTACAGTGCTGTGGTCTGAATAGTCTCAATTCTTCCTTGGATCTCTAGTTTCCCTTGACATTTTTCCAGATTCTTTGAGATTGTTCCAACGACTTCAATGATGATTAGTATCACAGCTACCTTCATGTTCCATCACTTTTTCAGCTCTCTGGCAAGGTTCTGGTATCTATTCAGTTTTTTTTCACTCTCCTTTATTTTTCCTTTGGGGTCTAATGGAATGGTAAAGTCTGCTAGTCGATAAGTTACTTTTTGCTTGTTAACCATAACGCGGTTTGATCTTCTGGATTGGATTAGATGACCTACTTTTATCTCAAAATCTCAGTGTAGCGATTGCCTGCCCAGGCTGAGATGGACAAGAGTCCAAAAGGTTTATCTTCCCTTACCACGAGGGTTTTGCCACTATGTGACACTAGCTGGGTATTTAAACTCAGCCTGGAAAGCTCTCTGCCTCTCTCTCTTTTGGTCTAGCATCCAGATGCTAGATGGACTAGACATGTGGTGTCTTCGTCCATTAGGTGGGGGGCTTTGCCCCCCTAACTATCAGTAAGTGACACTCTTATTCTTATTGCAAGGTCCAGGTATTTATTCATTTTTTTCCCTTTCATTTATTTTCCCTTCATGGTCTGCTGAAATGGTAAAGTTCACTAGTCAACAAGTTTTTTTTTTGGGGGGGGCGGATTGGTTCATCCATTTTCCTCACAAAATCCCAGAGAATTTTTTGTCTCTTTTTTTTTTTCAGTACAGATTCTTGTCTGTGTCTGTGCATATACAATTTGTCTGCATGGTCAAAGTTTAATTACTTGCACAATTCCCGGTGGATCACCTTCCCCAACCATGTTATCCCCACTTTTGTAGCCCCCTCCCCGTGTTTGTTTGCCACATTTGCTCATTGTGTGGTTTACAGTTTCATCTGTCTCTCGTCACGTAGCCTACACTTGTTATCCTCTTGAGTCTTATCTATTTTAGCTTATTCAGCAACAGTTGAAAGCCTCCTCTGTGTTTAAGATTTTAAACTAATCACATTAGACTATGTTTTGCGAGGCTTTATAAGTTAATAAAAGTTATTAAGAGGTTTATGGCCCTCTGGTGGCCATTGTTCATACTACAAATATGAATACAGCATCATTTTTTTTAAAGTCTGAATTTCCCAGTAAATGGAGAAAAAAAAAAAAGTTATGTAAAAAAGTTATAACTTTGATTTCTAGCTTGGAAATTTTTAGGTCAATGTATTAGTATTATCTTTAAAATTACAATAATTCAGATTTTATATTTGATTCTCTCTCTCTCTCTCTCTCTCTCTCTCTCTCTCTCTCTCTCTCTCTCTCTCTCTCTCTCTCAAACACATTATCTTTCCTTTTCAATTCTAATCCCTCTTTTTGAGATATGTTGTCATCATATATAAACTTTTCAACTCACCCTCATTTATACACAGACATACACACACACACACACACACACACACACACACACATATATATATATATATATATATATATATATATTCTCCCAAATATATATTCTCCCAAATATATATATATATATATGGGTGGGGTGAAAAACTCATATGATGACATCATATCTAAAAAAAAGAGGGATTATATATATATATATATAAATATATATATATATATATATATATATATATATGTAATTATCATTTACAATCCTCATCCCAGTCTGTAGGCATGGATGGCTCAGTGGTTAAGAAGCCTGACTAAATTGATCGGGTTTCCATACCAGCTGGAAATAGTCTGCAAATGTCTAGCCACACTGAAGAGTGGTGATACATTGAAACAGTGTCTCTGGATAACTATATATATATATATATATATATATATATATATATATATATATAATGTAGTAACCTGGAATAGAGTGCCCTGTGTCGAGTAGCTTCAGCTTCCAGACCGATATGATATAGAATTAATTGCATGATCCCAGGGGGCCATCTCCCCAGGCAGCACCTGCTCCCTTATCTAAAATGGTCAGAACTAGTTTTATTGCTCAGGGCTAAAAGGGGAATGCCGAAGGGATCACACATAAGCTTTGGTTTGTGCATGTTAAAAAGTCCTTGTGTCAATCAAGCCTGGTGGGTGTTGAGAAAATGTTGTATATAAGGTGTGTGCAAGATGCTTGCTCCTACTTATAGACTAGGCCAGAATAATGTGATCTATCTCTTGGCCAATCACTGGCAGTAGTCTGAGGTTGATACTATACTTAACTGACCCTACTGGCCATAATTACATTGACATCCATTGACGACGGACATAGGATTAAAACACTGGACGTTTACCAATACGCAGGATAGGACTTATATGCAGGATAGGACTTATACGCTTACCAAAGGATTCCATAACTCAGGACTTTCTTTAACCCTTTCAACTGGCCAAGGATGGCATTTAAAAACTTTACAGGTTATGGGCCCAGGATGGCATTTCAAAAAATTTACAGTGGGAGGTCAGGAAATTGATTTATACAATATATATATATATATATATATATATATATATATAATATTGATAATACAGTTTGTTATATTTATAAGTAAAAAGTGTTCAATATTATGTTGGTATTATATAATGTTGGTTTAAAAATTGCATAGGCAAGAAGCTGTTAGTTTCCAAGCTGTTGGATATATATATATATATATATATATATATATATATATATATATACGGGGGGGGCTGGAGTAGCTCTGAGAAGTCATATGAAAGTCTATGAGATTAATGTCTATTCTAAGAACAGCTCTTTTGCTTGTCACATATGCAGAAGGGCTGGCAAGGGTGAAGTTTACCTGAGGGGTCAGATATGTTCAAACATGTGTTTTTTGCAGGTTTGAAGAGATGATCTTCTGTAAAGGTGTGGCAGTCATTTTATATATATATATATATATATATATATATATATGATCATCATGTCGCGCAGTTAGCATGGATATACATGACAATCACTGGCCAACCTTTCCTATCATTCATTTTCCCAGGGAGGTCCTTTGCGCAGCAACCTGCATCTTTGCTTAGTTGGTCAATGTAGGTCCTTGATGGGCGGCCCACACTAGCATGTCCATGTGTTGGCTTCCACAGGAGAACGTCACTTATGAGCTCATCCTTGCCTCTCCATATATATATATATATATTCTCGCTAGAACATTTATGGTTTCCATTGTGTTAATTTTTTTTCATCCTAAAAATTTCCAGGTACCTTCAATGACACTAGCACTTTCTCAATATACACCAGGTGACATTGGAGCCATCTCCAGGTCACCACATTACTTATTTACCCTGATGACATTTCAGATCAGTGAAATCAAATCGACATATTATAACACAACGGAGATAATTATGAAATGTTAATTAGGATCCTTCACTCCTTCTTAAATAGAAGCATTAATATCATCATGGACTACTGTTACAATGGGAAAACAATGGATCCAAAGTCATTTGGTTACTTTAAAGGTTAGAAATATATGAAAAATGGCACATGATGGTGACATTTTTTATTACAGAAATGCACTTAAAATTCTCTTTGAGAATAAATCCTTTTCCTGTCCAATTTGCAACTGAATGATAATTTTGTTAGAACTTCATTCAAGCTGATTAATATAATCTTATACTATATCCATGGTAGAAAGAAAGACTGGGGTCTTTAACCTTGGTATGGCAACCAGTCTAGGAGAAGGAAAACTCTGAATCCAAACCTGTTAAACTTTGCTCAAGAAATTGACCTTGTGTCACATCCTGCTTGTGCAGAGAGGTTGGGTAATTTCATAGTTATTTACTAAGCATAACTTAGTTGTGGCACAAGACTAGATGTATGTGGCACTCAGTGAGAATCAAACTCACTAACAATGGCCTGCTAATCTACCTCATTACACTACGTGAGGTGCCGAAGGGGTTGAGTAAATCTTATTATAATGAAAATTATCTGTATTTCTGACTGTAACTGAAACTATGTCACCGCCAACATCCCAATTTCCTTAGTTATTTACATTATATTGTCAATGATTATTATTATTATCATCATAAAAATAATCATTATTTAATCTTAATTAGCAGCTTATCTATTAACTATATCTCTATGAAAGTATAGCTGAGTTAGCTTTGCCTCAAAACAACCCATGTTCTTAATCCATTTAAAATACTACAATATGATTTATATATCACTATGAAGTAAAGGTTTACATAGTATATGGTATGGATAATTTGCATACTGGGTTTAACAAAATCGATTTTCATAAACTTGGTGTTTTTGATTTCTAATATCAATGTTTTATTCTGAGACACATTAAATCAATCCAATGTATAACTTCAAATAGAAATCAATCAAAATAGAATAAGTTTAATCTTCTTATATGTGTTCTTGTTTAATTTTGTGAGTCTTTCTAATTTGACATATATATACAAGGTGTGTCATAAAAGTATCGAGATTGAAGCTTTATCTTGGGCTAGACGGGCGGTCGGATAGACACCCTCCGATCAATCGGCTGGTCATGTCAAGCCCTAGCACCTATATGATTGCCCCAACCCTATTGCCCTTATGGCAAGCCCAACCCCTTTTTATCATCTGGGTGCTAGAAGGCGGTGACTGAGGGTCTACATGTCCTGGGAATGACGTTAAACTCTCTGATGGTGAGGTTCCAGTTCTGGAGGTTTGGGGAATGTGGAGCACCCCTTCATCACCATTGCTCCCTGGTCCACTCTGACCCGGAGTGGTAGTACCTGTTAGGGTCCCATCTATGGGTTAAATAGAAAAATGTATTTATAAAAAAATTGTATTCTCCATTAAGAATTGATTTATTTCAACTTTATCGGCATTAAATGATCCACTGAGGTTGATATGCCGTAAAACAAAACAAAACAAACAAACAAACAAGATTGAAGCTTAATTTATCAAGATAGGAATGAAAAATAAATGTAGTGTTAATTTTTCTCAGAATACAGTACAGATTTTAAAGCTGTATTTACCAAGATAAAAATGAAGGATGAATGAAACATTAATTTTTCAGAATACAAGGAGTGTCAAAAAGATGTGTCAAAAAATACAAAAAGTCTCAATATTTTTTGACTCACCTTGTGTTTATATATATATTCATTAAAACTGGAATACTTGCACCCAATGGCGTATATTTTTGATAGTAAGTATATAAGAAATGAAAAGAAAACCATCAGGACAGTCCACTAGCCACATTTTCTGTCATAAACATTTTTTTCTAGTCTTCCTTTTTAAATAATTTTTCCATCTGCGAAATCCTTTTATATTTCAGCCATTTTTTTTCTTCCTGCTATTTAACTTAAAACTTGCTCAATCTTAGCTTATCTTTCCCTCAACTAACTTCTCTTCTAAGATTCATTTAACACCATTTTTTTTAAGTATGCTAAAGGAGACAATTTCACTGATGCAAGAAAATTTCATTGAAATATATATTCTTATATTTTAATTTTTTTTATTTTTCTTACTTTCTCTTCTGTTAAAAGTTATAATTTCTCATAGGCAGTAAAAAAAAAAATTAAAAAAAAAAAGCAGAATTGTCACCAATTTTTTTCTTATTTATTTCATTTTTTTTTTTCTCTCAATTCAATTTTCTGGGAGAGAAAATGTAAAGCGGGACGTAGAGTAAGGTACTTCAAAAATAATGCACAAGTTTATTTCTCTCAACTGATTATTTCCAGGGACCCTACGCAGCCCCCCCTCTCTCTCTCTCTCTCTCAAATTCATTTCAATGTTGGTAATCTCAACCCAACTTTGAAATATAAGCGAGGTGGGGGGAGTATTAAAATAACAATAACAATGTTAAAAAAAAAAAACAACGTTCATATTCTCTTCATTTCATATCTTCAGAATTCACCAAGTTACGTTTTTTAATTATTTCTTTTTTTTTTTTTTTTTTTTTTTTTTTTTTTCAATCTGTACGCAGAACATAAAACTATCATGTCTTTTTTTTTTTTACTTTTTTTTTATCATTGCTTTACAAAAAAAAAGATAAAGGGATGATTTTCTACCTCCCTCTCTCACTCTTTGTCTCTTTCCTCCTCTCTCCTTTTCTTATTTATTTTTTTAATCTTTTTTTTTTTATTATCTCTTTCACTGCACTTAAAACTGGGCAAATCTGGATTCTGCTTTCTTACTTTATAATCAGAAATTTCCACAGATGCCTCCTTTTTATTTTACACAAAACATATTATCTCCGACTTTGGATTTTTTAAAAGGAGCTCAGCTGGAAGAGAAACTATTTCAAGATATTTGCCAGCATACTTTTCATTCATGGATATTTTATGCTGATTATTGAATCTATTATTATTATTATTATTATTATTATTATTATTATTATTATTATCATCCATTTTTTTTCTTTTACTTTTTTTCTTTTACTTTTTTTACTATCTTTTACAGACATAAAAATCTAATATCTCTTTTCGTTCATAATAATAATAAATAGCAATGATAATGTTATAACTCATTGGCTTTTCTTTTTATTCTATATTTCTGTTCACTGGTCAGAAGATTCTAAGGAGTATCATCACTTTTTCTTAACAGAAACGATCCATTGCACATCACTGATTAGACTGGCTTACATTTAAAAAAAAGGTTTTTTCCAAAGGTCAAAGGTTTACCAATTGATATATGATTATCTATCTATACATATCTAAAGGGCAGTTGTGTGCATATGTATGTCCGGAGGAAATTTCGAAAATAAAACAATTAACGACAAAGTAAATATATATACACATTAAATATCACCAGAGCTTGGTTTTTGAACAAAAATAATAGATTTGATTTATATTCGTGAAGATGATTAAAAAAGAAAATTTAAATAATAACAGCATGGATTTTTTTTTTCATTTAATATTTTAGATAGTAGACATTAACATTTCTTTTCAGAGTAGCTGGATCAATGCAAGGGCTATTTTTTTTACATAGGGATTTAAATGGCGCATCCCATGAGGATTCAACTCACAATTCAGTAATAATGGATTTGCGGGACTAACTTTTAAAAAATCACCCTCTACCCAGGCAAAGTCGGGTAGCCACTGCTAGTCATTTTATAATTCAAAAATACCATTCATTGTTTTTAGTCAGGTCTGGTTTTTAAGATGTGCTTGACTACTTCACAACAAGTTGCACATAATAATAACACTTATTCAAAAGCCTGTGGAATCTACTTGTCACAAATAAATAGTTATAATACTGTTCTATACATTTCAAGTGAGAGTTTGTATCTTAAATGTTTGATCTGATTAGAAAAAAAGGAGTATGATTTTTGGATTCAGCATAAAAAAAAACTGCCTTAAAATCAGTTATTATATATTTGACCTTAAAAACATTGCAGACCAGTGTTATCAATGGCTAATTTTCCATTAATTCCTATCTAAACATTGACCTATGGTCAAATTGTATTGAAACCACGGGCTGTTAAGTTTTAATGGGACATCAATTGATATATGATTATCTATCTATAGATATCTAAAGGGCAGTTGTGTGTATATGTATGTCCAGAGGAAACTTAAGAAATAAAACAATTAACAACAAAGTAAATATATATACACATTAAATATCACCAGAGCTTGGTTTTTGAGCAAGAATAATAGAGATTTGATTTATATTCGGGAAGATAATTAAAAAATAGAATTTAAATGATAAGAGCATGGATTTTTTCTCATTTGATATTTTAAAATCAGTTATTATATATTTGACCTTAAAAACATTGCAGACAGTATTATCAATGGCTAATTTTCCATTAATTTCTATCTAAACATTGACCTATGGTCAAATCGTGTCGAAACCACGGGCTGTTAAGTTTTAATGGGACATCATTCGGGCCTTCCTTGGTAATCCTTTGGTAAAGATTCCTGAGTATTGATAATTGTCTGGTAATCCTTGGTAATCCCTTGGTAAAGATTTCTGTTGGCATTGAGCCAGAGCACTTGTTCAGTGGAAATGGATCCTTGGTAATTTCAGGAATGAAGCCGCCTTCTTTAGAGGTACCAGATACTTTTTACAAAATCACAATTTTATTTTTAATCCCCCTTCCCTAAACTTTGACCCCCCCACCGCTCCCTCTGGTATCAGTACTATTTAACACATAGCTGGTGGGATGAAGGCGTTTATACCTTTACCAAGGGTCTTAGAGTGAGACTTCTGAGCTGCCATACCTTCGTAATCACCATTGGACTCATCCAAATTTCAAATCATCTGTATCGTCCTCAGAAACACTCTGAAATTTTCATATTAGAGCTTCTGGCATGAATACCTAGAAGTAAAGCATGCTGTTTCCTAATTTCTGGTGGAGTGAATTGTGTTATGGTGCTGCTTTACTCACAGACAGTACCCAACTGACTCTAGTTTGTTGCACAGTAGACAAAGCCTGAAACAAACAAAGCATGTGTGCAGAATCAATGATTTGAAATGGCAATGATTTACCCATTACACACACTCTCTCTCTCTCTCTCTCTCTTCTCTCTCTCTCATATATATATTTATATATATATATATATATATATATATATATATAATCACACAACCCAGTTTGATTTTATTATGCTACTCAAAGCACCTTGTACAGTTTAATGGTTTGCAAGGTAGATGAGCAGGCCCTTATTAGAGAGTTCAATTCTCACTCACAGCCTGATTCTTCTTAATTTGAAGTATCATGTTTCAATTTTTTAACATGCTAAGCATGCATTGTATGATTTTCAGCCTCATTGTGAGGGTGAATTTGACACCTGTGTACCTGATAGATAAGGGGTTAAGGCAAATTACATTTATAAGACTTATCTTATTACTGATAAGTAATGGAATTTTTTCTGTTTTCGTAATGCAAAGTCGGTTCAAAAAGTATCAAAACTGAAGTTGTATTTACCAAGATCTCATCCACAGAAAGATCTCATCCACAGAAAACGAAGGGGTTAAATAGTGCCACTATTGTTCTTCTACAAGGAGGGCTTTGGTATTAAATAACCTATTAAGGTTGATATGCCATTATACAAAAAATCCAAAGCAACCCCATAAAAGACATACCCTTAAGTTTCTTTAATACTTCAAAAAATTAGAAAAATAAAAATTCTATAAAAAATTTTTTTCAAAACCCAATAAAAGAAGACAGTTTTTTTTATTCACTCTCTAGTTTTAGTGACTGGGGTATGAGAAGACAAGTGCTTCCATGTATGAGCAAAGAACCAAGAAGAGTCAGTTCGTACTTGTTACAATTCGTGTGGCCATTTTAGGGCTGTAGTTGTAAGCAATTTTACAGTGGAGATCCCTTGTGGCATAAAGTTTAATCCTTTCTTGAAGTAGAAAGATGTAATATCAATTTTAATCCTTGTCCGCTGATCTGCCCTAAGAGAGTTGTATAATCTTCTTGTGTTTTAGGGTTGTAGATGAAAGCAGTTTTACATTGGAGATGCCTTGTGGCATAAAGTTTAATCCTTTCTTGAATTAGAAAGATGTAGTATCAGTTTTAATCCTTGTCCACTGACCCGTTCTTAAAGTAGGAATTGTATCAGAGTTTATCCTATCTTGAAGTAGAGAGTTGTATTATCCTTGTCTGTGGGTCTGTCCTTCTCCAGTGAGTAATTCTAGAACAATTTATCAATGCCTTTAAATAGTAAATTAAATACATATTTGAGCGTTTTTGATTGGCTGATTCAGCCACTGCTGTTTTGGAACAGTCTATAAGTATAAGTCTTGGTCATTAGCACACATTATACGATAAAATAATCCAACACTGCTAGAACAAAGAAGTTACCCCAAATGTTGTGTCTGTCAACCATTTGTACCTACTTTCATGGCCTCAGAAACAAAAGGTTTAGTGGCTGGGGTATGAGGAAACAAATGTTCACATGTATGTGTTGGCATTCTTCCATCTGCTTGAGACGATGGCGTAGAGTTCAATTGTTTTTGTTTTTTGTTTTTAACAGACCAATTTTTGAATGGCAATCTCTGGTGCAGTGACTGCAAACAAAAAGTGATGCTTGCTGAAGTTGTTGTCTCTCCTTCCTTCTGGCTCTCTTTTCTGTGTCAGCTTCTTTCCTCTCTTTTTCACTCCTTTTCATGCCTCGTTTGACAAGGAGGTGTCAGGCCACTCAGTTTTCTGCACCAACCTCCCATGTGTTGGTGTTGATGTGGCATGTATTCACGTCTTTAATGCAGATGTCTTTAAAGCGTAGGTGTGGTCTCCCTATCGGTCAGGAGCCTTCTACTTATTTGCCATACATTAGGTCTTTGGGGATGCAGCCTTTGTCCATCCTCCTGAAATGGCCAAGCTGGTGCAGATGATGGCGAACATGCTGTTCATATTTGCTCAGTCCAGCATGTCTGTATTGAGCACTTTGTCTTGCGAGCGAATGCAAGAAAAAGCGAGGAATATGGAAGAGTTGGTTCCTACTAGAATGAAGAAGCTACTCCACATGTTGTGTCTGTCATCCATTTTACCTACTTCCATGGCCTCAGAAACAGAAGGTTTAGTGGCTGGGGTATGAGGAGACAAAGGTTCATATGTATGTAGTGAGGTACACGGAAGAGTCGGTTCCTACTAGAATGAAGAAGCTATTCCACATGTTTTGTCTGTCATCTATTTTCACCGACATCAGAAACCGAATGGAGAGAATAAAACAATGGAGATCCCAACACAAGACAATTTTTTGTGTTTCTCCTCCTCCATCTAATGATCAGCCATCACTGACATAGCAGTCATTGGTGACTACACTACAATAAGTAAATCAAATAATGATTCTAATACTTAATTGGGTGACCGCTTAAGCAACTAGAGTACTGTAAGCAACTTGAGTCTGTTGTTTATCGAAATGACATCATTTGGCATTAAATGACCTGAAAAGGGTTGATATGCTGTAAAACAAATAAACCAACCAATAAACCAAACCATACACACACACACACACACACACACACACACACACACACATAAACAAACTCACTAAACTAAGTACATAAATATGGCTTAGTCTGCCCAGTCAGTGTAGATAGATAGGTGGATAAGTAAAGTCAATGGGATGGCCTAATGTCGGTATCAGCCAGACAGCAAGGAGACTATCCCCTTTTCACTAGTGCTAGACCAAAGAGATTGTTTTTGTATCTGAGGTGGAGCACTATACCTGCCATTAGCTCCCCATTTTACTGCACAGATCCCAGTGTTCCTCATATGCTGAGTTGGCAAGGGCCGGTATTGAACCTGGAACCTTGTGGTTCCGAGCTGGATGCTCTACCACTGAGCTAATAAACTTCGCTTATTCCTTAAGTATTAAGTAATACTTCATTAAAAAAAATTGAATTTAAAAAAGATGATAATTTGGTAAAAAAAAATTTTTTAAAGCCATCTTGGTTTAGCCAAGGACTTTTAAGTACCCTTTCATGCATACTAAAAATAACATTTATGCAAAGTGTGTCAAAAAAGTAACAAGATTTTTTATACTTGTGACACACCTTGTATTCTGAAAAAAAAATAACGTTCTATTCATTCTTCATTTCTATCTTGGTAAATTCAGCGTTAAATATGGTACTTTTTTGACACACCTTTTATTCTAAAATAATTAACGAATGGAATGTTTTTTTTTCAAATACAAGGTGTGTCACAAAGTAAAAAAATTATTTTAGTATAAAAGGTGTGTCAAAAAAGTACCATATTTAACGCTGTATCTACCAAGATAGAAATGAAGAATGAATGGAATGTTATTTTTTTTAGAATACAAGGTGTGTCACAAAGTATGAAAACACAAAGTATGACACACCTTGTATAAATGTTATTTTTAGTATGCATGAAAGGGTACTTAAAAGTTCTTGGCTAAACCAAGATGGCTTAAAAAAAAATTTTTTTTACTAAATTTTAATCTTTTTTAAATTCAAAATTTGCCAAAAATCTCGATAGTTTTTTGTCACACCTTGTATAATTGATGAAGTTGAATAGAATTATTTTCATGGCAGACCAAGTAGAAAACTTATCCCTTCTTATTATCAAACAATATATAATGCCATGATGTGGCCATTATCAGAAAAGAGGGAATAATGCAAAAATATAACTTTACGTCAATCACTTCATCAATAATAGTGCAATACAAAAGAAAGAGAAGGCAATCATTTTTCATCCAAATTCTTTATGTTATTTAAGAGTCACGATATCACCAAGACAAATGGCAGTAATAGCCCATTAATTACTGCCGGAAAATATTTGCCCGAAAAATTGTTTTGAAATAAAATTTTGGCTTCTCCTTTTCAATGTTTCATTTTAGATATCACATCAAAAATTTCTGTCTTTTCTTTTTTTAATGTTTTAATCGCCAGTTTTTAGTCCGAATATAAAATCAAAGTAAACTGATATTTAGTATTATCTGCGTTTTTCGGACTATTGTCTTCATCTTTATTGTTATTTGTACAACGTTTCAGCCGATATACCCTCCGGCCTTCTTCCGCTATGGTTATTTCGACTGATATACCCTCCTACCCCAGCTATGGTTAGCGGAATGAGAACAGGATACCCCCGTGGACTGAATAAAGGGTTAAGTTCAAAGTTCCGTGATGGCTCCCAATTATGACAAGAAAGTTCCTGAGTTCAAAAAGAAGGTTCCTGAGTCTGACAAGAAATACATGAAGAAGGCCGGAGGGTATATCGGCCGAAACATTGTACAAATAACAATAAAGATGAGGACAATAGTCCGAATAACGCAGATAATACTAATCATCAAGCCTCATCTCAAACATTCAGAGAAATAACTGATATTTATTCTGTGGTTGTTCTTATCATTTGAGTATTGTGCATAACTCTTCTGTGACCAATACGCAATTAGGATATAGTGGCTTGTTCCTTTCTGGACTTTCCTAGCATGGGTTTTATCAGGAAGTTTATATGTTGTTATTCCAACATAGTTATAACAGCCGGGCTAGCTCAGTCAGTATAATTAGGACATTAGGCCATCCCATTGACTTTACTTATCCATCTATCTATCTACACTGACTGGTTAGACAAAGCCATATTTATCTACTTAGTTCAGTGAGTTTGTGTATGCATGTGTGTGTGTGTGTGTGTGTGTGTGTGGTTTGGTTTATTGGTTGGTTTGTTTGTTTTACGGTGTATCAACCCTTTTCGGGTTATTTAATGCCAAATGATGTCATTTTGATAAACAACAGACTCAAGTTGCTTACAGTACTCCAGTTGCTTAAGTGGTCACCCAATTAAGTATTAGAATTATTATTTAATTTATTTATTATAATGTTATAAAGATGTGCATAAGTTTTCTGTGACCTATACGCAATCAGGATAGAGTAGCTTGTTCCTTTCTGGACTTTCTGAAAACTAATTTCCATTATCCGTGCATGGGTTTTATCAGGAAGTTTATATGTTGTTATTCCAACGTAGTTATAACGGCCGGGCTAGCTCAGTTGGCAGAGTGTTCGGCTAGAAACCACAAGTTTCCTAGTTCAATGCCGGCCCTCACCGCAATGACGTTACTTTACTTTATAGAGGAATTTGGCTAATTTTCACCTTTAGTTGTTAAAATTCCTAGCATAAAATTGTGCGTGCGCATTATCTGAAATGAACTTAATTGTTATCAAGAACACATTTTATGATATTTTTGTGTTAAAGCATGCAGTTGTATTGTTTTCGAAAACGCTTCTAAGATTTGTTTATTTTGCACAGAGACTTTCAAAATAGCGACTGGCTTAGTTCAAAGTGAAAGTCAAGGGAAGTTACTCGAATTGCTAGGAATTTTGACAACTAAAGGTGAAAATTACCGGAATTTGTTGATTTTGGGTTATGCCTTGTGTGACCAATATGCAATCAGGATATAGTGGCTTTTTCTTTTCTCGACTTTCTGAAAACTGGTTTCCAATCTCCTAGTCTCGGTTTTATCAGGAAGCTTATTGTGTATGTTGTTATTCGAGCATTGTTGTCATTATCTCATTTTTCATTTTTTATTTGAATATTACATTTATTATAATTTATGTCCAGCATGTCTTGTTCGTCTTACCTGGAGGGTTTGTGTGATATGAGGCAACTAGCCATACATCTGTTTTCTTCTTATTTAAGATTGCATGTAACATTCTTGTGCAGACCCCATCTAGCTATTTCTCTAACCACATTGTTAGGGTCCAAGTGGTGCAGTCATACAGTAGCACTGATACAACTATGTCTTTCACTGCTGGAAAAGCAAGACTGAACTCATGTTATGTTATCCTATAGAAGCATGCCAGTGTAGGCCATCCAGCAAAGATGGACATTGACCATCTCTGCACGGATACTGGATGCTGCACAGAAGACCTGAGGCAATGAGCGACAGGGACGGTTGATCATCAATAATATGGGAGAGAGATAAAGTAAAGTCAGTATCAGCCAGACAGCAAGGGATTCTATATTCTTTTCACTAGCGCTAGACCAAGGAGATTGTTTTTAGCATCTGAGGTGGAGCGCCACACCTACCATCACACTCCTCACTTTACCGCACAGATTCCTGTGCTACTCATTTTCTGAGTTGGCGTGGGCTAGTATCAAACCAGGAACCTTGTGGTTCGCAGGCGGACGCTCTACCAACTGAGCTAAACCAGCCCTTATAGTATTGCTTAAATCAATTATTGCCTACATATACTACACCTGGCACAAATTATGGAATTAGCACACTTAGAGGATGTTTACCTTGTTTTTGTTTTTTTTATCTAGCAGTAAATAAACTATTAACAGATAAGACACAAAACATTTTTTCTTTGATAGCTGAACATTCTGGCTTCATGAAATATTCCTTAAAAAGTTACATTATCTTATGAAGCCAGAATGTTTAGCTATTGAATAAAGAATATTTTGCATCTTATCTGTTATTCGTTTATTTACTGCTAACTATAAAAACTAAGGGAAACATCCTCTTAGTGTGCTAATTCCATTATTTTTGTCATGTAAAAATTCAATTCAATAAGCATATATATATATATATATATATATATATATATATATATATATATATATGTATGTATGTATGTATGTATATATATATAAGCACATACAAATACATGAGTTAATATTTATTCATTTAAAAGAACTCTCTTTATCTCATTATTTTCCTTTCTTTAAAAAAAAAACAACATAACAAAATAATCAGGGTATTTGGTGGGTCTGAGAATGGAATTTCAGTTTATTTCAAAGAGGAAAATTTATATGGTGTATAAGGAAATTGAGTTACAAACAGAATGAATTAGACTCATAAGTAAAGGTACCACAGTATTCACCCCCGCACCCCCCACAGATATATATATATATATATATATATATATATATATATATATGAGAAGTAAATACAACCGCGGTGTGTTTATGATATGGCTTTATTTAGCCGACAATTTTTGGGAGAATATGTGCTTAATTGAAGTCGTGCCTAATTTTGAAAGTTGATTAATTGATAACTAATTAATTAGGCCGGCATACCTATTTAAATGTAAGGCTAAACAAATCGAGAAAAATCAATCTCTGTATGTACATTTCGGCCAATTAGGCCTCATCAGCAAAGCTATAGATAGAAAGACCGCCCTGTGCGTGATCCGAAACCCGACTGTCAAGCTGACAGGGGAGTATCGTAACCTCTACACTAACTGGACCTTCTTAGATTTTTCGTTATTGTTTAGAAGTAGATTCCTATTCCTCTTATATATATATATATATATATATATATTATATATATATATATGTATAGGGGGGGCAAAAGTAGGGTTACAGATACTTGATTAAGTTTAAGTGTTAACTGTAACCCTACTTTTGGCCCACCCTGTATATATTTAAATAGGTATTGTTAAAGACCCCAAAATATTTCTCCTTTATGATTTTCACATGTAGATGTTCAAGTCTTCTCATTTTTTTTGGTACATTATATTCTCGATGGTAGAGAAAATGTTCCATACTTTTTTTACCCAAGTGCTTACAACCATTTCACTGCTTGTTCTTAGGGGTATTGTTAGCTGTAGTGATTGTTGGTTTGGTGCAAGTTTTATTAATTTGGAAGTTTTGTTATTTTTGGGATTTATTTTGTGGTTTATATATGTTGTTGTCGGAAAACTATGTAGCCTGGGCAGGTTGTTATGGAGGATGAGCTGTCGCCCAAGCAGCAGATCCTCCCACTCCACACAGCCGTTGGGGTCCAAAGGAAAGATAGGAACCAATGTGGTTTGGCAACGATGGTGCCACAGTTGCTGGCAAGTACTGAAATTCAGCACCACCCACCTTAGGGACTCCAGCTCCAGATTTGTTTCCGGGCTTTACTCCCTAAGCCTTTCCTTGGGATAAGGTAGAACTGCAACGCAACAGTGGTTTATATATATATATATATATATATATATATATATATATATATATATTACAATATAGGTACAATAGATAACCTACTCGAGTTTCACCATAAGGATCTTCAGGGTTAAATCCACTGAATTAATCAACATATTGATTAATTGCAGTTGATTACAAGCTCAGTCGGTAGAGCGTTCGGCTAGAAACCACAAGGTTCCTAGTTCGATACCCGCCATCGCCAACTCAGCGTATGAGTAGCACAGGGATCTGTGCGGTAAAGTAAGGAGCTGATGGTAGGTGTGGTGCTCCACCTCAGTCGCTAAAATAATCTCCTTGGTGTAGCGCTAGTGAAAAGGGGATAGACTCCATCGCTGCATGGCTGATACCGACATTAGGCTGCTCCGACGACTTTACTTTTTTACTTTGCACGCGTAATGAACTGTTTATCGCGAAGGACACACACGTGTAATCGACTGCAATTAATCAATATCTTGATTAATTCAGTGGATTTAACGCTGAAGATCCTTATGGTGAAACTCGAGTAGGTTATCTATTGTACCTATATTGTAATAAATTTGCTCTACTAATGTGTTAAGCACTTTGCATTTGTTATATCACTGTCTTACTTTTCTGAATTTTGCATCAACTAACCATTGTGACCATATTCACTGGTAAGTCACCTTTCTATAATATATATATATATATATATATATATATATATATATATATATATGATGAGTAAAGGATTGGATGAATCTGACAAAATGTGGATGAAAAATAGAGGAAAAATGTGAATAAAACATAACAGTTAAATTCAAATGAAGCTTCGCAAAAGACCAAGGCGAAATATCATTTGAATTTAGTTGTTGTGTAGTTTTATCCGCATTTGTCCTCTATTTTCAACCACATATATATACAAGATGTGTCATAAAAGTATCAAGATTGAAGCTGTATTTACCAAGATAGAAATGAACAATGAATGGAACATTAATTTTTTCAGAATACAAGGTGTGTCAAAAAGTACAAAATATCTCAATACTTTTTAACTCAACTTGTATATATATATATATATATATATATATGGGAGTAAATATGGAAATAAATCTGACAATATTAAGAAATTTGAAAAATGAAGTGTTCCAAAAATAAGATGAATTTATTTATCGACGCTTAAACGTTTCAGTTTATTTAAACCTTCATCAGGATAGATTATGGGGTGAAGAAATTGATGGATGTTTTGCAGATGACAGGAGTTAGAAAAATCTTTATAAAAAGTTTGTAACTGTATTTGTTCAGCATTATATTTTGAAAGACAAGTTGCGATCCGCACACACGAAGATGTCATGACACGTGACGTAACTCAAAGAAATGCATTCAACAAAAAGACGAGAAAAAGTATTAATGGACTGATTTTATGAGAACAAAGGGAACAAAGTGGGAAGGATAACTAAATAATTAAATAAAGCCTGGTATTTTGTAACTATTTAAAACTATTTTGGCAAATAAAATAAAATATAACGCTGAACAAATACAGTTACAAACTTTTTATAAAGATTTTTTTAACTCCTGTTATCTACAAAACATCCATCAATTTCTTCACCCCATAATCTATCCCGATGAAGGTTTAAATAAACTGAAACATTTAAGCGTCGAAAATAAATTCATCTTATTTTTGGAACACTTCGTTTTTCAAATTTCTGAATATATATATATATATATGTATATATATATATATATATATATATAGTTATGGTTGCTATACTTATTTAAAACTACTCCCTCTGTCTCATAATATTTGTTATATTTAGAGTATGAATTTATGACAATCTTACAACTATTATGGGACAGTGGTCGTATTTCTTTTCTGTCTCCTATATCACTATTCCTTCATCTGTTATTTCTCTACTTTTTCTCCTCCTCCTCCTCCCCCTTGTACACCCCCACATTCCTTCAGGTGATCCACCATCAAAACTACCCTCATTAAATGAAGTCTTAGGAATTGGAAGCTGGCCAACCATGGGCAGTGAAATGGCCACTCTCGATGGCAGATAACAACAGTGTTCAAGGTAGCGGCACCCCACCATTTCCAGAGTAAAATTCTTCAATTTTCTAAATTGACACAGGAAGAAGAAAGAGGCGGCAAACGAGAGGTAGAGAAAGCGAGAAAGAAAAGCCAGTTCAAAATGCATTTAAATACCATTCATCCGTCTCATTAAAGTTTGGGAAATGGACCCTTTGTCTCTATCTCTGCTGATTAAGAGTTTTAAAGCCAAGGCGCCTGATATTGGCCAGAGATTTTCCTTTTTAGTCAGACGAGAAGACCAAATCCATTAGTATCGAACACTAATATCATTACAGTGATATCTTTCAAGATCTTGTTTTATAATAACACTATATCAGAAGAAAATCTATAACAGGTTCATTCAATAAATAAATGGACTTCTTTTTTTCTTTTTTTTTAAAGCCAAATACATTATTTTTCAGAATTTTTTTTCCATAGATGTAAACTGCATTGTTTGGAATTGGTCTATAGAAAAATATAGCAAATTGTAGTTAAAAATTTAATCTTGCAAAAATATTTGTTTTGAGGCTATTCAAAATGGCGGCAATTCAGACAGATATTGTTTTGTAATAACATATCTGAAGAGTATAGATGTAAACTCTGCACTATTTGGAATTGATTTATTGCAAAAAATTCTTTTAATCTAGCAAAAATATTTGTTTTGAGGCTATTCAAAATGCGTCAATTCAAACAGATATTGTTTTGTAATAACATATCTGAAGAGTATAGATGTAAATTGGAATTGATTTATTGCAAAAAATTCTTTTAATCTAGCAAAAATATTTGTTTTGAGGCTATTCAAAATGGCAGCAAATCAAAAAGAGCTTATCTTATAATAACATATCTGAAGAGTATAGATGTAAACTCTGCACTATTTGGAATTGGTTTATTGCAAAAAATTATTCTAATCTTGCAAAAATATTTGTTTTGAGGTTATTCAATATGGTAGCAAATCAAACAGATTTTGTTTTAAAATAACACTATCTAATGAGTATAGACGTAAACTTTGGAATTGGTTTATAGCAAAAATTCCCTCAAAACGTCAGAAAATAAAACAGATTTTTCCTCAGCTTGAACAGTGGTGGCTCAGAAGTTGAAACCATGTAAAGTTTACAGAAGAATATGTAATATGTACAGAGAAGCATGTTTTAGTGAAACAAATGTTTAGAAATAGACTAAACATGGGTTTACTATTTTAAGGTTCAAGGTGTATATGAACATACAACTCGTTGAAACATAACAAACTCTGACAAGGGTTGTGAGACAAAACATTTTATATAGATAACAGCACATGGAAATGATACATAAAATACAAGTTAGTGTACATAAACATACATACATAAAAGGACTGGAGCATCTGTACATAGAGATCACTTACTAGGAGCCCCACTGAGAAAGGGGTAGACTTAGTCTAACCCATGTGCTCGTTCTGGAGATGTAGCTAAAAGAGGAAGAGAAGTTTAAATTAGGCGCTTATATACCAGACTTCCTGGTGGCCGGGACGTAAACCTAGTGGGAAGATAACTCTTCCAGGCAAAGGGAAGATAATCCCCATACCATTATAATCCTGAGAGGATAAGTCCGTCCATGGTGTGAAAACACATTTGACTCTCAGGATCAGGGAGTAGTGTTCAGAAAAAAGGTCATGGGATATCAAAGGACACATATCTATTTATTTCCTTGAAAAAGGTGCAACTGTAAAAATTGGTTCCAACTGCAAATTCGTTAGGCAAAATTCACCTTATTTATTGAGGGAATCTTGTATTTCTTTTAGAAAAAATATGCCTATTGGAATGAAATACTTTAGGGCAAACCATTTTGATCCTATTCCTTACCAAAACTAACACCAACATATTTGTTTTATCCTGACGAATATTTGAGGTATGCCAAAAAAGTATTGAGATTTTTTGTACTTTTTGACACACCTTTTATTCTGAAAAAATGAATGTTCTATTCAATGTTCATTTTTATCTTGGTAAATACAGCTTCAAACTCAGCACTTTTATGACACACCTTGTATTCTGAAAAAAAATTAACATTACATTCATTGCTCATTTCTATCTTGGTAAATCTCAATCAATCTCAATACTTTTATGACACACCTTGTATATATATATCTATGTTGTCTAAAATAAACCTTTGAGAAAGGGGAAGTACCTCAAAATATAAAAAAGATAGATAAGATTAAGAACACAATATTCACAGTATTCTTTACTGTTCATCATATATTTTTCCATGCTTCTAAGACTACCAAAACAATTTTTTGTTAATATTCATCAAATATACATATATATATGTTAGTGCCAGGTTAGCTCAGTCGGTAGAGCGTTCGGCTAGAAACTACAAGGTTTCTAGTTCGATTCCGGTCCTCGCCAACTCAGCGTTATGAGTAGCACAGGGATCTATGCGGTAAAGTAAGGAGCTGATGGTAGATGTGGCGCTCCACCTCAGAGGCAAAAACAATCTCCTTGGTCTAGCGCTAGTGAAAAGGGGATAGACTCCCTCGCTGATTGGCTGATACGACATTAGGCCGCCCCGACGACTTTACTTATATATATATATATATATATATTTTTTTTTTTTTAAATGTGTGTACTGCATTGGAAATTAATTTTGTTTAAGGATGGTTTGTATTTTTTTATGTATAAAGCTTCTAGTATTTGGAGTTTTTGTTTATTTTTTTCATTGTGCAGAATGTGTGTATTTTCCATTAGAATACACACATTCTGCACAAAGAAAAAATAAACAAAAACTCCAAATACTAGAAGCTTTATACATAAAACAATACAAACCATCCTTAAACAAAATTAATTTCCAATGCAGTACACACATTTTAAAATGCCTATAACACCTTTTCCATCAATTCTTCTCCTTCCAGCCTTCACATTATATATATATATATATATATATAAGAGGAATAGAAACCTACTTCTAAACAAAACGAAAAATCTAAAGAAAGTCCGGTTGGTGTAGGGGTTACGATGCTCACCTGTCAGTTTGACAGTCGGGTTTCGAATCACGCCCAAGGCGGTCTTCCTATCTATAGCTCTGCTGATGAGGCCTAATTGGCCGAAATGTACATACAGAGATTGATTTTTCTCGATTTGTTTAGCCTTACATTTAAATAGGTATGCCCGCCTAATTAATTAATTATTAATTAATTAACTTTCAAAATTAGGTACGACTTCAATTAAGCACATATTCTCCCAAAAATTGTTGGCTAAAAAAAGCCATTTAATAAACACATCGCTTGTGTATTTACTTCTCATATATATATATATATATATATATATATATATATGATAATACTCATTATATTCTATGATAGTTGTTATATTTGCATATATATTTCATACACTAAATGGAACAATGTTGAAGTACTTGTAGGGTTCTGTAGTTTTTTTTTCATTAATCTGAAAAAGCAAGTAGATATCAGCAAGAACTCTGAAATTGATCTCCGGCAACTTTCAAAAAATTCCATCAATATCTTCTTATAAGCTGATGGCATCTAAAAATGGGGAAGAAGCCTCTACTTGAGTAAAACCAGGAATTCTGGGAGCATGCAAAGACTGAATGACACTAAGTATGCATTGGGAAAAATATTAAGTGGGGTAGAGCACACAGTAATTTTTGAGATCTCTGACTAAAATGGCACAAGTCTAGGATACAGGCAGAAACAAGATGAAAATTTGTGAAAATAATGACAGAGAATGAACAGGAATAATACAAATTGTCAGATATCAAGGAGAATTTTTTTTTCTTTTTTTTTCTTTTTTTTTTTTTTTTTAAGGACAGGGTGTGTTAGAATGTCTACTAGGAGAGAGGAAGGGTGCCATTTGTCTCTTCTGTAATCAGTGGATGAAGAGAGCCAATAATGGCAGCAGAAGTTCTTTAGCGTATTCCAAAATCAGAAAGCAGTCTCTGATAAGCCAGTATTTTTACGTGATGACATCGAGAGGAGATATTTGGAGATAGCAACGATCTGAGCAAAGTAATCGGTAATTGCTATCACAGAAATGGAATAGCACTACGACCATAATAATAATAATAATAATAATAATATAATAATAATAATGGATGATAATAATAATAATACATGGGACCAAAATACACTATCTCTCTCTCTCTCTCTCTCTCTCTCTCTCTCTCTCTCTCTCTCTCTGTTCTATATCCAGAATTATAAAAAAAAGTAAAGGCAATAAATCAGGAATAGTTTATATGAAAGTAGAGATATAGATATGATTCTCACTAAATCATAGTATAGATAATAATAATTCTCTCATGAATGTCAAGTCCATAAAGATCATCATGTAAATATATCACTCTATCTCTATATATATGTTTATCTATCCCGGTTTAGCTCAGTCGGTAGAGCAATCGCCTAGGAAATGCAAGGTTCTTGGTTTGATACCGGCCCTCGCCAACTCAGCGAATGAGTAGCACAAGAATAGCAGAAAAATAGATCTCTCACTTTTTCAAATTAATAAAAACTACAGAACCCAGAATTACTACTACTACTACTACATTGTTTATTTACTGTATGGAAATTTAATCTAGACTTAATTTAATCTAATATTAATTAATGATAGTTTTAAACAATATAAAGTAAGGAGCTGATGGTAGGTGTGGCACTCCACCTTAGATGCCAAAAACAATCAATTTGGTCTAGCACTAGTGAAAAGGGGATAGACTCCTTTGCTGTCTGGCTGATACAGACTTTAAGCCACCCCAACGACTTTACTTTACTTATCCATCTATCTATCTATCTATCTACACTGACTGGGCAGACTAAGCCATATTTATCTGCTTAGTTCAGTGAGTTTGTGTGTATGTGTATGTGTGTATGTGTGTGTGTGTGTGTGTGTGTGTGTGTATGTGTATGTGTATGTGTGTGTGTGTGTGTGTGTGTGTATGGTTTGGTTGGTTGGTTTGTTTGTTTTACAGCATATCAACCCTTTTCAGGTCATTTAATGCCAGATGAAGTCATTTTTGATTAACAAAGAACTCGGGTTGCTTACAGTACCTGTCGTTGCTTAAGTGGTCACCCAATTAAGTATTGAAGAGGCTCATTACTGCTTAACTTTAGTGATCTAAATAATATGAAAGATCTATTTGAAAATTTCAAAATAGATGACATTCTGTCTTATTTTAAAGAAATAAGGGTTAAATCCTACTTAACAGACATAAATTCCACCATCGTATGTCATCCTGCCAAAAAAAAAAAAATACTAAAAATCAGAGAATTAACCGAATTTAATGAAATTTTCAGTGTTGATATACTAATGAATAAAAGATATAATGAACCAGTTATTTTATTTAAAAACGTTTACATTTACATATTTAAAAACGTTTACATTAAAAAAAAAACTGTTACATATTTAAAAACGTTTACATTAAAAATGTTTACAAAGGACTCAAGTTGCTTACAGTACCTGTGATTGCTTAAGTGGTCACCCTATTAAGTATTTGAACAGGCTCATCACTGCTTAACTTTGGTGATCTAGCAGGAACTGGTGCTTTCAGTGCAACTTGACCATAATATGTATGTAATTACACATGTGTGTGTATGTGGGCAGAGTTTATATATACATATATATATGTAACACTAAACTCTCCTTGCCGGACAGGAGATGATGATGTGTCAACTCTTCATTACATCTGGCACTTATTTCCGAATGGAGAGATGACGTGTTAAAATGCTTGTTACTTTACGGCTCTTATTTTGAATGGAGAGAATGTGTTAATAGTAGACATAGTTGTATACTTATCTTTCTCGTCCGGTATTACATTGGGAAATCCTGGTTTCTGGGCATCTGTTCAGTTGACTGGCAATTCTATGATGTTTTGAGTCTGGAAACCAGCTTGGGGTGATGAGGGATATCTTGCCTTGTGCCATTTAGAGTTTTTAGTAATAACACAAGGTCACTTCTTTTTTACTCATGAGTATTTTATTTCTCCCAAAATCACAATTGATGAGAGCATGAAATTTTTGTCTTGCTCTCTTCGCACCTTCTTCCAGACTCAGTTCACACTCTGACCTCTCACGCCGCCTTTGCCACATATCATTCACTAGTCCAATCAAACCATGCCGTGTGTCTATGCCAAATCATCATTTAAACTTTTCCATTCTCCTCTAATCAAAATTCTTGCTAATTTACATATCAGGTTACTCTCATGGCTCCACATCACCACCATTACGTAACATAAATATTCAAATAAATTTTGTTGAATACCACAGAATCCAAATTGATTGCAATTTTTTCTTTTCTTTTCAATCTTTCTAATGATTTTCTTGATAATATCATCTTGAAAAGAATCTATAAAAGATCTGAAAGAATTATCATTCCAAATATTTTTGTTTCTCTTTTGAACCATTATGAAAGATGTTTTAAAGAGGATATCATTGTTTGTATCAATTGCATTGTTTGTGTTGCTAAGGTGATGCTAAATAATGATAGCGTTTTTTTGTTTTTTGTATGTTTTAAATTACAATTTTAAAAAAAATATGTGACATGGTATATAATGTAATGTATAATAAATATATATATGTGTGTGGTTGAAAATAGAAGAAAAATGTGGATAAAACCACACAATTAAATTCAAATGATATTTCACCTCTGTCTTTTGTGAAGCTTTTTCGAATTGATTTCGCAAAAGACTGAGGTGAAATATCATATAAATTTAGTTGTTGTGTGATTTTATCCACGTTTTTCCTCTATTTTGAACCATATTTTGTTGGATTTAGCTAATCCTTCACTTCTATATATATATATATATATATATATATATATATATATATATATATATATACGTGTGTGTGTGTATTGTGTGAAAATTATAAAATGTGGATAAACCAACACAAACAATTCAATTCATGGGTAAAACTTAATATTTTGTCTTTATTTCATCAAAGATTTCACCAGAAATGAATTTACAATCTATAAATTTGCAAACGTAGACAATTAGGAAATATATATATATATATATATATATATATATATATATATATATACATGTATGTATGTATGTATGTATGTATGTATATACACACACATACACATGCATACAATATTTGTTTTAATTTCATATAATAATACTTAATTTAAACTGATAATAGTTTTAGTGAATACCAATTTCAATCAAATTTTGAATTTCTTTAACAGTATTATTAATAAAGATTATATATTTTATTTTTGATAAAAACATATTCTTTATTTTCAATAATAATTTTGATTATTATCAAGTGATTTTTATAAAAATATTCATAATTATACTTAATTTAATCTAGTATTCATTCAATGATAGTTTTAAAGAATATTAGTAGTTTTAATAAAGCATCAAATATTTTAAAAATTTTATCAGTCTAGTAATTTTAATAAAGTATTTTTTTAAAAATTCTCAATATTATTAGTTTTAATTAGTAATTTTTTTTAAAATTCTCTCATTCTCTCAATATTATTAGTTTAATAAAGTATTGAATATTTTTAAAAATTCTCTCATATTATTAGTTTGAATAAAGAATTGAATATTTAAAAAAATTCTCTCAATATTATTAGTTTAATAAAGTATTGAATATTTTAAAAAAATTCTCTCAATATTATTAGTTTTAATAAAGTATTGAATATTTAAAAAAAAATTCTCTCAATATTATTAGTTTAATAAGTATTGAATATTTTAAAAAATTTCAATATTATTAGTTTGAATAAAGTATTGAATATTTAAAAAAATTCTTTCAAGTATTGAATATTTAAAAAAATTTTCAATATTATTAGTTTGAATAAAGTATTGAATATTTTTTAAAAATTCTCTCAATATTATTAGTTTTAACAAAGTATCAAGTTTTTTTAAATCTCTCAATATTATTAGTTTTTTAAGTAAAGTATTTTTTAAAATTCTCTCAATATTATTAGTTTTAAATAAAATCAAGAAGTATTTTTTTAAAATTCTCTCAATATTATTAGTTTTAATAAAGTATCAAGTATTTTTTAAAATTCTCTCAATATTATTAGTTTTAATAAAGTATCAAGTATTTTTTAAAATTCTCTCAATATTATTAGTTTTAATAAAGGATCAAGTATTTTTTAAAATCAATATTATTAGTTTTAATAAGTATTGAATTTTTTAAAGTTCTCTTATTAGTTTTATAAAGTATCAAGTATTTTTTAAAATTCTCTCAATATTATTAGTTTTAATAAAGGTCAAGTATTTTTTAAAATTCTCTCAATATTATTAGTTTTAATAAAGTATCAAGTATTTTTTTAATATTATTAGTTTTTAAAGTTTTAAATTCTCTCATATTATTAGTTTTAATAAAGTTCAAGTATTTTTTAAAATTCTCTCAATATTATTAGTTTTAATAAGTATTCTCTCAATATTACTAGTTTTAATAAAGTGTCAAGTATTTTACGTATATCGATGCAACACTATTACAAACACATAGCAATGTATACATAAACTTCATCCTAAATGTTATCTTTAATTGCCAATGTCATCAGTGATGATTGAGTAATTTTTAAATTCTCACCTTATATATATATATATATATATATATATATATATATATATATATATATATATATGGGTTAGAGTCGTTAAGCCGGAGGGCACATCAGCGAAATGTTGTACAGATAACAATGAAGATGAGGACAATAGTCTGAATAACGCAGATAATAAAAATCAACATATATATATATATATGTATATGAGCTTGTTTATATATTGTTCATCTGTCTCTATGTGCAGGTAATTTTTACTTGATCTCAACCTATCAAGGTACCTTTTGAAGTAAATATCTTACAACATTAATAGTCTTTTTATAATTCCAAAAGAAATACAAATCTCTATTCAAAAAAAAAAAAAAGATAAAGAGATAAATTTTCCTGAGATTGAAGGGAATTTGGATATAATACACAATGAATTAAAAAAAACTTTGAAATAAAAAAAATGGATTAAAAGTTAACTAACTAGAAAGACAACATGGCTGCCTTAAAAGTTATGAAACAGAGTTTTTAAAGAATTTTGAAGTTTTTTTTTTTTTGTTTGTTTTATTTTCTTAAAGCAGCATAAATTAAAAAAAAAAAAAAATAAATAAAAAGACCCCCCCCCAAATCAAGATATACAAATTATAAGATTATTTCAGTTGTGCATTCTTTACTTTTTTTTTTTTAATTTAAAGAAAAATTAAAATGAAAGCAGTTGCAAGAATATAATTTCAGAAAAAAAAAGAAAAGAAAAAGAGAAGAATTTTTCATAATACACAAGGAAAGTCAACTCTGATTTATGATTTGAGCAAGTGAAGCGTGCAAATATTAAGAAAATCTTTTTGTTTTTATTAACTCTTTAGATTTTGCCTTCTCTCTTGTGACTTTTTTTTCTGCACAGCAAAGAAACAGAGATTTTCTCCTGTGATTCAAATGTTTCATTTTTGAGGTCTTCTTTTTTTTTCCTAAATTAAAGAAGAAGGCCATTGCCAGTAACCTGTTGCGGGTTTCTGATATTAAGGATATGCACATATATAACTGCAGGATTTAAAAAAAATGTAAGGCAGGGGTTATTTGAAGAGAACAATCTTATATTTCAATGGAATTGGTTAGTCTGGCAATCAACTGAGGGAACTAAGGACCGTAGAAAGACAGACTGAATGCTGCTGTAGAATGTTTCAAACTACTACGCTACCAGAATACATTAAATCATCATCAATTGGTTATTTGGTTGATTGGTTTTATGGCATGCAAACTCTCGATGGTTACTTAATGTCTAAATCAGTCTTTTTTTTCAAGCAATTATATTGTTTCAATTAACTATTTAATAATGATAATAGTCATTTGCCTTATCCCAGCCAGGAGGCCAGACCTAGTACTGATTAACAAAAAAAAAAGAGAACTTCTCAACTGGTAGATTTTGCAGTTTCAGCAGATCACAGGGTGAAGATGAAGAAAAGTGAGAAGTTGGACAAATACCTGGACCTTGCCAGAGAATTTAAAAAACTGTGGAAAATGAGGGTGAAAGTGATACCAATTGTAGTTGGTGCACTTGGAACAGTCCCAAAAAGCGTGGAAAAAAGACTGGAGGAACTGTAAATCAGAGAAAGAATTGAGACCATCCAGATTACTGCATTGTGGCAATTGGCTTGAATACTCAGAAGAGTCCTGGAGATTTGAGGAGACTTGTTGTCACTCAGAATCCAGTGAAATACCATCGGCTAATGCTGGTGTGAAAAACTCACAAGGAGTGTAATAAATAATAATATAATCCTGACCAGAAGACCAGACCCTGTGTTAATTAACAAGAATAGTTTCTGTTTCTTTGTTTAATGGCATATCAACCATTGTGGGTTATTTGATGCCTAAGACACCCTTGTAGAAAACAGCAGAAGTACTATTTAACTCATAGCTGGGGATGAGGGAGTTAATGTCTTTTCCAAGGTATTAGTCTTAAACTGAATGTAATAGCATAATGAGAGTTCAAACTTGCTTACTATGAAGTTGTAGTCCAGCACATTACCTACTCCCTAAGAAGAAGACAACTTATCATCTAGTGAATTTTGCAATCCCAATGGACCACAAAGCGAAAAATTAGAAAATGAAAAGATATCTAAATACTTTGACCTTGCTAGAGAACTGAAAAAAACTGTGGAACATGAGGGGGAAGGTGGTATTAATTGTAGTTGGGACAATTGAAACGGTCTCCAAAAGTTTGGAAAGGAGACTGAAGGAATTTGAAATCAGAGAAAGAATCGAGACCATCCAGACAACAGCAGCTAGAATACTCAGAAGAGTCCTGGAGACCTGAGGAGACTTCTTGTCAGTCACTCCAATGAAAGACCACTGGCTAAGACTAGTGTGAAAAGCTCACAACAAAGAGGTATTCCACACTCCCCAATGCTCTAGAACTGGAGCTTCACCACCGGATACAGTTTTGTGTCTTACCCAGGACACCCTTAGTAGACGAGTTGGATAAAATGTTATCTATGTTAGTATTCTCAAAAATATCCCTCATATTATTTGTGTTGAAATATTTCTTTCTGATTGGAGCGAAAAATCCACACTCCATGAGGAAATGTTTGATGGTGTTTCCCACACTGTGGTTGATCCTCCTGCTTGAGTATAAAAGAGTGCATAAGTCTTGTATGGCCAATGTGCAACTGAGCCAGTATTATTTCTTCCTCTCGGAATTTTCTATATCCAAATCTCCCATTCTAATGAAAAAATGAAATGGAGAAACAATTTGTTTTACAGATTGTTACCAAAACCGTAAAACATACCCAACTACCACAAAATCCTCTCTTATGCAAAAATAATGTTCAATATTCAGTGTTCACATTATGTTATTGATTCTATAGAAATTTTACTACCAGGCCACTCTGACCCAGAGTCGTAATACTTGTTAGGGTCCCATCTATGGGTTAGATAGAAAAAATGAGTTGAAAACAAATTGAGTAACCAGGAAGAATGAATGAAATAAAAATGTCTTTGGCATAAAATGACCCAACAAGGGTCACATGCCATGAAACCCAACCAAGCAACCAAGCAACCAAACCACCCAACTACTTAGGTTTATTGGTAGTTGTTAGTTTTTGAAGCTGGAGATATAAAATAATTACCTAGCATTATTGCTTAGTCATAAGGGCCGGGTTAGCTCAGTCGGTAGAGCGTTTGGCTAGAAACCACAAGGTTCCTAGTTCAATACCAGCCCTTGCCAACTCAGCGTATGAGTAGTACAGTGATCTGTGCAGTAAAGTAAGGAGCTAATGGTAGGTGCGGCGCTCCACCTCAGATGCTAAAAAACAATCTCCTTGGTCTAGTGCTAGTAAAAAGGGGATAGACTCACTGATTGGTTGATACCGAGTTTAGGCCACCCCGACGACTTTACTTTATTGCTTAGTTAGGACTAACAATCAAGAAAAAAATCTTTAATCAATAAACCAATTAAATTAACCTTGGTATGGCAACCAGTCTAGGAGAAGGAAAACTCACATACTGCTCATACTGAGGGGCTGGTAAACACATATGTTGAACTTCTGCAAAACAAGAAAAAGGTTGCTCTGCCCACAAAATCGAGACCATCCAGACAACTAATAACTAATTCAATCTAAATTTTTAAAAAAAATGAGAATTATATTCATAGTGAGGTAATTCTAATTTGCATTCAGTAAGAGGGATTGGGTAAACACATATGTTGAACTTCTGTTAAATAAGAAAAAACGGTTGCCCTGTCCACAAAAGAGTTAATCTAACTAATTCAATCTAATTCTTTAAAAAATAGAGAATTATATTCATAGTGAGGTAATTCTAATTTGCGTTCGGTAGGAATTTGGCACAGTAAGATATACATGAGTCATTTATCTGACAGACTATAACTGTGCCTGATTTTTTCTTCAATAGGCAAAGATAATGGCTATTGATGGTTGGCAAACTAGGAATATTTAGTCGACCATCTCCTTCTTTAGTTACCTCTAGCCAACTGCAGAAAAACAAGAGTATGATATATTTGTTTCTGCATTCTCAAGGGCACAAAACAAATAGAAACTATAAATACGAAGATCTTAGTTTGAATAAGCTCATGAATTTTAATGATGCAGCATCTCACAAATATTGAGCCATTGTCAATTGTTTGTATCTTTAGCATGAAATATATCAGGAGTGTCATCACATTTTGGGGCTGTAAATAATGAATGCCTAGTTCTGGTGAAAGGACAAGAGCTAAGCTATAAATATAGCTGTCCCCCATTTGCCAAATTTCTCTATACAATTCCAACTGTGCATATAAGATGAAGAAAAGTGTGGAAGAATCGAGAAAGATAGAGAAAGACAAAGAAAGGGTGAGAGGAAGACAAAGAGAGAGAGAGAGAGGTGAGAGAGATAAGGTTCTTTATGGAGAGAAGGATATCCATGTGAAGAGTGGGTAAGAATGCAAGAATGACTGTGTGTGTGTGTGTATGAGAGAGAGAGAGAGAGAGAGAGAGAGAGAGAGAGAGAGAGAGAGAGAGAGAGATTAATAAGGTTCTTTAAAGGGAGAAGGAATTGTTTTAAAGGGATAGAAGAAGGCCATATGAAGAGTAACTAAGAATGGGTAAGAATGCAAGAATGAGTGTGTGTGTGTGTGTGTGTGAGAGAGAGAGAGAGAGAGAGAGAGAGAGAGAGAGAGAGAGAGAAAGAGAAAGGAAAGATTAATAAGGTTCTTTAAAGGGAGAATGAATTGTTTTAAAGGGATAGAAGAATGCACATATGAAGTGTGACTGAGAGAGAGAGAGAGAGAGAGAGAGATAAGGTTTTTAAAGAGAAAAGTGTAAAGTGATAGAGAGGAGGGCGTATGTTAATAGGAAGAGAAATGTGTGGTGTGTGTGTTTGATTGTGTGTGTGTGTGTGTGTGTGTGTGTGTGTGTGTGAGAGAGAGAGAGAGAGAGAGAGAGAATAATAAAGAAAGAGGGAATTGTTTTGAAAGAGATAGAAGAATGTCCAAATGATGAGTAAGAATGGAGAGAGAGAGAGAGAGAGAAAGGGAAAGAGAGAGAGAGAGAGTTTAATAGTTTTTTAAAGAGAGAAGAGTGAAGTAATAAGAGAGATGGATGTATGTTATATGATATGAAGAGAAAGTGTGTGTGTAATACACTTGGGGTGGGGGAGTCTTACCCCTTTGCAGGGGATGCAGTCGAATTATTCTAAGCCTTGCAGACAGGGGAAGAGAGGGGGGAAGAACGTGAGAGGGGAGGCAGGAGAGTAATAGGATTCTTTAAAGACAGATAGAAGGATGCCAATGTGAGGAGAGGAGAGAGAGAGAGAGAGAGAGACAGAGAGACAGAGAGACAGAGAGACAGAGAGAGTAATGAGTGAATAGGACTTTTTTAAGTGGAGAAGAGAGAAATGTAAATAGAGAGAGAGGGAGGAAGAAAGAAAGAAAGAAACGGGACAGGAGAGTAATAGGATTCTTTAAAAAGAGATTTAAGGATTCCAATATGAATAGAGAGAGAGAGAGGGTGAAAGTAAAAAAAGTTTCTTTAAAGGGAGAAGGATTTTTTAATGGAGAATAGAGAAATGTAAATAAATTGAGAGAGACCAGAGAGAGAGAGAGAGAGAGAGAGAGAGAGAGAGAGAGAGAGAGAGAGAGAGAGAGAGAGAGAGGAGGGGGACAGGAGATTAATAGTGTTCTTTAAAGATAGATAGAAAGATACCAATGTGAATAAAGAGAGAGAGAGATAAAGAGTGACAGAGATGAAGTATACCAATGTGATGAGAGAGAGAGAGTCAGACAGAGACAGACAAAGAGAGGAGGTAGGAGAGTAATAGGGTTCTTTAAAGACAGATAGCAAGATGCCAATGTGAATAAAGAAGAGAGAGAGAGAGAGAGAGAGAGAGAGAGAGAGAGAGAGAGAGAGATTAAGGACGCCAATGTTAAAGGGACAGACAGAGAGAGAGAGAGAGAGAGGAGAGAGAAGAGAAAGAAATTAGGTAGGAGAGTAACAGAGTTCTTTAAAGACATATAGAAAGATGCCAATGTGAATATATATAGAGAGAGAAAGAGTGATTGAGATTAAGGATGACAATGTGAAGAGAGAGAGAGAGACAGAGAGAGACAGAGAGAGAGAGAGAGAGAGAGAGAGAGAGAGAGAGAAAGATAGGAGGTAGGAGAGTAATAGAGACAGATAGAAAGATGATAATGTGAATATATATAGAGAGAGAAAGAGTGATTGAGATTAAGGATGACAATGTGAAGAGATAGAGAGACAGACAGACAGACAGACAGAGAGAGAAAAAGAGAGGAGGTAGGAGAGTAATAGAGACAGACAGAAAGATGCCAATGTGAATAGAGAGAAAGACTGAGTGAGATTAAGGATGCCAATGCGAAGAGAGAGAGAGAGAGACAGAGCGAGAGAGAGACAGAGACAGAGAAAAAGAGAGGAGGTAGGAGAGTAATAGAGACAGACAGAAAGATGCCAATGTGAATAGAGAGAGAAAGAAAGAAAGATGTTAAATTGAAAAAGAATTTTGTTTTCTTTAATCTGAGAAGGGAGAAGTGTGAATAAATAGAGAGATAGAAGAATGTTGATCTGAAAAGTGGGCATAAAAGTTTCATAAATAAGAATTAATATTGTCTATAGAGAGAGGTAAGTGTCAGAAAAAATATGAATTAATACTGATGTGAAAGACAAGGTGTCCAATAACATTAAGATAAACATTTATAAATAATTTTAAAAGTATACAAATCCTTGTGGGATTTTTATGTTGCATCAACATCTACATGAGTCATAAGTAAATAAGAAAACATAATTTTTTCAAAAGTGGGAACCAGACTGTCCTTTTTGTTATTTTACGCAAAAGGATGAGGATAAAATAAACAAACAGAAGACCTGAGGGATTATTCAACAATAAAAACAAACAAACAATCAAACAAAACCAAATATTATTTCTCTGAATGTTTGAGATGAGGCTTGATGATTAGTATTATCTGAGTTATTCGGACTATTGTCCTCATCTTCATTGTTATCTGTACAATGATTTGGCTGATGTGCCCTCCGTCCTTCTTCAGGTATTTTTGTCAGACTCACCTTCTTTTCGAACTCGGGAACCTTCTTGTCGTTATTGAGAACCATCACGGAACTATGAACCTAACCCTTCATTCAGTTCCTTGTGGGTATCTGTTCTCATTCCGCTAACCATAGCTGGGTTAGAGGCGTTAAGCCAGAGGGCACATCAGCCGAAATGTTGTACAGATAACAATGAAGATGAGGACAATAGTCTGAATAACGCAGATAATAAAAATCAAATATGTATTATTTGGACTATTGTCCTCATCTTTATTGTTATCTCTACGACGTTTCAGATAACAATAAAGATGAGGACAATCATCCAATAATAAAAATAATACAAATTATCAAGCCTCATCTAAAAAATTCAGAGAAATAAAATCAAATATATATTTACCAACCCCTTCCACATGAGCAGGATGTGACACAAGGTCAATTTCTTAAGTGGAGTTTAACAGGTTTGAATTCAGAGTTTTCCTTCCCCATGACTGGTTACCTATCTATGGTTAAATATTCCAGTCTGCCTGCTATTTACCCATAGCTGGAGGGAGAATTGGATTCATACCTTTCCCAATGGGAGAATCGGATTCATAACTTTAGCCCCATGTGAAATGCCAACAGCTTCATCCCAGAATTGAACTCGGGTTGATGAGTCCATTTCCTGCGTCTCTAACTATTAGACCACGTGCCTCCATTAATAAAATCAAATATGGCACATAAATAGATAAGTAGATGTACATTGAGCAGCTAGGTGTCACATTGTCTTTTTCATAGTTTTTACTTATATATATTTACCAACTCCTCCGCACGAGCAGGATACGACACAAGGTCAATTTCTTAAGCGGAGTTTAACAGGTTTGAATTCGGAGTTTTCCTTCTCCTAGACTGGTTACCTAGCCATGGTTAAAGAACCCAGTCTGCCCTTCTATTTACCCGTAGCTGTAGGGAGAGTAGGATTCATACCTTTCCCAAGGGTATTAGCACTAAGTGAAATAATTACCACGTCCAGGATTTGAACTCGGGTCGACGAGTCCATTTCCCATAACTTTAACCATTACACCACGCGCTTTAGTTTTTACTTATATGTCAGGCATTGCTCTGCTAGATGCCACAAGTCAATTTTATTTGGAGCCACTATGCCATGTGGTGTTATTCTCCATTGATTATTCAATCTATTGTAGCTTTTTTGTTTGTTTGTTTGTTTGTTTGTTACTTATATATTTGGCATTACACTGCTAGGTGTCACAAGTTAATTCTATTTGGAGCCAGTCTGCCATGTGGTGTTATTCTGCATTGATTGCTTTATTTACTGTGTTGTTTTCTAGTTTTTACATATATGTTTGGCATTAGAGCCATGGGTGTCCTAAATCAATTCTATGTGAAGCCAGTCTGCCATGTGGTGTTATTTGAAATTAATTGTTTTATTTATTGTGGCTTTTTTTGTTTATTACTTATATGTTTGGCATTACACCGCTGGATGTCACAAGGTCTGTTACACTATTTGGAGCCAGTAAACCATGTGTTGTTATTCACAATTGACTGGTTTATTTACTATGGCTTTTTTTCTAGTTTTTGCTTATAAGTTTGTCCTTACACTGCAAGGTGTCACAAGTTAATTCTATTTGGAGCTAGTCTGCCATCTGGTTTTATTTGCTATGGATTTTTTTTTCTGTGTCTTTTTTTTTTCGTTTGTTACTTATATGTTTGGCATTACACAGTGAGGTGTACAAGTTAATTCTATTTGGAGCCAGTCTGCCATGTGGTATTATTCTCCATTGATTGTTTTATTTACTGTGGCTTTTTTTGTTTATTTGTTACTTATATGTTTGGCATTACACAGTGAGGTGTTACAAGTCAAATCTATTTGGAGCCAATCTACCATGTGGTGTTATTCTCCATTGGTTGTTTTATTTACTGTGTCTTTTTTCTAGTTTTTTCTTTATACATTTGGCATTACAGTGCCACAAGTTAAATCTATTTGGAGCCAGTTTGCAATGTGGTGTTATTTGAAATTAATTGTTTTATTTACTGTGACTGTGACTTTTTTTCTAGTTTTTACTTATATGTTTGGCATTACACTGCTGGATGTCACAAGGTCTGTTACTCTATTTGGAGCCAGTAAGCCATGTGTTGTTAAACTACTAGACTAGTTTATTTACTGTGACTTTTTTTTCTAGTTTTTATTTGTACATTTGGCATTTGAGTGCTAGTTGTCACAAGTCAATTCTATTTGGAGCTAGTCTGCCATCTGGTTTTATTTGCAATGGATTTTTTTTCTGTGTCACTTATATGTTTGGAATTACACAGTGAGGTATACAAGTAAATTCTATTTGGAACCAGTCTGCATGTGGTGTTATTCTACATTGATTGTTTTATTTATTGTGTCTTTTTTTGTTTGTTACTTATGTTTGGCATTACCCTCCTGGGTGTTACAAGGTCTGTTACTCTATTTGGCTTTTTTTCTAGTTTTTATTTATACATTTGTCATTTGAGTGCTAGTTGTCACAAGTCAATTCTATTTGAAGTCAAGTGTTGTTGTTCATTATAAATAATATCTAATCCCTCAGATCTTTTTATTTTTTTAATTCCATCCTCATGCTACTGAGAAAAATGTCAAAGATAAAGACTTATTTTCAGTTTTAAAAAATGAAGTTCTCTTATTCACTGATGACTCCCGACTTGTTCAAGATCACACACAGCATTATTGTGCAGCTCCCATAACCGAGGCTAAAGAACCCAGTCTGCTCTACTTATAGATGGGAAAAGAAGAAATTGATTCGTACCTTCCCAAGGGTATTTGCGCAAAGTGAAATGCAAGAGTTTCATCCAGGACTTGAACTTGGGTCAGCAAATCCATTTCCTATGAGGATAACCATTGCGCCCGAAGTGCCTTAATTACCATGTATAGTAGACATTGTGTTAGAAACCAAAGTTATGTCTTATGACTTGTTCTAGTCCCCAGATAACCATGAGTTCAAAAAATATGTTGTATTTACGCTTATTGTACAAACAATGGCCACCAGTGGGACAGACAATGTTATTCTCTTGGTGATGCTTATTAACTTGGTAAAATGAAGGAAAGAGTGAGAGAGAGAGAAGAGAGAGAGAGAGGAGAGAGAGAGAGAGAGGAGAGAAGGAATAAGGTTTTTTAAAAAGATAATATAATGCTGGTATAAAGAGAGTGTAAAAATGGATGAGAGAGAGACAGAGACTAATAATGATTGTTGAAAACAGAGGAATAAGAGAGAGAGAGAGAAGAGAGAGAAGAGAGAGAGAGAGAGAGAGAGAGAGAGAGAGAGAAAGAAATAAGGTTTTTAAAAAAGATAATATAATGCTGGTATAAAGAGAGTGTAAAAATGGATGAGAGAGAGACAGAGACTAATAATGATTGTTGAAACAGAGGATAAGAGAGAGAGAGAGAGAGAGAAAGAGAGAGAGAGAGAGAGAGAGACTAATAATGATTTGTTGAAACAGAGGATAAGAGAGAGAGAGAGAGAGAGGAGAGAGAGAGAGAGAGAGAGACTAATAATGATTGTTGAAACAGAGGATAAGAGTTTGTGTAATACAGAGAGCAGACAGACAGAAAGACTAAAAATGATTGTTCAAAGAGAAGTAGAAAATTATCATTATGAAGAGAGGTTAAGAGTGAAACATATTGAGAGAGAGAGAGAGAAGAGAGAGAGAGGGGGAGAGAGAGAGAGAGAGAGAGAGAATCTAATAATGATTGTTGAAACAGAGGTAGAAAAATTACCTTAATGAAGAGAGGATGAGAGTGCAACAGAGAGAGAGAGAGAGAGAGAGAGAGAGAGAGGGAGAGAGAGAGAGAGAGAGAGAGAGTTATAAGATTTTTTAAGGTGAGAAGGAAATTTTTTAAGTGAGAAAGAGAGTAGCATGAATGAAATATGTAGTCCTTAGAAAAACATATTCTGTGTTACTAGCCTAAGATCCCACCTATTCGGCAGATTTTCAGCTAATTTACATCAATACTAGGGTGAGTCAAAAGTTTTGCAATATTTTAGTGCATGCTAGTTTGCAGTGCATATATCACATGACCAAAACAATTCAGGCTATGAGAGGTACTCTTGTTCATCTCACTCGGATGGTTTGTGAGATAGGGGGCAAGTGGCCGTACAGCTGCTTCCTTGTCAGGTATTGTTTCCACGACTTGTTCAAGATCGCACACAGCATTCTTGTGCAGCTCCCATAACCAAGGCTAAAGAACCCAGTCTGCTCAACTTATAGATGTGAAAAGAAGAGATTGATTCAATTCATAACTTGCAGTGCAAGTGTATCACATGAACCAAACAATTCAGAATTGCTAATGAGTACGGTATCCGCCTCGTTCCCTGCTCGGGACTGGGGCCGTTTAGAATGCCCATGAGATCCGGCGGCTGCTGTCCTCCTGCGGAGGGGTAAGGTACTTCCCACCAATGCGGGGCAGGTGACCTGTTGGGCCCGTACGGTGGCAACGCCGCTGATATCTTAGGGAATGGAGTCCAGGTGGGATAGAGTTCAGAACTTGCAATAGTAGAATTTTATTTTGATCTTATGTCATGCAATTATATTTTTTATGTATGCCTCCATAAGTATTAATATATAGATATAAAAAATTGATTGTATCCATTTTTCATGATTACTAAAATGCAAATAACAAAGCAAAAAAAGAGAAAGACGAGTAGAAAATGAAATAAAAGGAAGGAAAAAAGAAAGACGATTAAAAAAAAAGACGATTAAAAAAGAAAGAAAGAAGAGAAAACGATTGAAAAAGAAAAAAAATAAGAAAGAAAAGAAAGAGAGAAAATGAATGAAGAGTTGAAAAAGTTTGTTATGTAACCTTTTTCTTTAAGAGTGAATTAAATGCAATGACGTACAGCAGCATGGTGGGGGAGTGCCCGTGGTGTAGTGGCTAACGCCACTGAGCTGTACATCCTAATTCCAACTCCAGTCATGCTATCATGTTTACTTTCCAACTAATGCCCTTGGGACCCCCCCCTAGTTGTTGGGGGCCAGTGGATTCGGCCCTGGACCTACAAGCTAACATCATTGCCATCCCCCCACCCCCAGGCAACCCTGCTCCCTTGATTTAAAAGGGGCAGGACTGGGTTTATTAACTAAGGCGCCCCCCTTGAGAGAGAATGCTGATGGGATCAGATTATTTTGCACTCGCCACCCATGAGCTTCGGTTTGTGGGGGTCCCACATTAATAGGGTCTTGTGCTAACCCGTGCCTGTGGGGTACGTGGTAAATGCCTTGGGAAGGTATGAACGCCCCTCATACTCCTAGATATCAGTTAAATAGTACCAACTACTATTCTTCAACAAGTATAGCTTTGGCATTAAATAAACCCAAGAAAGTTGATATGTCATTAAACACAGAACCAAAAACAAACAGCTGCATTGGTTCAGGTTTTTTTTTCTGTTTTGGTTATTTAAAAAAAAAAATTTTTCTCAAAATTAAGATTTTGTAAATTAAAAAAATATTCGTTTTGTTTGATTTTATTCCAAATTTCTTTATTTCAGTCCAAAACACTTTTATCCACTCACTCCAATTCTTTGTTCCCCATTTTATTCTCTGTGTGTGCATGTGCATGTATATATGTACGTGTGTATATATGTGTTTATGTACACAGTTGTATCATGGTGTTATGTATAATGTGTGTGTGTTTGGGAGACTTGTATGTGCTTGTGTATGTATGTGCATGTGCACAGATAATCATGTGTGTGTATGTTATGCATGTGTATGTATGTGTTGGGAGACATGTGTCTGCTTGCATATGTATGTGTATATATGTGTTTATGTGCACAGGTAATCATGTGTGTATGTATAAATGTGATATATATAATGCAAATGTGTATATATGTGCATATGTGTGTGCATGTGCAGCAGTTAATTATGTGCGTGTATGTATGCATGAATATGTATGTGCGTGTGTGCATGTTTGGGAGACGTGTGTGCTTGTGTATGTATGTAAATGTGTGCTTATGTACACAGTTAATCATGTGTGCATGTATGCATGTTTAGGAGACGTGTGTGCTTGTGTATGTAAATGCCATATGTGTATGTGCATGTACACAGGTAATCGTGTGTGGGTATGTATGCATGTGTGTGTTTGGGAGATGTGTGTGTGTGTGCTTAATATGTATGTGTATATATGTGTTTATGTGCACAGGTAATTATGTGTGTATGTATAAATGTGTATATATATGCACATGTGTGTGCTTGTATATATATTTCATATGTGTGTGCTTGTGTATATATGTGCATATGTGGTGTATGTGCACAGTTAATCATGGTGTGTGTATGTATGCATGAATATGTATGTGCATATGTGCATGTTTGGGAGACGTGTGTGCTTGTGTATGTATGTATGTATATGTGTGTTTATGTACATACAGTTAATTGTGTGTGCATGTGTGCATGTTTGGGAGGCATGTATGTGCTTGCATATGTAAATGCATATGTGTGTGAATGTACACAGGTAATCATGTGTGGTATGCATGCATATGTATGGGAGACACGTGTGTGCTTGCGTACGTATGTGCATGTGCACAGGTAATCATGTGTGTGTATGTATGCATGTGTATGTATGTTTGTGAGAATGTGTGTATGCTTACATATGTATGTGTATATGTGTTTATGAGCACAGGTAATTATGTGTGTATGTATAAATGTGTATATATATGCACATGTGTGTTTTGGGAATTGTGTGTGTGTGTGTGTGTGTGTGTGTGTCTGTTGTGTGTGTGTGTGTGTTGTGTGTGTGTTTTGTACATGTATGTGTATATGTGTGTATGTGCATAGGTAGTCATGAGTGAGTATGTATGCATATGTATGCATGTACACATTTGTGTGTTTGTACATGTATGTGTATAGAGTGTACGTGCACAGGTAGTCATGTTGTGTATGTATGCATGTGTATGTATTGCATATGTGTGTGTGTTGGGAAACATGTGTGTGCTTGTATATGGATGTGTATATGTGTCTTTTTCTTTTACTCTCTGTGTCACTCAATTTGTGTTCACTTTTTTTTCCTTATGGAGAAAAATGTTGATTAATTCCTGCAAATTTTAGTGGAAGATAACAATGCAAAGTTTTGGAATTATTTTGAATTAAAAACAGAAAGGAAGATGATTAAAAAAAGGGAAGGAATAAAAGAAAAAAAGACAAAAAAATGATTAAAAACGAAAGAAAAAAAGGAAAGAAAGAAAGAAAAGAAAGAAAGAAAGAAGTTTGAAAAGTAAAGAAAAGAAAAAAAGAAAGAATATAAAGAAGAAAGAAAGAAAGAAAAATGAATATAACAGAAAGAACATGTAGTAAAAGAAAGCAAAGAAAGAAAACAATTAAAAAAGAAAGAAAAGAAAGAAAGAAACAAAAAGAAAGAAACATGATTAAAAAAAAGAAAAGGAAGTAAGATGATTATAAAAGAAAGGAAGTAAGATAAATGATTGAAAAAAGAAAGAAAAAAGAAAAGAAAAGAAAGAGCGAAAATGAAAGAAAGAAATTAAGGAAAGAAAAAGAAAGGGGATTAACAAAGGAAAGAAGAAAAGAAAAGAAAAAAAGAAGAAAGAAGTTTGAAAAAAGAAGCAAATAAACACAAACAGACGTTCCACTTGCAAAATAATAATGATAATAATAATAATAATAATATAATATAATAAATAATAATAATAATTTGGATCTTAATTCAAACAAAAAAGAATTTAATGAATGAAGAACTCAACTAAAAATAATTTGAAGAAAACATTTTTTTCTATTTGAATAAAAAAAAACCCACATCAAGTTGAATTATTAGAGTTCAATGTTTTTTTTCCTCATTTGTCTAACGCAGTCAACTCTCTTCTCCTCACTTCATGGGTGTTTTCTTTTTTTTATATTTTATATTTTTAATGTGAGTTGTCAAGAAAATCAAATTAAACTGATTTTTTTTCTAATTAAAAAAGAAAAAAAGAAAAGAGACCATTTTTTGCTTTCAGTTCATCATGTAGGCTGCCGAAGCACTGAAACTTTCAAAGCCTCCATGCTTCCTGTAGTCCGTCGACACTATACCTGATGCCACTCTCCACATACATATGCACACACGCGCACACATACATGCATATTACTACTGTAAATTGTTCATGTTTCTGAAACATAATACATTATTCTGTGTACTTGACATGAGACTTTGATGAGTTGTGGTGCACCTGAGAACTGTACACAATAAATTTCATTATTATCATCTGATTTATTTTGTTATAACTTACCTCTCTCTCTCTCTCTCTTCTCTCTCTCTCTATATATATATATATAATAATATATATATATATATAATATAAATATATATATATGTGTATATATATATATATATATTTATATATATATATATATATATATATATATATATATGAGTAAGAAAAAGTGGAATGAAAACATCACACAATGCTGTTAAAGAGAAAAACAATTTATAATATAATCATAGCTGATACTGATCAATATTTCGATTTTACAAAAATCATCATCAAAGCTCATTCACTCCCGTAGTTGTTTGGGTCGGAGAGGAAAGTCAAATCAGTTTACAAAACAAAAACCTTAATACTGCAAAAAAGGAACGAAAGACGTTACAATATTCACCAACGTGGGCATTCACGCCATATATATGTCGGTCATGTCTCATATGTATACCTTTTTGTTTTGTAAACTGATTTGACTTTCCTCT
>CM042151.1:53977822-53985322 GCA_023376005.1 Doryteuthis pealeii | reverse complement strand
CTTTATGAATGGGCGAATAACTGTAATTTCTTATTTCTCTCTTTCTTTTTTTTTTCTTTCTTAAAAGTTTGTTGAGAACAAGGCTGACATCCGGTAAGATGTTGCAATGTTGCAATGTGTAGCAATGTGTAGCAATGTTAGCAACGGTGTGAGCGTGTCATAATTTCAAAAACAAAAGTGAACAAATGAATAAAAACCGTTAATAGAAAATTTTTTTTTTTTTTTAACATACTTAGCTTTTGTTTCGCTTTCACCTTTCATTTCTTATTCTTTCTCCCTCTCTTTCTTTTTTTTGTGTTATTTCTCTTCTTTTTCTTTTTTTTTTTTTTTTTTTTTTTTCCCTTTATCCCCTTTGTTCTCTAATTTAAATTATTTTTTTATAGTAAATAAGTAAATAAAAGATTATCTTAAATTATGTATTAGTATTGATAGAAAAAATAAATGATTCTTTTTATTATTATATTTTTTTTTTTTTTAAGAAAATATCTTTTATGAGTACTTTTTTCTCTTTTTCTTTTAAACTTAAATAGATTAAATATTATATTAATTATATATTAAAATATCATATAATAATTACATATTAGGATTGATGTAAAATTCAAAACAATAAAAATAAGACAAACCATTCCCCCCTTAAATTTCAGATAGATTAAATATCATAAATCAAATATTTGAATTACAAAAGGCATAATGTACTGCTTCAATTATATATTTTATTTAACTATTTTTTTTTTTCATTCTTTTGTTGTTATTATTTATTCTTATTTTTTTTTTTTTTCCCCACTTTTCCTTAAATATTTATTAATAGTTCTAGACTGACCGTACTCCTAAGAGGGTATTATGGTTTAAAGAAATAGTGTCATGGTTTAAAGAAATAATGTCATGTAAAGGAGTTAATAAGTATGTCAATATTGTTAAATTAATCGTAATTCTTCCACTCAGTTTATTACATCATAAATGAAATTAATAGAATACATATAAATAAATTAATAGAATTCTACACAATAGATGTAGTGAAGAAACAGACAGAATCAACACTGCACACTTTATGAACACCCTCAAAAACAATGGCTACCCAACTTCATATATACGCCATTTTAAATAACAGAAAAACACGGACACTACACACACACTCTAACACCTGTTTCCTGAAACTACCACATTTCAGTGAAACAATCACTAAACAAATACGCAAGGCTATTCATAGAGAGGGACTAGATATCCAACTAGCCCACTCTGGACCCTCACTACGCAACATCTAACAATAAAACATAAAAATGTTATTACACCATGCTCACTAACCAACTGCCCAATAAAAGACCCTAACTTATGCCACAAGACCTATACAATTTACCGTCTAACTTGCTCCAAATGCCTTAATTTCTACATAGGTAGTACAATTAGACCCCTCCACATTAGAATCAAGGAACACATCCACACACGTGCATCCTCATTCCATAAACACCTAATCAAATGCAAAAATAAGGACAACAATTTTTCAGTTAAGATAGAGGCTATAATACGCAACATTGGTAATCTCAGAATTAGAGAAAGTTTATTAATAGCTAAATTAGGTCCTAATATAAACAATAGATTAGAATTAAACACAGAATACATAATTAACTAAATTTACACGTTCCATATATAGGTTTTAGTTTATTTAGTACACATGTTCTCTCATATATATATAATTTTCCCTACCATAAATTTTAAACCTACCAACTATCAATAGATTAGAATTAAACTCAGAATACACGATTAACTAAATTTACACGTTTCATATATAGCCTTTTTTTTTTTTTTTTTTTTTTTTTTTAATTAAAATTAAATATAATATATATATATATATATATATATATATATATATAGTGATGGGATGATTGAGAATGAAAAGAAGATAATAGAGAAATATAAAAAAAATTAATTACGATTAATTTAACAATATTGACATACTTATTAACTCCTTTACATGACATTATTTCTTTAAACCATGACACTATTTCTTTAAACCATAATACCCTCTTAGGAGTACGGTCAGTCTAGAACTATTAATAAATATTTAAGGAAAAGTGGGGAAAAAAAAAAAAAAATAAGAATAAATAATAACAACAAAAGAATGAAAAAAAAAAAATAGTTAAATAAAATATATAATTGAAGCAGTACATTATGCCTTTTGTAATTCAAATATTTGATTTATGATATTTAATCTATCTGAAATTTAAGGGGGGAATGGTTTGTCTTATTTTTATTGTTTTGAATTTTACATCAATCCTAATATGTAATTATTATATGATATTTTAATATATAATTAATATAATATTTAATCTATTTAAGTTTAAAAGAAAAAGAGAAAAAAGTACTCATAAAAGATATTTTCTTAAAAAAAAAAAAAATAATAATAATAAAAAAGAATCATTTATTTTTTCTATCAATACTAATACATAATTTAAGATAATCTTTTATTTACTTATTTACTATAAAAAAATAATTTAAATTAGAGAACAAAGGGGATAAAGGAAAAAAAAAAAAAAAAAAAAAAAAAAAGAAAAAGAAGAGAAATAACACAAAAAAGAAGAGAGGGAGAAAGAATAAGAAATGAAAGGTGAAAGCGAAACAAAAGCTAAGTATGTTAAAAAAAAAAAAAAAATTTTCTATTAACGGTTTTTATTCATTTGTTCACTTTTGTTTTTGAAATTATGACACGCTCACACCGTTGCTATACATTGCTACACATTGCTACACATTGCAACATTGCAACATCTTACCGGATGTCAGCCTTGTTCTCAACAAACTTTTAAGAAAGAAAAAAAAAAAAGAAAGAGAGAAATAAGAAATTACAGTTATTCGCCCATTCATAAAGGAGGAGAAGAAGAAAGAGAGGAAAAAAGGAGAGGAAAAGGAAATAAGAAGAGAAATTATAACCACACAAATATAAAAAAAAAAAAAACATAAGCACGTCATTTCTGAAATCCGTCTCTGACGATAAAGCTTCGCTTTGAAATCGATTAGACATATAAAGACATATAAACATCTTTTTGTCTTTATTTTTTACGCATTGTATTGCCTTCGAATTTTATTATTATAATATATATATATATATATATTTGACTTAAATAAATATATATATATATATATATATATATATATATTTGACTTAAATATATATATATTTATATAGATATGAGGTATCCAAAACTTGGTAGTATGGGATGATTTTATCTGTGATTTCTAAGACACACTGTATTATTATTGTATGATCCAGTATGTATAAATACAGTGAATCTTTAAATGCCTCTAGAGCGCTCAATGTATAATAAACTTTTTAGATTATATACAGAGCAATATTTATCTTTGAAAGGAAGGAAAAACTCAACACCGTTATTCCATAATAAATTTATTTCGACCAAAATTGGGGCCTTTATAAATCTAAGTTGATTTAATAAAGCTCCCCAAAATCCCATCTCATCAGATGGAAAATCAACAATAATTTGAATTGCATAACAGAAAAATTTTCTCCTCAAAATTTTTTTTTTCTTTACAAAATGTATACATTACAAGACTGTCACCATGGCGACAGGAAGTCAAATGAGAAAAAAGAATATTTTTCAGGTCCAAGTTTTTTCAGGGGATAGTAGTCAGTCAAATTAACAACTTGAGAATTAAATAAGTCTTAAAAATAAGTCATGGTGACAGTCTTTTAATGTATACATTTTGTAAAGGAAAAAATTTATTATGGAATAACGGTGTTGAGTTTTTCCTTCCTTTCAAAGATGTATATATATATATTTAAATAGACTTAATATATATAATATATATATATATATATATATATATATATATATATATATAATTATATATATATATATATATGGACTTAGATATATATATATATATATGTATATATATATATATATATATATTTGACTTAAATATATATAATATTGAATTATATATATATATATATATATATATATATATATATATAAGAAAATTTGAAAAAACAAGTATTCCGAAATTGGGATGAATTTAATAATCGATGTTTAAAACATTTCAGTTACATTGAACCTTCATCAAGGTTCAATGTAACCGAAATGTTTTAAACATCGATTATAAATTCATCCCAATTTCGGAATATATATATATATATATATATATATATAATATATATATATATATATATTCCGAAATTGGGATGAATTTAATAATCGATATATATAAACATATATATATTTGACTTAGGGCTGGGTTAGCTCAGTCGGTAGAGTGTTCAGCTAGAAACCACAAGGTTCCTAGTTCGATACCCACCCTCGCCAACTCAGCATATGAGTAGCACAGGGATCTGTGCGGTAAAGTAAGGAGCTGATGGTAGGGGTGGCGCTCCACCTCAGATGCAAAAACAATCTCCTTGGTCTAGCACTAGCGAAAAGGGGATAGACCCCCTCGCTGCATGGCTGATACTGACATTAGGCCGCCCCGACGACTTACTTATATATATATATATATATATATATATATATATTTATGTATTTGACTTAAATATATAAATATATATACATATAATATATATATATATATACATATATATGACTTCTACTTTTTCCTTTGAAGTTATTATTAACACTTTTTTATTTATTAACTCTCAAATCATATTTATCTTTTTATTTTAATTCTTTTTTTTTCTTTCCTCATTCTTGAAATCTCAGGTACAAAAGAAGATGTAGAAGAATGAAAAAATAAAATAAAATTAATAACAAAGAATGGAATGATAAAACATAAAGAAAGAATGAATGAAAAAGTAAGTTAAAAAAAATAATATCTCGCGCATGCGCACGAATTGTTTTGTTATGTTTGACAAAGGCTAAGCTTTTGTTGTCTCCCTTGCAACGGGGAACACACGTGGAAGGAACTAGGAGGAAATATATCTTTGTGAATATACACACGCTCAGACTTCACACAGTAAATACGATCACCAGCCTATAAACATTTTTTTCAGAAATACAGCCTTATTTTCGTACAAACATTAATGTTAATAGAAAAAAAATATATACACGAAATCATGCATACAGATTCATATACACGTGTATAGGGCGCCTCTCATGGTGTAATAGTGAGCTAGGTAGACTGGAAAACCAAGACTAGTGAGTTCGAGCCTCACTGGGTGCCCCATACATTCGGCCTTGTGCCACATCTAAGCGAGGCTTAGTTTTCAAGGGCCCCTCATGTGTTGTAATGGTTAGCCAGTTAGATCAGCTGACAGTTAGTGAGTTCGATTCTCACTGGGCGCCCCATAATTTGGCCTTGTGCCACGTCTAAGCTAATCTTATTAAATAAGTATACACATGGACTGTAGTTTTACTCGCAAATACACACATACAATCACAAGCACACATATACATTCACCTTTTGGGCGTCCAATCGTGGTGTAATGGTTAGAAAGCTAGACTCGCAGATCCATTGCTACTGAATAGTGAGTTCGATCCTCACTGGATGCCCCATACTTGCAGCCTTGTGCCAAACCTAAGCTGAGCTTAGTTTTTTGAGCACCTCTCGTGGTGTAAGTAAAAGTAAAGTCGACGGGGCGGCCTAAAGTCGGTATCAGCCAATCAGCGAGGGAGTCTATCCCCTTTTCAATAATGCTAGACCAAGGAGATTGTTTTAGCATCTGAGGTGGAGCGCCACACCTACCATCAGCTCCTTACTTTACCGCACAGATCCCTGTGCTACTCATACGCTGAGTTGGCGGGGACCGGTATCGAACTAGGAACCTTGTGGTTTCTAGCCGAACGCTCTACCGACTGAGGTAGCCCAGCCCCTTTAATGAGACTGGCAAATCATGACTAGTGAGTTTGAGCTTCACTGGGTGCTCCTTACATTCGGCCTTGTGCCACATCTAAGCGAAACTTAGTAAATAACTATACATTCACCTTAAATATCTCATACCGAAGACTAACTATAAATCTAATTTGTTGTTTTTAAATTCATATTTACCGTAATTATTTAATGCATATAAGGATGGAACCCAGTTCATGACATGCAACACTCTACTTTGGCCCTTACTTGGGCTAGACAGGTGGTTGGAGAGCGACCTCCAATCAATTGGCTGGTCACATCAAACCCTAGCATCTATATGATTGCCCCGACCCTATTGTCCTTATAGCAAGCCACAACCCTTTTTATTATATGGGTGCTAGAAGGCACTGGCTGAGGGTCATCATGTCCTGGGAATGACGTTAAACTATATCTGATGGTAAAAGTTCTGGAGGTCTGGGGAATGTGGAGCACCCCTTCATCACTATTGCTCCCTGGTTCACTCTGACCCTGAGTGGTAGTACCTGTTAGAATCCCATCTATGGGTTAAATAGAAAAATGTGTTTATAAAAAGAAATTGAGTATTCATTAATAAATTTTATTTCAAAACTTTATCGGCATTAAATGACCCACTGAGGTCGATATGCTGTAAAATGTAACAGCCCAAACCAAATCCCTATATGTGCATAAACATTGCTTTCTATGGAAAGCAATAGATAGAGGTAGTATTCTCTTTTTAACTGTTATTTATTTAGGGTTTTGTCTGGTGGCCTAATGTCGGTATCAGCCAGACAGCAAGGGAGACTATCCCCTTTTCACTAGCACTAGACCAAGAAGATTATTTTTAGCATCTGAGGTGGAGTACCACAGCTAATCAGCTCCACACTTTACTGCACAGATTCTTATGCTACTCATACGCTGAGTTGGCGAGGGCCGGTATCGAACCAGGAACCTTGTGATTCCTAGCCGAACACTCTACCGACTGAGCTAAACCAGGCACTTTAAATTTAGGGTTTATTCAGGGGTTAATTTTCTTTTTCATATTTTGTTGTTGCTGTTGTTAATTTGCTATAGGATAGTTTACTTTGTTTTTTGGGTTTTTTTAATTTTATTTTTACCTTACCAATGATCAGATAATTTCCCCTGACCTTTGACATGAGCTGAATATTTTATAATTCTCATAAGCATCTCTTATCATTTTTACACACAGGCTTCTCAAGAGCTTTGATGGAAACGGCATACTTCATCAACTCCAGTCAAATGCTTTACAATTAAGCTATGCAATTCAATTATATGAATAATTTATCAATAGACCTTGGGGTACCACCAAATAACTGAAATGGGATAAAAGCTTATCTTACACAATCACTAAACTGACCTTATTTCATTTCTACATCTTCATCTTCATCTCAATCTATATACATAAACAAAGTCATCATTTTTTTATTATCATTATTTTTATATAAAGGCCAGTTTCCCCTGATCTCATATGGGGGTCGTTATTTACTGAGCTTAATTCAGTTTAGCACATTGCCTGAAGTACAAGGCATCCACTGAAAATTGAACTCATGAACCATTAGATTACACAATGTTCCTATAAAACCTAAGCAAGCCTTACACCCACAAGACTAGCTTGCTCACCATTACACTATTATTATTATTATTATTAGAGAAATTGGTCTGTATGTAAAC
>CM042151.1:53967822-53972822 GCA_023376005.1 Doryteuthis pealeii | reverse complement strand
CAGTATAGTTCATATCTATCAAATATCTCACACTGGATAGTAAGCCTCTGAAATTAGTAAACCAGTTCACATACCTAGGCAGTAATATCTCATCTACAGAAATCAATGTCAATATTATGCATAAGAAAGAAATGGACTGCAATAAATAGATTATTAAGCATATGTAAATCTGAGCTCTCTGATAAGATAAAGCAAGAATTCTTCTATGAAAGCACTGATTCGTTCCCCTGATGGTGACACAAAGTTTTTGACATTGTTGCTGGAGTCCTACAAGGAGTATCTCCTTGTATTTGTACCATTTTTATTTATAAGTTGCATAGACTACGTACTACAAATGAAGGTCATTAAATCTATTGAAAGAAAAAGACTTCACACTAAAAAAAAGCAAGAAACAGGCAATATCCATCAGAAACTATTACAAATGCAGACTACACCGATGATCTAGCTCTTCTAACAAATGCACCTGCACAAGCTGAATGACTGTTGCATAGAAATCAGCAAGAGGCATTGGCTTCCATGTGAACTCACATAAAACAGTGCATGCTTTACATACAAGATAAAGACATCTCCATACTGGATGGTAAACCCCTGAAATTTGTAAACCAGTTCACATACTTAGGTAGTAATATCTCATCTAGAGAAATTAATGTCAGTATACACATGGGAAAGGCATGGGTTGCTATAGACAAATTATCATCCATACAGAAACCTGACCTTTTTGATAAAATGAGAAATTCTTCCAAGTTGTTGCCATGTCAGTGCTACTGTATGGCTACAAGACTTGGATTCTAATGAAACACTTAGAAAAAAAGCTAGATGGGAACTACACAAGGATTCTGCGTGCTGTCTTGAACAAATCATGGAAGCACCACCAAAAAAAAGCAGCTGTACAGCCACTTACCTCCTATCACACAAACTAAAAATTAGGATTTGAATAGTAAGAGAAGGTACAAGTCATTAGCTGTGTTTGTGATTGAAACATACGTGAATTATGTAGGATCAAAACAATCAATGGATCTGCGAGACTAACTTTTTATTATCCCCTCTCTACCCAGGCAACGTTGGGTATCCACTTTTAACCTCTTATAAAAGACTTAGATATAGAAAGAATATCATGGATTAAACCACAAGGTTCCAATTTCGATACCGGTTCTCGCCAACTCAGCGTATGAGTAACACTGGGATCTGTGCGGTAAAGTAAGGAGCTGATGGTAGGTGTGGCGCTCCACCTCAGACGCAAAAACAATCTCCTTGGTCTAGCGCTAGTGAAAAGGGGATAGACTCCCTCACTGATTGGCTGATACCGACTTTAGGCCACCCCGACGACTTTACTTTTTTTCTAATTGATAATACAGATCAGCAGCTTGAATTTATTGTTGAACCTCACACACTGCTATCCCTTTCTCTACCACTTGTGTTACGATTCGTGTAGCCATTTTAGGGCTGTAGTTGAAAGTAGTTTTACAGTGGAGATCCCTTGTGGTATAAAGTTTGATCCTTTCTTGAAATAGAAAGATGTAGTATCAGTTTTAATCCTTGTCCGCTGACCCGTCCTTAGAGAGTTGTATAATCCTCGTCTGTTGGTCTGTACTTCTGCAGCGAGTAATTTTAAGGACAATTTATCAATGCCTTTAAATAGTAAATTAAATACATGTTTGGGCGTTTTTTAATTGGCCAATTCAGCCACTGCTGTTTTGGAACAGTATATAAATATAAGTCGTGATCTTCAGCACACCTTATACCTAGAGATAATCCAAAAACTTGAGATGCAACATATCAAAATAATGAGGAGGGTGAGACCGAAACAAGGGAAACATCACTTCACATTCTTTTAGTGTAATTGATGAGGAATTGGAAAAAGAAATAAAGAGAGAAGAAGAGAAAGGGGAAAATAAGTAGAGAGAGAGCGAGGAGAGAGAGAGAGAGAGAGAGAGAGAGAGAGAGAGAGAGAGAGAGAGAGCAAGGAAGAGAAGTGAGAGATAAGGCGAAAAAGAGACGAGAGTGAATGCATGAGAGAGAAAGAGGGAGAGAAGAGCAAGAAAGAGAAAGGAGTAAAAAGGAGAGTATATATATATATATATATATATAATATATATATATATGTGTGTGTGTGTGTGTGTGTGTGTGTGTGTGTGTGTAAGTTGAAAATGGAAATGAATCCGACGATATGTTGAAAGGAAAAATAAATAAAAGAAAGAAAATGTTGAATGGATAAAATAGATTTAATAAAATACTAACACGTGTTTCGGCCAGGAGGTTGTTCATGTACACATGTATTCTATTTATTATTATTTTAAATATAAAATAAAATAATAATAATAGAAAATTATAAAATCTTAAGCATACAAAAAAAATGGCCTTCTTCAGGGTAAAATGTTTGATATTTGAAGTTAAAACTTCATACAGAGAATTTTGAAGTGTTCGAAAAAAGATTTTTTTTTTAAATATTTGAGAGACGCTCCACAGCAATATATATATATATTAGACAAAACGTGACCCGTTGGGTCACTAAATGAGCTCTAGGTAGATTATTGGGAATAGGGAAAAGTGAGTTTGCAAAGCTAATTAGATTTTTTTGTAAATAAATACGGCAGAGAATTAAAAAACAAAAACATTAAAATCATTTTGTAAGATTTCTAAGAAAGGGAAAGTTTAACCTAATTTAAATCTATTAAGAGCCAAGATGTTGAAGATACTGGCTGCTTATGAAACTTAACAGGCAAATTACGTTTCGCACCCTCAAATATCTCTCTCTCTCTCTCTCTCTCTCTCTCTCTCTCTCTCTCTCTCTCTCTCTCCTCATTGAGAAACTAACATATATAACAAGAAGGTAATCAAGATATACATAAAGAAGAGGAAAGTGATTGGCAGAATGTGATAAGAGACGGGTCAGTTTTTGACTTAATTGCAAATTACGACTAATTAGAACCAATCAAAATGGATTTTTTTCAAATATAATTCAATCCTAAAAGTAAGGAATAATTTAGTATAACTTTCATGTCATTAAACTAAGCAGTAAAAAAGCCTTTAGGAGACAAAAGTTGATTTGCTCAGCTTTAGTATAATAATAGATAACCAGTAGGACACGTAGATATAAAAAAAAAAAGTCGTTGGGGTGGCCTAAAGTCGGTATCAGCCAGACAGCGAGTGGGTCTATCCATTTTCCTTAGCACTAGACCAAGGAGATTGTTTTGGTATCTGAGGTTGACGCCACACCTACCACCAGCTCCCTACTTTACCGCACATATCCCTGTGCTACTCATACGCTGAGGGCCGATATCGAACCAGGAACATTGTGGTTCCTAGTCGGACGCTCTACCGACTGAGCTAAACCGGCTCTATATACCATGATTTAACTATGACAACAGAGCGGCCATACAGTAGTCCTGGCAGAGGCCGACTGTTACAACAGTTAAAAAATCATTTTGTTAAATACTGAATGTTAATATTAGGTATTAAATATTCTTCACGTTTTTTATTTCTTTTTGAGGAAAGTGCAATGCATTCCTTCTATAAATATACACAGAAAAAAACATTGTTCTTTGCGCTATTTCAAAACTCTTATTTTTGTTGTTGAAGGCGCTTTGCAGGATGGAAAGGAAATATACCTGAGTGCCATTCAGATATATTTTCTCGGAGGCATTTTTTTTTCTTCTTTTCGATCGGTTTCTGTTTGTTGTTGTATTGTTGCTGCTGGTCGAGATCACAAGAAAGTAAGAGGGTGGAAGATCTTCATCACACACATATACCTACGTACATACGTACACATACGTAAAAAAAAAAAAATTAGAAAAAAATTAAAAGGTAACCCTACAAGTAAGTGGCAGGTCAAAAAAACCTCATCATCCCTCCCGCCAAAAAAAATCTTGTACTTCATCTTCATCTTCTTCCATCTACCTCCGTCCATATCTATCTATCTATCTATCTATCTCTCTATATATATATATATATATTTCAGTCCTTTATGTATCTATCTAAGTGTGTTTACATCTATCTATCGGTGCTCTTCCAATATGTGATCTTCCGAATGGTTTCTAATCCAATATGTGATCTACCGAGTTGTTTACATTCCAGTATGTGATTTACCCATTAACTACCCATTATTTTCCCATTAAACTAACCCTAACCCTAACCCTAACCCTAACCCTAACCCTAACCCTGTCTTCTTTTTTCCTAGTAGATCACATGTCATGAATAGTAGATTAATAGTAGATCACAAACCTTCGGTAGATCATATATTGGAAGAGCACCTATCTATCTTCCTATCTCATTCTGTTTCTATCTATCTATCCATCTATCTTTCTGTTTATAGCTATTTATCTATCTATTTATCTATCTATCTATCTATCTATTTCAGTCTGTTCATATCTTTCTATCTATTTCAGTTCACATCTATCAATTTACCGGCTATACTTGCAAATCGTCGTCAAAATTAAAACGGAAAAATTTTGACGACGATTTGCAACACATCAAATTAAAATCAGGTAAGTCAGGTTAGTAATTGTTTTATTTCATTCATTTAACGAATCTTGAAATATTTTCTAAACTGCACATAAATATTTTAGTTTTTAAAATATTTCAAGATTCGTTAATAAATGAAATAAAACAATTATTAACCTGACTTACCAAAAAAAAAAAAAAAAAAAAAAAAAAAGTCAAGTATTTTGAATCGGATTGTTAAAATTAATTTTAATTCCAAAATTTAGTTTGATGTGTTGCAAATCGTCGTCAAATTTTCCGTTTTAATTTTGACGACGATTTGCAAGTTTTAGCCAATTTCCCTATCAAGCTGTTACTAAAATTCTCTGTATATATATATATATTTTGTAACTACAAGCCAGTAAAAACAGCACAGCATAGTGACACTTGGAATACTTAAAGAATAAAGTAATTTACGGTCCAATTTGCAAATAGATGGTAATTTTGTGATGTTTCATTTCCAACTCAGCTGAAATCTTTTAATGATCCAAATTCTTCAAATAATTGGGATAACTATGAAA
>CM042151.1:53947822-53962822 GCA_023376005.1 Doryteuthis pealeii | reverse complement strand
CATAAGTATTTATTTGTGAACTTTTGTAAACCTCTTGTTACTGAAAAACGGGCGAGAGTAAAAAAAGAACAACATTTTTTAAAACTAATTACGGGGTTCTTTATTCTATGTATTGACGATTTTTGGTATTTTAACGTAAACAGTGACGTAGTTTTTGTTACAGACAAATGGAGACCGAATCACCATTATATATATTTGGGAGAATATGTGCTTAATTGAAATCGTACCTAATTTTGAAAATTAATTAATCAATAATTAATGAATTAGGCGGACATACCTATTCAAATGTAAGGCTAAACAAATCGAGAAAAATCAATCTCTGTATGTACATTTCGGCCTATTAGGCCTCATCAGCAGAGCTATAGACAGGAAGACTAGGTCTTCCTGTCTATAGCTCTGGTGATGAGGCCTAATTGTCGGTTAAAAAAGCCATATCAAAACATATTGTTTGTTTGTTTACTTATCATATATATATATATATATATATGTATATATATATATATATATATATTAGTGTACAATACATTTAAGATTTCGTTCTACCAATGGTTTCTGAGCGTCATTTTTAATAACTACTCGACATCAGGAATTTACGAGCAGTCATTAAAAATGACGCACAGAAACATTGGTAGAACGAAATCTTAAATGTATTGTGCACTATAATAAATAAATACAGCTCTTACAGAAGTAATTGAGCACTTTATTATCATTTCTCCAATAAGGATTAACTATATATATATATCCTTTAAAAAAGGATTGAACTGTTTCAGAACGTCTTTACATATGAATGTATTTATCAGTAAAATTCCCTTCCGCTTGTGGGTTGAGCTGAATGCACAATGGTTAGAGGCTATGACTGATGAAAAATCACTCATTTCGATCCCGGCTGGAAGCAGCCAGCTAAATCTAGCCGCACTGAAGAGATGTGATACGACGAAACAGGACTGTATATGGATGACTATGTATATATATATTATATATAATATTCCATTTCAAAATAAGGATTTACTCTGATGAAGGTCGATATTTCTTTGTGTGCGGAACATTTCTATATTTTTTCTATTATCATTATTTCATTTCATTTTGTTATTAAAAATAATAATAGATTGAATAATGTACACATGGATAAACTCCTGAACGAACCATGTGCAAGTTAAATTAATTAAAATATCCTATTTTATCCATTCTATACTTTCTTTCCTTTATTTCTCTTTTCAACATACCGTCGGATTCACTTCTATTTTCATTTACACACACACACACACACACACACACACACACACACACACACATATATATATATATATATATATATATATATATATATACGAGGGTAATCCCTAAAGGTCTCCAAAATATTTAGAAATCACAGAAACGTTTATTGTCAATGATGTTTACATCGTTTCAAAGTTTGAACATATATCTATTTTTTCTACATGATCGCCATTTCGGTCGATAACCTTTTTGTAGGCGCCGTGACGGTTTTTGTATGCCCGTGTCATACCATTTCGCCACCATGTCGTTGAGGAAACGTTGAAGCTAATCTTTCACCTCGTTGTCGTCGTTACCCAAGCGCGTTCCGGCCAAATGTTCTTTCAACTTAGGAAACAGGTGGTAGTCATTGGGTGTCAAGTCCGGACTATAAGGTGGGTGGGTGATAATGTCTCATCCAATACGTTGCAGGAGAACGACGGTTTGGCAGGCGAACGTTGTCGTGGAGAATACTTATGTCATTGCTCAACTTTCCTCTTCTCTGATTCTGAATCGCCCATCTGAGTTTTTTCAGTGTCTTACAATACCTGTCAGCCTTTATTGTGGTCCCAAAAGCCATGAAATCGAACAACGATACCCACTTTCGATCCCAAAACAGAGTTGCCAGGACTTTACTGGTTGACTGTGTTTGAATTTTCGCGGCTTGGACAAACAGGAATGTGGCCATTCACGTGATTGTTGTTTGGTTTCAGGTGTGTGTAGTAATACAGAATAGCGCGCAAGAGATAATATTATAGGGCCGGGTTAGCTCAGTCGGTAGAGCGTTCGGCTAGAAACCACAAGGTTCCTAGATCGATACCGACCCTCGCCAACTCAGCGTATGAGTAGCACAGGGATCTGTAAAGAAAGGAGCTGGTGGTAGGTGTGGTGCAAAAACAATCTCCTTGGTCTAGCGCCAGTGAAAAGGGGATAGACTCCCTCGCTGATTGGCTGATACCGACTTTAGGCCACCCTGACGTTACTTTACTTTATATATATATATATATATATATATATATATATATATATATGAGGAAAAGGGGGTTGGAATGAATCCGACAGAATGAGGTAAAATAAGGAATGAAATAACAAAACCCAGACAAAAATGGTCTAGCGCTAGTGAAAAGGGGATAGACTTCCTCGCTGATAGGCTGATATTGACTTTAGGCTACCCCGACGACTTTACTTACGTACAAAAAGCATAACATTTCACGGAAATACCAGAAACCCTTGAGGCGCTAGGTTTAGTGTTAGGGTAAGTGTTAGGGATAGGGTTAGGCTACTTCAGGATATCTCTTGCGCGCTATTCTGCATTTGTACCCAAGGTTTCGTCACCCGTGTCGATCGAATCCAAAAAGCTGCCATTTTTGTTTGCATAGTAGAAAAGTAAATTTACGAGAAGAGTCCACTCATTGCCGTTTATGGTTTTCTGTGAACTTTGGTTGAACCCATTTTGCGCACGCCTTTCGATATTGCAACTTTTCTCTCAACATCCTATGAATAGTGCTTCGGAAAACCTATATGATAAATACCCTTGGGAAAGGTATGAATCCTACTCTCCCTCCAGCTATGGGTAAATAGTAGGGCAGACTGGGCTCTTTAACCTTGGTTAGGCAACCGGTCTAGGAGAAGAAAAACTCTGAATTCAAACCTGTTGAACTCCGCTTAAGAAATTGACCTTGTGTCGCATCCTGCTCGTGCGGAGGAGTTGGTAAATATATATATGATAAACTCCTATAATTTACAAAACAATGAAAAAGAAAGAAAAAGAAAAAACGTAAAAAACGCGCCAACTATAACTCCTATCCATTTATCGTCATTCCAAATATTGTTAGCGGGGTCAGCATCCGTTTCTCACCGGTCGGAATCCGCTCCCACTGACCCCTTACAAACCTCAGGAACCAAAATGAAGATATCATCCAGAGTGATAAGCCGATTTTCCTGCGGGATTTGTTCAACCTTCACGACTGTCTCTTTGGAAATCGATGGTCGTCCAGTTCTTTCTGCGTCATGAATTTCAGTATGACCACCTGTAACCTTCTTACTCGACTTGTGAACTTTGTTGACACCAATGCAGGACTCGTCATACTCTTCTGTTAATTGGCGACGAATTTCAGTCAATTTTTACGTTAAAAAATGCACCTTCCCTGCGTCCCTAACGCTTTGGAGACCTTACTTTTGGGATTACCCGGTATATATATATATATATATATATAATATATATATATATATGTGTGTGTGTGTGTGTGTGTGTGTGTGTGTGCTCAGCATGGGTGTGAGTACGTGGATGCGTGCCGTCATGCCGGGATGACGTGACTCCGAGATGTAACGAAACGATGCTACTAAAACGTCACATCATGTTATAGTAGTTGCGCACTTATGATTGACATGTTGATTTGGCGAGTTTCCTGTGTGGCGTATCCAGTTGTGCTAGGGGTAGAGTCTCTGGCTCTGCATCCCGGGTTCTCCGTTTCGATCTCTGTCGGGGGAAGATCGTAGGTATACACTGCTGATGAGACCAAATTAGGTCGCAACAGCGGTACAGTGTTCCTCACATTGCACATGGTATTCACCGAATTTGCTTGTCATGATTATTCAAATTATATAAATATATATATACATATGTATATATAATGCCCTCCCAGCCTTTCCATCATGCCTCAAAAACAAAACTAGCTGTAGCGATTGTCCACCCCCGTTTGAGCTGGAAGAGTTATCTTCTCTTATGTTTTAGTTTTTGACAGCTAGGCGCCCTTAACTATTTAATCAGGGAAGCGCCAAGTTTGAATCCTCTTTGTCTCTGGGACTGCCACCAGCACAGATGGGTTAGACATTTATGTCTACACCCTTCTTGTGTGGGGGCTTCACTCCCCAACACAACCTTTAGTAAGTGACATTACTTTATGGACTCTCCATATCTTTCTTATACACTATTACTTCTACAGAATGCAGTCCTACTTTCTGTATACTTCTAACTGCTATATTGTATCCTGTCTCCTATATGTGTTGCTTATGTATCTTATCTCATTATGTATTCCTGTAATATGTATTTTCTACACGTGCTCATTAAATTCCGTTGTTACATTTCACACCCTTGTCGGAATATTATTTGTACATATATGCACCACGTTGAGAGGCCTCTAAGTAAACCAATCAACAATAACTAACAGTAATCCCTTTCCAATCTTACATAGCCCTCCCATCATGACCAACGTAATTGACCCTTTCCACGATGCACCACACAACATTATATAAGGAAAATACGAATATAAATAATTCGCTTGGTTGGAAAATCGCAAAGGCGAGAAACTGTCTGTTACCAAGAGCAGTTGACGTTATGATATTGTATACTCTTTTTTACTTATAAATATAGCAAACTATATTATCAATATTAGTGTGTGTGTGTATGTGTGTGTGTGTGTGTGTGTATCAGTCATGCATTCTGGTCGTTTTAAAATGTAAAGGCAAAAATTTTTATTCTGGCGATATAAGACGTTTTGTATTGTAGGGATATTGGACAGTTGCTGTGTGTAATTTGCATATGAAGGAATGGAAGTTCAGTTTACATACCTCAGTAGCAATATCTCAAAAGCTTACATTAATCACCATTGTACGGACACTGAATGTTGTCTTGAGGACTTACCAAGAGCTATGCCCAATAGGGATGAATAGAGAGAGAGGGGGGAGAATCCGTGCTGTCAGCATGCCTTGATGATGATCATGATGATGGCAAATGGAGAGCGGGGAGATATACAAAAAATACGATTATAACCGTTACACAGAGCAAGCCATTGTTAAATGAATATACGTTTATGAATTGTTTCAAACTGGAATACAGATTACTATCATGTTATTGTTCTTTATTGAATAAAAGTTTTTTAAAAAAAGAATAAAAAACAACTAGGTCTTACTACACAAAATGGATTAAAACTTTTATAATGTTGAAATATTTCTCAAGGAAAAATAAAGAGAAGGAAATTTATCTCTTATTTTTTAATAAAAGAAAAAAAAATTGTTTCAGTCAATTTGTAAATTGTAAAAAATTGAAAAAATTTAAATAAAAAAATTGAAAAATTGAAAAGTTGTCTGTGCGTGTGAGTATTATTATTATCATTATTTTTTGCTTTTGTTATTACATAAAAAAGTGCATAAACAAAATAATTTTGTTTTACTTCTACTTTAAGGAAACATTTTTTTCCCTAAAAATTCTTCTGTTAATAATCAGGTTTAACCTAATTATAAGAATTAAAAAAAAAATGAAGCAAAAATAATCAGGTAACGAAACAAATGTGAACACGAATCAAATTTTAAATCTTTTGAAAAGCTAGAGAAAAGAATTTCTCGCAACACAGAACAAAAAACCGCATACCAGCGTAAAACAAAGGGGCATAACTCTGGTATCATTCTTGCCAAGAGGTACAAAAGGAAGTGTAAATTCTTTTTGCTGGCCCTTGATATAATAAAGGAGACCACTATAACTGTAATATCAGTACTGGGAAGGAAGTGTGGAGTTATCAAATTCCAGACGTATTATAAAGAAAAATAAGATATCAGTTTGAAATTGTGTATATTCATGAAAATTTAATCTATCAATGATAAAATATTCGGTTATTTCCTATAACTCCAATATAAACAAAGAGGAACCACTCTTGACTGATAAATTATTTATTTATTTATTGATCTACAAGGAAAAAAAGAAGACGGGGTTAGGGTTAGGGTTAGGGGTTAGTTTTATAATTTTTTTTTTAAAATCTAAAAGTCGTCTGTTAACAATTAACTGGATTTTGACGGTGTAAATGGAAAAAATGTCCCCACAAATCGAGATCACAAAAGGGGTGCCTAAATTTCATATGGTCCAAATACTCTTATATATAATTAAAAATATCACAATTATTAACAGGGTTATGTGGGGATTAAAATAAATTTTTTAAAAAAAGAAATAACAAATTCCCATAAGCCTTCACACCAGAAGAACCCACCGAACATAAAAAAAAAGGACCCACTTCTGACCCCAAATATAATCTCTTGGCTATTCAAACTTAGGCCTTAACTGGGTTACTGGCCAGAAATGAATTTCGTACCACTGGCTATGACCCATAAATAAAGCCTAAATCCCAAAACTACCTTTTGTCTTTGTCTCTTCCTTTTCTTTCCTTGAATTCCTTTACAGAGCGATCATCAAATAAGATGGGGTTAAAAGCAAATCCTAGGAACATGCACTAGGAATAACCAGCTACCTTTAAATCTAAAACATTAAACCTCTTGCCATCCCACAGTTACAGTCATGTATAAAAACAATTTGAATATGAGTTATATAGGGTGTTCCAAAAGTCACCTAGGGATTTAAAAAATAAAATGTGTTTTGTCATAACAGAAAATATTTACTGGATTGTGTGTTTGTTTATTATTGTTTTTGTTCAAATGTTTCTTATTTTCTCTGAAAGCTTGTTTTATTTCTTTATTCTAAATGTAGTACAAATTCTGTGTTTTAATTTTTTTTTTTATAAATTTATAAACTTTTTGGTTAGTTCCTATAAGTCCAAAATAAACAAAGGGGAACCACTCTTGACTGATAAATTATTTATTTATTTTCCCATTAAACTAACCCTAAACCCCAACCCTAATCCCATCTTCTTTTCTCCTAGTAGATCAATAAGTAAATAAATAATTTATCAGTCAAGAGTGGTTCCCCTTTGTTTATGTTGGACTTATAGGAAATAACCAACTTTTTTTTTTAGAATATAAAGTAAACTGCAGGATTTTTCATAATTTGATTAGTTTATTTCCATCATATGATTTCTTTTTTCTGAGACAAAAATGAACAAATTACCAAAAAATATGCATGTTATTTTATCTTTAAATACTCAAGTGACTTTTGGTACACAATGTATATAGATAGATTTTTCATAAGTTGAGAAAACCAGTACTTTTTACCTCATTTTGGTTTCCCATATATTTTTTTTAGATCCGCCATTAAAAGATAAAAACAAGTGATATAAAATATTGTGCTATGATCTCTCTAAAAATTTAACCCACTGAACCAGTAATTTCAGACTGAGCACTCTTTTACTAAACTAAGTAAAACTGATATTTCAGAATCAGGTAGATTACATCAGATACGAATAATAAAAGGTTTGATAAAATGACTATTCACAGTTTTTCTTTTAATGGAATCATGAAATAGCTTTAAAAAAATTTGATAAATAAATTAAATAATTAATTGAAATAATGATAATCTAATAATTTGATTAATTTATATTTTAATAATACTTTAATTAATTAAAAATAATGAATTGAATAAAGGCTGTACCTTGGAATGATATTTGTGATTGATATTCAGAAAGTGGTATGATACACAAGTGTATATATTTTAATAATACTTTAATTAATTAAAAATAATGAATTAAATAAAAATACATCTTGGAATGATATTTGTGGTTGATATCTCAGAAAGTTGTATAATACACAAGTGTACATAGGTTTAAAATTTATATTTTAACTAAAAACAGGAACTAATTTTTTTCTTTAAATTGAATAGTTGAAAATGGATTTATATCAAAGAATGAAAATAAAATATGAATTAAGAAGTGGTATAATACACAAGTGTACATAGGTTTAAAATTTATATTTTAACTAAAAACAGGAACTAATTTTTTTCTTTAAATTGAATAGTTGAAAATGGATTCATATCAAAGAATGAAAATAAAATATGAATTAAGAAAAACAACAAATACAAACTTATTTTAAGATAACAATTTTTTAAATGTTTTTATCTGTTTCAGATGAATTTTTTTTTTTTTTTTTTACATTTGATCGACCAGCATGCAAATTTATGTACAATTGCCTCTCTTTTCTTTTCTTTTCTTTTTTTTTTTTTTTAATTTTTCACTCAAACCAAAACAAATACGAATTTTTAAATAAATGAAATGGAGTCCACAACAACACATGATGGAAAAATCAATATCAATATGAACGTATGCAGTTTTTCTTTTTCTTTTTTTTTTTTTCTTTTGATATGTCAACAAAAATTCTATGATGATAAAAAAATCCGTAAGGACAATGTAACATGTATATATATTACAAATGCATTATCAGCACCTTTTTCCAGCAACGCATACACGCACACATTCAGAAACTACACATGCACATGTAAAAAGTCTTTTTTTTTTTCTTTTTTTTTTTTTTGTCTCTCAGAGCAACAAAGGAAAGGGACACAACTCTGTTGTTTCTCAATTTTTAGCCGTACATACGCGGGAATATAAAACAAGACAATTCACGCAAGAGCATTTAAATTGTGAGCACCCCAGTCTGTCTTTCGTTAAATTTAAAAACATTTTTTTGTTTCCTTTTTTTTTTCCAGAAGTCCAGATTATTTTTTTTTTTTTTCCAAAATTTGAATTTTTATTTTTTTATCCAGAATAGTCACTTAAGTTTTTTTTTTCAAATTATAATAATTCAAATAAAATTTGTTACAATCAGTGATCAATTCTCTTTTTAACAAATTCTTTTTCATTTTTTTGTGGGGGAGGTATATATATGGAAATGTGTGTGTGTACATTGATGCATGTATATGAGATTGAAACCTGATCCAGTTTTCCATTTTCTTGATATCATATATATATATATATTATATATATATATATATATGATATCAAGGAAATGAAAAATTGGATCAGGTTTCAATCACATACACATCCTCTCTGGTGACCATAAAATATATACACCAGTGTATATATTTATCAGTTAAAATTCCACCCCTTATGAACAGCTGCTGACGGCCAAGGGATTAAAGAACCGGACAGATGAAAAGTCAGTCGGGTATTGCTCCTGGCTTGAAGTAGTTGCTGTGTCTAGCCACACTGAAGAGATGTGAAACGTCAAAAAACGGTGTCTGTGGATGACAATATATATATATATATATATATATATATATATATATTAATATATGTGTGTGTATATATAGTTGTAGAAAAAGGTTTTCTCTCTACCTTCTTTTTCTACAAGTATTAATGCTGTATGTTTTATGAAATATATTGAGCACTTTTGGGATTAACTACTAATGCTACTACAGTGAAAACGCTTGAGTAGCAGTTGAACAATATATATATATATATATATATATATATATATATTATATAACTGTATATACCCGAATGCTGTCCTCGTTGTGACTGCGATAAAAGAGAATTCCCAAGTTCTGGTGTTTGAGCAGCAGGGACACCAGACCAGTGGATGGCCTGTTGCAATGGGCAGTTATAATGCCCATGTAGCATTATCCTTTCAGGGGGCAATTTTCCCAGTTTTTGCAAGTGTTTGGTTTTTCATGATCTTGAAATTATTTGTTTGCATTTCTTTTAATCTTTATTAGATAATTATGCGAAGGTGTTAGTTTGTTTAGTAAATTGTCCGTTTGTGAATGTGAGGACTTAAACTTCTGCTGGGCATGCATCTTTACAACCAGATGCCCTTCTTGACACCATCTTCTTATACTTCAGACTAAATTAAACCTAAGAATGACCATATTTTGTTCAAAGGTAACTTTGAAAAGTATAGAATATATCTTTATTTAATTTACTGATTTATTTTATATACATGTACAGTTTCAGATTATCCTAATCTCTATTAAGATTATTAGAACAATGATTACAAGTGCAGCTAAGTCCTTTTTAGAATTCAGTACTTAATCAGGTGACCATTTAAGCAACAGCAGGTACTGTAAACAACCTGAATCCTTGGTTTATAAAATGTGATTTAATTTGGCATTAAATGACCTAAAAGTGTTGATATCCCATAAAACAAAACAACCAACCATTCAACCTTTTTGAATTGACTGATTGATTGATTTTAATGGCATGTCAACCTGTCTAGGGTTATTTTATGCCTAGAGTTCATATCTACATTTTTTGTGTAGTTTCTTAAGAGTTTTCTTCTCTCTTTTTTTTTTCACAGTCCGATCAAATATACATAATTTTTAAACAGATCTATCTGACCCATAGATAGGACCCTAACAGGTACTACCACTCCAGGTCAGTGTGGACCTGGGAGTAATGGGTCATTTTTGAGTGCAGCTATTAGTGACAAAAAAGTCACCAAGTCACTTCTGTCTGCACTTGCCTACATTGCTCTGCTTATAGATATATATATATATACATACATACATATATATATATAAATATATATGTTTGTACCCACACATATAAGTAATTGTATCCATCTATATACCTCAAATTATTAACCCCACACGGATCAAAAAAATTCAGCTTCGTGTTAAGATATTAGTTCAGCACTGGTGAGCTTCGTGCAATTTTTGTCTTGAACTTTATTCAGTTCCCTATTCGTGTACATCTTTCGGCCAACTCGGTGACCAACATGTACCGTCTGTATGCTCGGAACCAAACTGAGAAGTGCCATCACTTACCTGATAAACCATATCTCGCGGCAGGCCAGAAGCTGAACCTTTTCGTCCGTGACCCAACTGATCACCCGAATGATGTCCTCTTCTCGATTGCGATGAAAGAGAATTCCCAGGTTCTGGTGTTTGAGAGGCAGGGACACCAGACCAGAGGGTGGCCTGTTGCGATGGGCAGTTATAATGCCCATGGTCTGTAAGACACTTGCAGGCCGAACTCATCTCAGCACGTTGCTGAGCATGTCTCCGGTCGTTACACCGAATGATACAGATGGATATAGCGGCCGTAACGGGTACAGAAACCGATACAGCTATCAGCAGAACAATAGTCATTAAATACATTGGTATTCCATCTTCAGACTGTACATGTTCAGCGTTTAACACTTCGTACGTTTGGTTACTTACGGTCAGTTTTAAAGACAAATCAGTTGTGGCCGACAGGACTGGGGTGCCACTGTCCTTCACAGCAATTCGTAAATCATACAAGCCACTATCTTGTTGGCTGGCTTCGCGGGTAAATGACAATAAACCAGTATAATGATTAATAGAGAACAACTGCTTTTCGTTGCCTGCAGTTATTTCATATTTGAGAAATGCATTCTCCCGACTGTCCAGGTCTGTCGCCTTCAGAACTGTGATGTTAGTCGTGTGACGTGGATAGTAATGTACGTCCATTATGAAGGGACTTACACTGGGGGAAACGAAACAAGGGGCATTGTCATTTTTGTCTTTGACTTCGACAACAATGTCTACCGTGTTGTTTAATGAGGGAATTCCATTGTCTTTGACAAAAACCTGAAATTTGTGAGTGTTTTGGAATTCGTGGTCTAAAGACATGATGGTCGATATCAACCCATTTTCTGTAATCAAGAAAGGCAGAAAATGCTTATTATCGGTCAAAAGAGAGTAAGTTAACTGTCCCCCAGGCCCTAGATCTGGATCAGTTGCATTTATGAAGCCGACTGGAAATTTAGAATTTTGGTTCTCAAAGATAGAAAACTTGAATATCTCTTCGGAAAATTTTGGCCGCACATCATTGACATCAGTCACGCGGATGCTGAATGTGCTCTCACTATGCAAGGGCGGAGAGCCCCTGTCCTGACAACTGATGGTGATGTCATAATGGTCCTCTGTTTCTCGATCGATTGGGTCCTTAATAGTCACTTTATATTCTTTTGGACCCAAGCTCTGAAGCTGAAATTTATCATGATGAAGGTCACAGCTGACCTCCCCATTTTGACCCATATCGGGGTCGGTGACCATGACATAAGCAATAAAGTTACCCACTTCAACATCTTCGGAAATGGCAGCAGTATTTTCGGTTGACCCTGAGAAGAAGTTAACATTGATACTCGGTACGTTGTTCTGCTGGTTGATCACATTTACGATGACGAGGGCTATCGAGCTTAATGGAGGGTCGCCGCCGTCCGCAGCCTTAATGTAGAGCTTGTACGTAAGCTTTTGTGTGGATGTGAATTTTCTACGTAAAAAAATCTCGCCTGTTATTCCATTAATTTTAAACTGGGATTTGGCTGTGTCTGACGTCTTTGAACTGAAGTGGTAGGATACTTTGCCATTCTTACCAGAATCTAAGTCCGTTGCAGACAAGATAGCGACAGGTGAAACCTCATCGTGCTCATACATAATAGAAACGTTATAAACGTTTTGCGAAAAGACAGGTGGATTGTCATTCACATCGGTGACAGAAATGTAAACGTCTAGAACACTCTGTTTTGGCGGGGACCCCCCATCTTTTGCAATCACTTGAATTATATATGAATCCTTTGCTTCCCTGTCAAGCAAATCTTCCAGCGTTATGCTCAGATCGGAAGTTCCATCAACTGTTTTAGAAACTGCCAGTGTAAAAGGCTCATTCATATTCTTTTTCAGCTGATAGGTAATCTGTGAGTTCAAGACTCCAACATCTTGATCGATAGCATTTGGGATCGAGACCTTTGTCCCTTTGCTATCGTTCTCTTCGAACTGTATATTGACTTTTTGTTCTGGGAATTCCGGTTGGTGGTCATTGACGTCTTTGATGATCACCTTAATTTTTAGTATCCGCAAAAAAGTCTTTACTCGTCGGACGGCAACTTTGATGATCCTGAAGCATTCCACATTGTGCTTGCAGAGTGCCTCAGCGTCCAATGCCTGGGCCGTATAAAGTTGGCCCGTTTTTTTGGCAACGCGAAACAGCAGGGAGCTAGCTTCCTGCCCCTGCTGCAACTGGCTGAACCGGATCAGGTTGTGGTCTTTTGGCTCGACTCTGTCCAACAGGTGAGTGTCATCGGCGATGTCTCCAATTAAGGTGTCGGGGCGCTTTCCTTCTTCTACATTGTATGTGAGGTCCACACCAAGACAAGTAGGCAGGACAAAGAGCAGCACACAACCACAAATTAGCATCAAGTTATTCATTCTGATCCTTCACTGAAGTTGCCCGTCGAAAGTAGTCACTCCAAGGATGTCACATGAAAGCATATCTGAAAAAAATAATTTGTATAATAATAATAATAATAATAATAATAAAATAATAATATTAATAATAATAAAAAAAAAAAATAATAATAATAATAATAATAATAATAATAATAATAATAAAATTCTCTGGGACTTTGAAATAAAAACAGATCACTTTATCCCAGCAAGAAGACCAGACCTAGTGTTGATAAACAAAAATGAAAGAACTTGTCAACTGGTGGATTTTGCTATGCCAGCAGATCACAGGGTGAAGCTAAAGGAAAATGAAAAAAATGGACAAATATCTGGACCTTGCCAGAGAACTGAAAAAGTTATGGAATATGAAAGTAAAAGTGATACCAATTGTAGTTGGTGCACTTGGAACAGTCCCAAAAGGATTGGAAAAGGGTCTGGAATGTTTGGAAATCAGAGGAAGGGTTGAAACCATTCAGAACACTGCACTGCTGCAATCTGACAGAATACTCAGAAGAGTCCTGGAGACCTGAGGAAACTTGCTGTCACTCACTCCAGTAAAAGACCATCAGCTAATGCTGATGTGAAAACTCAAAAATAATAATAATAATAATAATAATAATAATAATGAAAAAAAAACAATTAATCACATAATAAATGAATGCAGCAAACTGGCACAAAAGGAATACAAAAGTAAGCATGACTGGGTTGGAAATGTGATCTGCTGGGAATTGTGCAAGGGATTAAAATTTGAACATGCTTAAAGATTGTTTATGCACAAACCAGAATCTGTCCAAAAGAATGAGGTGCATGAAATTCTCTGAGACTCTTATATACTAACAAGAAGAAAAGAAATTGTCAATTGGTGAATGTTGCCATTTCAGCAGACAATAGACTGAAAATGAAAGAAAGTGAAAAGATAGACGAATACTTGGATCTTGCCAGAGAGCTGAAAAAGTTGTTGAACATGAAGGTGACAGTGATCTCAATTGTAGCTGGAGGACATGGAGCAGTTCCCAAAAGCAGGAAAAAGAGACTGGAGTAGCTGGAGATCAAAGGAAGAATCAACACTATCCAGACCAAAGCACTGTTGAAATTCGATAGTATACTAAGACCTGTAAAGACTTGCTATTACTCAGACGTCAGTGAAAAACCACCAGTTAAAACTGGTGGTAAAAACTCCACTAGCAGTATGCATTAAAGAAATGACCTGATTTCTCTGGTCAGGAGAGTGTCAGGGGCTAAAATTCATTGGAGACTTTTAGTAAAATACAGGGGACAGTGCACAGCTGTGTAGAAGTGTATATTATTTTGCTCTATTAGACTTTTTCATACCTGTCTTAGCAGGTGGTTAATTGGTGGCTGAGTGACAGCAAGTCTGCTTAGATCTGCAGGACTCTTCTGAGTATTCTAGCCAATTACAGCAGTGCAGTAGTCTGGATGGTCTCAATTATTCCTCTGATTCCCAGTTCCTCTATTATTATTATTTTTATGGTCCATATGACCTTTAGGCACCCCTTTTGCGATCTCGATTTGTGGGGACATTTTTTCCATTTACACCGTCAAAATCTGGTTAATTGTTAACGGACGATTTTTAGATTTTTTAAAAATTATTAGACTAACCCTAACCCTAACCCTAACTCTAACCCCTAACAAACAACCGGAATTTGACTGTGTAAATGAGAAAAGTGTCCTTGTGCGTCAAGATCACGGAAGGGGTGCCTAAAGGTCATATGGTCCATTTTTATTATTATTATTTCACTCCTTGTGAGTTTTTCACACCAGTTTTACCTGGTGATTTATCCCTGGTGCTAAGTGACAGCAAGTCTCCTCAGGTTCCTGGATTCATCTGAGTATTCTAGCTAACAATGATGTAGTTTGGATGGTCTTAGTTCTTCTTTAATTTCAAC